>CALZFC010000078.1:602500-792500 GCA_945643635.1 Allodiplogaster sudhausi
AATAGGTGTGACAAATGGGCAGATAGTGAGAGAAAAGAGAAATGGTAACGAGAGAGAGAGAGAGATAGAGAGAGAGAGACATACAGAGAAACAGGTATTCAAACTATATGACATGAAACGAACATGAAAATATTAGTGAACCAAAAATAGAGAACTTATAATATATATATAAGAGACTCATATTAGCTAACAGAGATATATCAACCTCTTATTGATAGATAGTTATTATCATCCCCTTCACTATTTTGCAAACAAAACCTTAAAAAATGGATACAACAATTTTAGATTTGATATCGATAAAAGTTAATTAGGTAGTTACTTACCCGTTACATTTAACGGGTACCCAAAAAGTTATCTTCGGGTCTCTGTGGGAGGCCCTGATTAATAATGAGACAAAAGAAGTTCACTCGTCCAGAGTGCCCAAACTTTGCAGCACCCTATATTCGTTGAGCTTTTGTTAGCAAAGGGACGAATCGAAGGGATGGCCTTTCACTGAGTTAAGGGGAGAGAGAAGGAGACGAACAGTGTGTTTCAACTGAATCAGCGAGGGTAGTATGAGAACGGGAGAAATGGAGAGAGAAGAGAGAAAGAGAGAAGAGAGAAATAAATAAAGAGAGAGAGAGAGAGAAAGAAAGAGAGAAAAGAGAGAGAGGGAGAAAGAGAGTGAGAGAGTACAGTCAGGACAAGAGACATAGGGAGGGCGTTCGAGTAATGCGAGGAGAGAACTCTCACCTGTGGCAGATTGCAGTAGAAGCGCTTTTGAAGTGGATGGTCAAGCAGACCATGGACGGAGCGGTTGAAGAGAAGCTCACCGAGGCAGCTGATGGCAGCGTAGTCAAAGGACGGCATCAACTGGAAGGAGGTCAGCAGAATTAAAATGGAGGAGGCTATTTTACCGTCTCTCTCTGATTTTGGGCCTCCATAGAGCCATGCACACCTAGATTTTGAAGTAAAAAATTCCGCATTTAAATCTAACCACCTTGCATTGCGAGCATCAAAAGCCATACCTCACCATGCTCTCCGAAACATTCGAGCCCTACCTCGCCATGCTATCAGAAACATTATTTTATGCCTAGACCACTTTCTGACAACTGTACTCCCCTTCCCCCTTTTGTCAGGTCCTCCAATGTAGCATTCATCTTAATTCACACAATTGTTTTTACATTTAATGTAAAAGGTCCCAGTAGTAGTGCAGCAACATAATAAATTAATTGAAATAAGAAGAAAAAACAGGTATGAAGAAATACAACGAAGGAGAGAGAAAGAAAGAGTAGCCGAAGAGTAGAAGAAAGAGAGAGAGAACGAGAGAGAGACAGATAAGCATAGAGAGAGAGAGAGGCAGAGAGAGACACAGAGAAAGAGAGAGAGAATAAGAGTGAGAGAGGGCTAGAGTGAGAGAGAGAGAGAGAACCTTGTTGGCGACAATCTGAGGCGCGGCTGCCAGCATCGGCAGGTCTTCCACTCCAAAGATGCAGACACCATGACGCCAGTGACCACTCCTGCACGCTTCGGCACCCGGATGCTTCTTCGTATGCGACCAGTGGGCTAGTCTGCAGGGGAGAGAGAGAGAGTGAGAGAGAGGAGAGAGAGAGAAAGAGAGGAGGGAGAGAGAGAGAGGGAGAGAGAGAGAAAGAGAGCGAGAGATAAAGAGATAGAGAGCGAAGCATGGAATAAAAGCCACTGTTGAGGACCTAGAAGATTAGGGTGGGGAAGGAGGTATGGGGCCAGGAAACAAGGGTACCCAAATATTACTCAAAAACAGAGTGGAGTAGGTCTTTGGGGAGGCCCAATATTAGGATGAGTGGGACAAATCAACAGTACTTTTCCCCCGGAGAGACGGAAATATGGAAGGACAAAAGAGAAATAATGGGAGAAAGAAGAAGAAAGACGGAGAAAGAGTGATAAAAAAGTACGTTCGAATAAATCAATTAATAAAAAACTTAATGTATGCAAAAACACCTTCTCGCTCTCCTCTCTCTTTCTCCCTATCTCTCTCTCTCTCTCTCTTTCTCTCTCTCTCTCTGTCAATCTGTCTCTCTCTCTCGTTCTCCTCTCTCTCTCTCTTTCTCTCCCCTCTCTATGCTCTCTCTCTCAATACCCTCTCTCTCTCCCTCTCTCTCTCTCCTCTCTAACCTCGTAATCGACAGCGGTCCACTTGCATTGGAATTGGCCTGGAGACAGTGCTCTGCATGGAATCCGCCAGGTAGCCCGAGTGCGCGCGTGGCAGCCAGCGTCTGCAGCAGCGACTCGTCCACGCCGTATTTCTGCGAAAAAAATGGTGGAATCTTTTATTTCGATTATATATTTTGATCTGTATAGAATTATAGAATTTTATTTTTAAAATTAAATTAGTCAGAAAGTTGTCTATGCAGTAGACCTCTAAACCATGTTAATATAATTATGCCAAAAACAAATCACCGTTCACTGTGTCCAAGGCAATCTGTGATGAGAATTGCTTTCAGAGACGAAGAAAAAAAGAAGATTGAATGATAAAGTGGGATTTTTTTCTTATAACAATATATATATATATATATATATATATATATATACGTATATATTTATACATGATATTTATTTATATATTTACATATTCTTCTACCTTCTGATTGAGCCTCGCGAGCAGCATACGGTAGTCGAGTTGCTCCAAGAGATAGTCTACGGTGGGACGGGCGAGCGACATGTGCACTCCTCCTTTGGCCCATGTCAGTTGCGATCTCTCGCACGCTTCTCGCTCAGCTATCAAGGGAATTAATGCACGAAAACTTTTTTTTTTTAAGAAATACAATGGTTCTAAAATAAACGGTAAAAACCAAAGACTAAGTTTTTGATTCGCTAGATTAAATAAATATATATATTTTTACGGCATTGAGTAACCCCCTCGCAGTCCTTTTGGACAGATGCCAAGTGGCCCGAGGCGTCTCTCGATCCCTGCTATTCTCTCCAGCATTGGAGGCAGGAGGGTCCAGTCGTTCGAGCCGGCCAGACCCGACTGGAAGATCCACGTCAGCTCAGCGTGCGTCTTGATTATGACGTCATGATTCTGGAAGGACAGAGAGAGAGAGAGAGAGAGAGAGAAGAACAGCGCGCGAGAAAGAGAGTGCGGGATAAATATGCGAAAGAGAGAGAGAGAGAGTGCGCGACAGAAACAGCGAGAGAGAACAAGAGAGTGCTCTAATAGCGATAAATTTATCATTTATTTGTAAAAATTACCTTTCTCACCCCGGTGGTTTCCCAGAGCATATGGCATACTTATCTCGCGAATGAAAGCGAACAAATTGCTTATGACGTGGTTCTCAACCTTTTGAAAAAATAATTAAATAAACGAATAAAATAACTGCAGATTCCCTTGTCAGTGAGAGTAATTTACTTAGAAGAAGTATTGATTGAGACATTAAAGCGTCAGTTGCGGAATATAACAAGTGAGATGCTTGAAGGACCAGCGACTTCTTGCATCAAAAGGCACCAAATCTTGTTCCATAGCGACATATATATTTCAATAAAGCCAATTATCACTAAAGCTACAGCGCATGGAAAGTCTTTTCCTCAAGTTTACCTGGAGTAGTATGACGTAATTCCAGGGTCGGTGTCGCAGCTCCTTGAGGCATCCAAAATGAGCGTTGTTCTGGAAGTGACCGGCAGAGTCGAGGGGCCACTCTTGCTGGGCTAGCAGCACGTTCGGCAGGCACGCGGTGAGGGCAACCACGCGACGGCGGAAGGAGAGAGGCGACTGTAGAGAGAGAGAGAGAGCGAGAGAGGGAGTTAGAGAGAGGGGGGAGGGGGAGAGAGATAAGAGAGAGGAGAGAAAAAGAGAGAGGGGGAGTGGGAGAAATGGAGGGAGAGAATGAGAGAGAGAGAGAGAGAGGAGAGAGAGAGAGAGAAACAGATGAACGATGAACCTTCTTGTCAAGGGCGAAGCAGTACCAATTCTCCGTCGCATACGCGACAGCGAGCTGCTCTTCCAGAAAGTCGTAGTCCTGGAGAGAAGAGCCATCTGGGATTTAATGTAACTCTCACAGTACAAATAATCCCTATTAAAAGGAGCTCATCAAAGACAAGAATCACTTGCAGAATAAAGTCATGATAAAAAAGTAATGAAAAAGTAGTAAATGAAAGCATTAAAAGTAGCATTCAATCTAAAATACGGCCCATCTAAAATACGGCCATCTAAAATACGGCCCTGGACCCCCCCCCCCCACCTGGAAGACGGTCTTGGCGAATGCGATCGGATAGCCCGTGTCGGCATTGCGTGGCGGGAGAACGCGCGAGCGGACTGCGTCGCAGGCGGGCAGCGAGGTCTGTGGGTAAAGGAGTTGACGAGTTGACAATTGACGAGAAATGTTATTATTCAGGTTTGAATTCCCGCGCTTTCTCCCTGGCCGTAGGCAGATACTCAACATCATGTCAATGGAAATATGACATGGTAGTTATTTTCCTCATACATACAGAATCCTTTGATTTTTGTTGCCTCTAACCCAAAGGCATACTGTACCTTTTAGAATATTAAATCCATACCGTATCCTTGAGACGCATGGCCGGCCTCCTGGTAGCGACTTCCTTGGCGTACTCGCCATCTCCAGCGAGAAGGCGCGCACAGTCGACCGTAGCCACTTCGGGTCGGCGAGGAAACTGAGAAAAAAATAATTTTCATTTTTTTTCTTATACAAATTTTTATTAAATTCATCCAACCTTCTCCAAAAAGTAGAAAATAAATTAACAATAAGAAATAACGGGAAGTAGTAACCTGACGAAAATATTGAGCTTTAACGTTACAAAAAAAAAACTACAAATTCAATAGTTGCAGCCTTCACTAAAAAATATATATTATTTAATAATAAGAATGGATCTTCTACGACTATGTATCTTAAATACTGCAAAGTGAGGTCACGAAAAAAAAAAATTCGGCCGAGCCGAGCCGGCGAAGCATCCCAGGCCAGACCCTCAGCGGCGAGCCTAAAAAATAGAGAGAAGAATTTTTACCCCCAGAATTAAATGCACATGCACAAATCGATACTTCCTCCTCATTTTATTAACTCCTCATTTCTCTCCTTTAATCCCTTAAATTGCTCGGTGTATAACATTCGCTTAAATATCTCACAATCAAAGTTTGTCTCTTTCTCTCCGTCGCTACTCGCACCTCTCTCTCTCTCTCTCTCTTTCTCTCTCTCTCTCTTTCTCTCTCTCTCTCTCTTTCTCTCTCTCTCTCTCCCTTTCTCGCCCTCTCTCTCCCTTAACTTTCTTTCACACCTGAACTGCTCGAAGTGCAGCAAGAGGAAGGAGACGGCGAGGGAGGAAGCGGCAGCCGAGAGAATGATGGCAGCTAAGACACGTTGCTGTCGCGCCCGCTTGGAGGCCATCGCTCCCTGAATATCAGGGCGGGAAATTCAAACAGGCATATAAACAAATTACGGGCATTCGCGTGCCGTAGCAGTTAAAACATTTGGAATTCACATGTATATAATTTAAAGTTGTTCAAATCCTATCGAAAGTTGCAAGCCGGATTATCAAAGGAAATGCTGAATTACCGTCAATATCACATACCAGAAATTAACAAACGCAAAAATGGCCACATAGCAAACAGGACAAGAGGTCTCCGCTTTTAAAATATAAATACGGCACGCCAACACAAGTGTGAGCAAGCAAGCACCTGAGTATGAAATTCAGAATCAAAGATATTTTTCTAAATATTACAAAAACCGAAAACCATAACGTTTAAGCATGTAAGAACTGCGTTTTATGCGCACTCGGGCTTTAAAATGGTTTCATAGCTGGAAAAGCAGAGAAACGATGTAGATCAACAGCAAAAAACCGTGTGCTCAACATTCAACAAACCTACTATTTCGGCAAAGGAAGAACACTAGCGACGAGGTGCTTACGGGCAAAGAGGCGGGCTTCATTTGCTAAGGAGTTAGCCAAAAACAAGATAAAACAATCTCAACTTTAATCCGAAAACAAGATAACAATAAAAAAACCTGCTCGATAGCAGAATCATTGCGAACAAGAAAGAATCTTTATAGTGTGATGCCATTCGCTGTTTCCGAAAGATACGAATGCTATTTTATTGGTAATTCACGGACGTACAATAGGATGGTTGAACTGTCAACCTTTGCCTTTTTATTATTTTTTTTTTTCCAAAATTTTTTCTTTGTACTTTATTAGCACTATTCATAAAGCTATTAATTTCTTTGCTAATCGCTCCTTTTCCCGTGGCAATTTCACTTCCATCTTTATTGTCAGCATTTCCTTTAAAGTTCCTAACGCGAGCTGGTCGCCTTCCGTCGCTTCCTTAAGAAAGAAGACGAGATGAGCTTCGTCGACGGTATCTTTTTCCTCTCGCTAAGCCCCGCCCACCCGTCCATATATACATATATTAAAACCCAGCCACTATAAATCGATTGATTTTAGTTATAGATATTTTAAATAAAATTAAAACTATAAAAATATGAACTAAAATTCTGCTCGAGACTTCCACCTCCTCTTGCTTATCGTTGGCGCCGTCTTGGCTGTCGTCCTTGGCGCAATGGCTGTGGTTGTCTACAATCGGCAGGCAGGCTAATCTACACTTTTCAAGAATAAAAAGAAATGTGGCGCGAAGTTTAAATCTAATAAAGAGCGTTTTACACATACCTCAGGCTTAATTAATAGTCATACTCTAATTTAAAGCAAAAAAAACTAGATAAATATTCTTGGAAACAAAGGTTTGTGATTTCAGATAAAGCCAGTCCTCAAGGAGCTCGCCCAAGTTCACGTATCCACGACAAGAACTGGAGGACTTTCTCAGTAGGGTACGGATTTTGAAGATGAAGCTCTTATTCTTAAGATAATTACTAAAATGTAAATGGGTTGTATTTAATTCGATTGAATCTCTACTTTTGAAGGTTATGACTATCGATTCTACTTGCGAGATCGCCTTCTTTCATGCCAAGTGTCCATAAAGAGACATGTTGACGAGTCGATTAAATTTCCACGATAAAGACTCCAGTTTACATGGTTCTTTGGTTCTGCTCGCTTTATTTACATTATATGCAAAACTGCATATATACACATGGAAGATACATTTAAAGTCACAAGAATAGACGAACATGTATTGATACCTGTGATTTTCAGCAAAGTGTTCCTTATGAAACTTGAAAATTCACGATCTGAACGAATTCTGCTCTAGAATATTACGCTGTGTCACGGCCGAAGATAGAGAAGAACGTCAAACCGGCTGGGGAGGGCGGACCCGCGCCTCTCGGGGCGATGCCGCCGCCGCCAGCACGACGTTCAGTGTTGGCTAGGCCCACCATGGCGACTGCCCCGGCCCTGTCCTTCCCCTCTCCCCGTTCGTATATATGTATGACGTATATATATTAATATATAAGATAAACCAGATACAACCAAGTCCCCTTGTCTCCCGCATGCTACCGCTCCTCCGCGACATGCTGGCCCCGAGGGGGCTGGTCCGCCCTCCCCAGCCGGTTTGACGTTCTTCTCTATCCCCGGCCGTGACAGCTGCATGCAATTTAGTGGACGACAAAAGAGTAATTTTCAAAGACATGAATTTACGGAAACGTATATTTACGAGTTTCCACTAGTGTAATAGAGTGGCCCTCTCGTGGTTGCGGCGGATCGCCGTTGTCGTCATTGTGTCTTCCACGGGCAACGTCGACCAGATCCGATGATTTCCTGCATGGTTTGCATATTATGGAACCAGAAAGAATGGGCCGGCGGCCTATGATCACCTCACATCTCAGCTGAATTCCAGCGTTTATCCCTCATAATTTAACAATCTTCTGGTTGTTTTATGTTCATCTGGATACAACTTCGTGTCCGTCTAAACAATTCTGGTTTTCGCAGGTAATTTGTTTCGTGCAACTTCTCATGGCATGAAGCTTGACTATCAAATTGATCATGCTGATTTCAATTTACGAATAGAAAATGTCATATTCAATGGATATTTTACATCGATTCATGATTTTGCATCAAGATCAAGGAAACAAGCAACATTAAACGATTTATCTACACAATTAAAACGAGAAGGGGGCAAGGAAAGGCCGCCCTTTCGAGGGAGAGTCTGCGCCTATGGACGTTATCCATGATAAAGCCGTTTGGATTGCCTCCGTCTACGCCGATCGCAGGCTACGCAGAGACTCCAGGTGGTACTCGGAGGCGACCTCAAAGGAGTGCAAAACTCACATTTGAATTCGCGCTTTTTTCCCTGACAAAATGGGGAGAACGCATGTGATTTGGAGTGACGCAACTACAAGGAAAGTTTAAATCCATTAAGGCTTAATGAGAGCTAATTTAGCACCTTTGATTTATTATCTATTCATTTATCTTTGGTTTGAAATTTGTAATGATAATCATGATTTCTTTATAATAAATATTTACCAACCGCCACAGGGCTATTGGTGGGAACGGCGAAGGCGTGTCCACGGCGGATCAGCGGGGACAGCGAAGTGGGCAGAGTGGCCAAAGTGGGAGTGGCGACCAAAGTGGGCGGAGCGTTGAGAGGCATCGGAATCTTCCAAGCGGAAGATGCATTCGAAGTCGTGGAGGGTTCGATGACCTTCGGAGCCACAACACTCGGCGCTGGAGAGATCTCTTAAATTTGAAAAAAAAAAGATTTTTAATTTATTTACATGTTTATCCCAATATTCTTAAATACGATAGCAAAAAAATAATCTATATTTTTAGGCTGATGGAGGGGGGGGGGGGGTAGAGTAATAATCTCAGATACGGCTTTTAGAAAGGACAAGCTCGAAGGTACGTGCTCGGAACCTCACTCCGGTACTCTAATTCGCAATGCACAAAGGAATGGAACAGTAGTGAGTGCGCACAAATCGCCGTGTCTGCAACAGTGTCCTTATCAGCGACCGAAATGCCTGAAGTAATGCGAAAGACATAAATTCATAATAATTGGAAAATTATTATGAATTTAAATATTAATTTTTACTTGCAAATCAATTTATTCGTTTGCATTCTTTAGAAATGAATTTTTTTTTAAATTAAATTGCGAACCGTGCTTCTCGCTAAAGGAGCGGTCGGTGGCAAGCTGCGGGTTCATCTTCGGAAAGTGGAGAGGTCGTTCGGCAGGCTGATGTACAGCGAACAGCCCTGTAGATTTTTTAGTTTTCAAATTTCCCGCCAACTTAAGAATCATGAACCTTCTCGTCGTCGCGAGTGAATGGCTCCGTGCGATTGGCGAAGCCCGGACGAGTGGGCTGAGCCTCGGTCAACTTCTAGTTGCCTGCGGCGAGTTCCTTCCCGATGATCACGGTGCGGCACGCGACAAATTAAACTCTACAAATTAAACTTAAATATTAAAAGTATCTACAAATTAAACTTAAATATTAAAAGTAGAAAACATATTTCTAAGGTTTTTTTTTAGTTTTTCGAAGAATTTTTAGTAGAATCCTTTTGAGAAGCAAAAAGGCGCCAATTTGAAAACCGATTTTATTCTTCATTCTTCCTAACCCATTCAGTGGCAGCTTAAGACGCTGCTTCAGACTGCTTCGGAGTTGGAGGCGAATCACCAGAAGCAGCACAAAGAGCGGGCCGAGCCGCCAGGCGATTGTAGTAGTCTGTAACTTAAGTTAATAACTTTAAAGTTGCATTAAATATAGATTGTTTAAATATGTATATTACCAATGCGCTCGTAGGCGCGATTCTTGCCCTCGAGGTTGTCATCCGCGTACTCGGAAGAGCCAAGGAATGCTGAAAAAAATTATTCGATTTAATTTTTAAAGTTAATCATTCATTACTTAAAATTAAAATTGTTTTTTGAAGTTTTTTTCGCTATGGAAAACACTTTATTGAGCATTTCAGTGTTTCGCATCTCTCGGATTTGGTGAAAAATGAACAGGATAGAAAACGGTTCATGATTCTCACAGGCAGGTTCGGGTCCCCAGACGCCGCCTCGGAGTCTCCCTGATAATCTTATGAAATTTTCATCATTTATATGTATTGAGATTAGTTTTTATTTTGATGGATTGCTAAATTAGAAGATTTAAATGCGCCAACTTGAACAGTTTTCATCGCTTCCACCTTCGCAGGAGTCGTGTTCTCGGGCGTCGAAATCACCACGTCCTCTGCCAGCTTCTCGCCTTTAGCCACGGGCGCCAGCGAAAGCTTGACAGTGGGCGTCATCTGAGTGACACCGCGGAGCACGGTAAATTCGTACTCGCGGCTATCACCACCCGCGCAATACACGGAAACGACCGGAGTCTCGACTGGAAAACGGGAAAACTTTAATGTTTGCTTCTTTGTCCCATTAATTCATGGAGAAATATTAAAATTTTCGATTGCATAAATTAATATTAAAATGATGCTTCATTATTGCGAAATTCAAAAAAAAATATTTTGTTTATGTAAACCAATAATAAGTCCTTATAATTAGCATAATAATTCTATGACTTTATTTTCACTGACATTTAACCTCTGCGATGGCTGTCATGGGGGCATGATCTTCCGGGCATGTCAGAGGCGCAGCGCCTTCAAGCGGCGCCTGCTGCATCGAATTCTTGGTCACGACTGCCGCCGGAGAGACCAAAGCCGCAGGCGGGAGAGGGCTGCCGCCATCTGAGTGGGAAGCACTAAAAGAAGGAAAGTTTTTTTCTTCAAAATTTCGTTCAAAAAAATTTTGTTCTACAATCTTGTGAAGCAAAGCTGGGGAAGAACAAGTTGGATGGGAATGTTGAGAACTGTATTAGTGGGAAAGAGAGAGGGCAGACGTTAAGAATAAGCTTTGATAAGAAGTCGCTCACATATATCCGGCAATGTAATAGCTGGGAGCAAATGGAAGTAAGGCCATCTTGCAAGCGAGAAGGCAGAGGAAAACTGCCACAACGAGTACTGAAAGGGCATATGCACTCGGAAACAATGGCCCAAAATTTTGGGCCGGCCCGGCCCGTCGAGCCCAAGGTCTGGGCCGGCCCGGCCCGAACCATTTCCGGGCCCTAGAATTTTGGGGGGGGGGGGGAAACGAACAAATAATGAAAGTTTTGCACTTAAAAGTGGCATCAGTCGTCTTGACTGAACGACATCGTGTGCTTATCGGGCCCAAACGGGCCTGCGGGCCTTTTTTTTTTTTGGGCCCGGCCCGGCCCGGCCCGGGCCCTGGGAAATTGGGCCGGCCCGGCCCGCGGGCCGGGCCGGGCCGGGCCGGGCCGTTACCGGCTCTGCTCGCAAAGGGCAATTTTTTGTTTGTAAACAACAACTCGCGTACGTGTGGCTCACCTATTTTCATTATCCATATTTTTAATAATAATCGTGTTCTCGAATTTGAATTACTTGAGAATTATTACTTCGAAACTCCATGATGCCATGAAGGGTTCTTCGATTTCGCTAAACAATTTTCATAAGTGTAATCGATCTAATTTGTTATTCAAGAGTAGCTTGTGTGTGCAATGAAAATGCTTCGCATGACTTCCATTACTTCCAGGCAGAATATCTTCATTCTGGTGCCTTATTTCTTTTCATGGCGCGAATCATTCTCATTTTCATGATGGATATCACAGGAGCTTTCCTTATCAATATATCCATAAAAAAGTGGTTGTCACATCTGTTAGGAGGCAGGAGGGAGACGACGGAATGGGAGGAATTGGGATGAAGACAAAGAAGAGAATGGGTCACAAAGGGCCCGTTTGCTGGTCCTGACAGGATTAGCCTGAGGCGGCGGAGACAAAGACGACTGCGGACAGAAGAGAGAAGAAACTGCGCGATCCAGCAGAAGAGGGCTCGGGCGTCGACAGTTCAGACTTCACCATAATAAGTCATTATTTCAATTTTGAATTTGACTCCAAGACAAAATGCTCAAATTATGTATATTAGACATTTTAATCCACCAACGGTAAACTTCATGCAGCATTGCTGAAGAAGCTGGCCGTGCGCCATTCTCGCTTCGTACTTGTGCGTCATGAAGTTGTAAACGAGCTGAAAGTGACGACTGTATTACATTTTAATATTAATTTCTGCAAAAAGTAATTAAAAATTTGAGACCAAAGTTCACAATCAAAAGTCCAATTGTGAATTTTGTACAGACTCTGATCTGTTCGGTGGTGTTCGGAAAGTCGTCGTCCCAAAACTCGGCCTTGACGCCTTCTTCGGTGATTCCGTTCTTTGCTTCCCACTTGAATAGCTGACGCGCATGCTTACGCTCAGCATCCGTGAGAGCCTGGAATCAGCAGAAGACGGAGAGAAAAGAGAGAGCGACGAATGTGAGGGGCAAGTTGTACTAGTTGAGAGGGCAAACAGTTTTCTAAGTTTCAAACATTTTTTTTTCTTCAGTCCACAGGCCCTTGAAAGATATGTCTATCTTATTTTCCTTGCAAGACGCAAATTTGGATTCAATAGTTCAGTTCGCTGTAAATTTCCATTTATACTTGAATTTGAGGCAGCTAACTGCACATTTGCCTTCTTCGCGGCAAAATAATCCCGGTTTCAAAATAACCCTGATAACATTTTGCCCCTTGCAACTTGGATAGCACCAATTCAGGATGCCGAAACACACCTTAACTTCAGCTGTTGTATTTCTGGCCGCCGAAAGCCAGCAGATTGGAAGCCGCCCACTATCATTGTCGCAGTCTTCGTCTCCGCCGTGAGCATCCCACTGCTGTCGCCTTGTCGAGGACTCCGGAAAGACGGCCGGGACGAAACCCTCCGGACAACCCTACAAGAGAAAATACATTTCATCATAGAATAACTAACGGGTGGGTTCAAGTAGAATTGATATGGCATGAGAAAGTCGAAAACCGACCTCTCCATAATTCACTTTCTCCGACGAAATGGCATACTCGGCCGTGAATTTGTTGCCTCCGTTCGTGAATGAAAACTTGCCGAAGTAGCACGGACCGTTTTCCTGAAAAGATGCTCAAACAATTCCCACTTTTTATAACATGAAAGTGTTCTTTTTTCATCCAAAGCACTAATTGACTTAAATTATTACTTCTTATATTTGTGAAAAAAACTATTCTTCATTTATATTGATAAACGAAATATCGCAAACCGAGCGAATCTTTCGAAGAATAACACCTCCACCATCTCCCTCGGCCAATCCTGGAGGAGTAGCGAGAAGGAAGAAGAAGAGGCAGAGAGCAAGAGAAAGCAGCCGCATGCCAACGGAAAAGACGAGAGGAATGAGCCTATTTATTACGAAGTCGAGGACATCACTTTCCTATGCAATTTTTCCTATATATTTTGCATAAAGAAAGTAAACGTAAAGTATATTCATATCAAGTTTTAAATCAGCGTCATTGATACCAAAAATCCAAGAAAACCCTTTTAACCTAGCATTCAGTTTCGCTATTCACCACAAGAAGATCTCATTTAGCATTTCGGCACCACTTTCCTGGACAAATACGAGTGCAATAAAAGTTTTGATATTTTAAAACATAAACATGGCTGTTTATCTTTGTACAAATCGAGAGATACCTAAGTTTTACTCGTTGTGTCTGCGGCAGAGGTGTCAACGGGCCTAACATTTTTGGGCCGGCCCGCCCGATTTTCAAAATATTGCGGCATCCCATTTTCAAAAGTGTTTGCAATTCTACATGTGTGCAAACATATGTATGTAGTAGTTGATCGCGCCGCCATGGAGAACTGAGCAATCGCAACATGCGAGATTTTTTCAACGAAAGTCTAGTCTGGTCATAGGATAATTTTAAACCACAGGTGCCCATTTACTCGAGATCTTGCTAGATGTGGAAAGATGGACTCTCTTCTCATTTTCATGCTGCACCATAATTAAAGGCACCTGCTATCGAAAAAGGACTTTCTGCATCTGGGGCCAAAAAAAATAATGAAAAAATAATGGTACTCTTCCATCATGTGCATTAAAAAAGTGCACATTGCATAATAATTAACTCAACCAGTTCTACTAAATGTGTCACCTACTTCACACAGTAAAAATTTTTTTTGAGTGAACAATTATTTTGGCGCGAAACTGAAACAATATTGTTTGATATATCAAACAACTTAAAAAATTGTTTCATATATCAAACAATATTGTTTCTGTTTCGCGCCGAAACAATGCTGTTTCAAACAATATTTTTTTTTGTCGCCCTCGTGCAGAGTGGAAAGTGAGCGAGACGAGTGGAGAAGCACGTCAAGTAGATCTAATTGTACACTCGAGAAATGCCGGCCTTAGGACAGTCAAATGCATGCTGGCTTCGTTAAGGATTTGCTCTAACCAGAGCTCATGTACCCCACTCGGCTTTCTGTCGTAACAGTTTTCAGCTTTGATGACCCGCGCCAAAACTACAAAATACTTTTCATTGAACGTGGTTACCTGCTTCCCTTGCTTTGGCACACGTACAAATACGATTTTTTAGTCTTTTACTTAGACTTTTATGAGCCAAAAATTGCATAAAAATGTGCACTACCTTCATATTGTGAATTCAAACAACCCTATTAATAGAACAATTATAATTGTAGAAAATGTCATGCGTTCCCACTCTTTGAGCATTTACCTTTGTTTTTATAAACCATAATTTTACTCGCCTCGGAGCTCCTTAAAGGGTGCTTTATTGCCGAGCACACCATCAATGATGTATTGAGCAGGTGGCTTCTTGCTCATGTTCTCTGGTACATGCCTCCTTTTTTCTACACTCACACGACCGTAATGGTCGTGAGATCTAATTAGATGTTTCCGCAACTTCTATTTATGTTTCATCGCGCATTGCTAGGCAATATTCGTTTTTGAGGTTAAGTGATTACAACTTTACAGTAGATATAAACAAGCATTTTTTGATTACCTCAAAATATTTATTTTAATTGCTACTTTTTTCCGAATTTAGTATAATTACTTCGTTTGGTAATCGCAATAGCTAGCATTGCAATCGAGGAAAAAGTGTATTTAAACAAGGTCTAACAGGTGGTTATTTACGCCCGTCTCAGAATTTAGCGCTTTCAATTTTTTTATACTTCAAAGCTTCCCTTTCAATTCTCTCGGCTGCAAGGAAACAATCGTTATACTCCATTGACTATCTTGCCGGTTAATTATATGTAAAAAGAAACGTACATATATTTTATAAGTGGTTCAGCAATGTTGTTTTTTTACAATGATGTCTCTGCATTTAATGCTCGAACATGAAGCAAGAAGACGTGTTTCGCGTGCCCATTTTCGAAGGCTAAAAGTTTTTGTTGCTTATATTTTATGCTAGAAAGCGTCTTTTCAGTGTTCCGAACTGAGGTACTACCGTATTGTGAGAGAGAGAATACCTATGTACATACATAGTATGTCTATAAGTGCATATGCTTAGGCGTCATGGACTGGCTGAGAAGGTTGGTGGTGCCGCAGTTCGCGGCCGACTTTGTCAACTCGGCCACGCGTCTCGCGCCGCCCGACCTTCTGCTGAACAAATCGTTCGCGCGCGCTCGTCTCGTCTTCGGATGCGTCGTCCTTCCACTCGACGCCTTCGCCGTCTTTGTCGTTCTCAGGCACAGCGGAAAGGCTGCGTCCGCCTATCGAATCTGCTTGCTACAGCTACTGGTTGGAAATTAACAAAATTATTATGCATATTAAAATACATTTTTATGACAATGTATTTTGTGCATTTTTTTTTATATTCTGAAGTATTATCTTGCCGCCACCCCATTGATGTACTTGTCTTGCTATTACAACGACGCCCGATTCCTTGAGGCTGCCTCGATCCTGAGCGACTTTGACTGTGCCTTCCTCTTCGACGTTGTGATGCTAACGCCAATGACATGCGGATGCTACGGCGACGCCGCCGTTCTTCCACACTTTATCGATCCATTCTTTATCGAAATTGTTTGTTGCTTCTGTTGTTATTTATTTTTTTGGTTTTTTCCTTCTTATTTTTGCTTGTTTTTCTTGCAGAAACATTATTTACAATAATTTTTATCTAACCGTGTTAAGATCAAACTCGCAGGTATTATTCGGCGTCTCAGTTGTGCTGACGATTCTCGGCTTCGGCACATGCATCACTTATCGTCACCAGGTTGGGTTTTTCTGAATTATTTAAAAATAATTCAGCTATGTACATGCGGGCCATTCCGTCTTTTATGGTACTAAATGTTTTTTATCGCACCATATGGATACTGTTTAAAGGGCCACTCCGGCGAATGTGCATGCATATCAGAATGTCATTAACCGAACAATATGGCTCAACTTTTTTGCTTTTTTAGCAGAACACTGTATTGATATGTAAAATGTGACAGATGTTAAATTCAGGGAACATTAAATGAATAGTGAAATAAAATTGAATTGCTTTCGATCTTATGCTCGTCGCCAACCAGTAGGGTGCTCCCTGTCCGACCTGCGTGCATTTCTCTGCCATATAGGTCGTCCTGATGCCGAGCTCATTTCTAAAGATGACGCGTCGTACCTTCGTCTTGATCTACGTATTGTGCTTGGCGGTGGCGGTCGGCCAGGCGTGGCTCATGCTATTCGGGACGATGGAACGTACGGCGGCGTTGCGTGTCATCGAAGAGGTTTGTCTCAGTGCTCACAACATGCACATTACTCCGAAATTCTTTGAAAATTATTTTCAAGTTGGTGTAAGTAAAGCGTGTTGAAGTAAAAAAAAAACTTATATCATTTTGTTACATAAGTTTTCACAGGCACAAGCCGCTAGGAGTCGCACAATCCGTGTCCCGTAAATCATAACATCATGGTAAATAAATAAAGATTGCGCTTTGACAGGACAGCTGTGTATGTACATAGATACATTCATATGTATTATATATGCATATGTGCATACGTAGGCATAATAACAGATTGTCTATGTTCTGAGCAGGATGATAAGAAAATGGACATTTTGACGGACAAAAGAAGGCACATGGTGATATTCAGCGAGCTGGCAACTGGACTCGTGGCCATCCCTGCCTCGCAGCCCTCTTTTGCGTCGACGGCTCCTCGGCCGTTTTCATCGCTGGTTGGTTCTTATTGATTATTTGATTTGTTCGTCTATTTGCTAATTCTATACACGTGCCACTTTTGTAACCGTAAATAAAGTTAAAGTTAAAGGATGACAATGACCGAAAATTTTTGTGATATTTCAAATTGCCGCGGCCCTTCTCACTCTCTATTTTCACGCAGCGGGTTTGTGCAACCTGCGAAAAAGCACGCGAAAATAAGAGTGGGGAATCACAGGGCAGACGCGGCAATTCGAATCCGCATTAAATATTTTTCGGTGATCGCCCTCCTTTAAGTTAAGTTATTTATTGATTCTTATATTCGCTCGCTGCCTCCTCCTCACAGAGTACGTGATGGCCTTCCTTGGCGTCTGCTGGACGGCGGCGTTTCTGCTGACGGCGCACACCTTACACACACTTCGCAGCGCCGCCACGCATCTCAGCGCGCGCACTCGCGCCTATCACTGGACCATGATGAAGATTATGATCGCACAGGTATGAGGCAGATACAATGAGTAGATCAGAATTTTTTTTTTCATTTTTTAAAAGTCACTATATATTCGCACAACATGATAGTAAATATTTTATAGAAAGAAAATATTTTATATATGTATAAAAACTCTCCTAATTTCCGATCCTCCTTCCTTTTCTGCTAATGGGCGTCCCGATCGTAATGACAGGGTCGGCGTTCGTGAGTCGCGAGGACAGCAATGGTGAAAGCATCAATCAATAATATAATGTGTTGAACTTTAAACTGTAGCTTCGTTGTAGTTCTACAGTATATTCAGTGTATTTTTTTTATAATTATCACTAATCTATAAATTATGCAGTTGAATATTGTCTGATATTTCTGTGGGCAAAAAAATAAAATAAACTTAAACAAAGAGAGGATTCCAGTCCGTTTTCCTGTCGCCGTCCTCCTGTACGCCTTGCACTCGCCACTGCACGTGCTCTCAATGCTGCTGCTCACGCCGTCCTATCGCGACTACATCGTAGGCGCCATCCGCGCGCTCTTCCTTCGCCGCCGCCGTCCATCTCCGACCGGTCTCCGACAGCCGCCGCGACGATCCATGACGTGGCTCTCAGCCGTCTCCATTGCTCCGCGAGCACGCTTGCGTCATAAATCAATTGCATTATTCTAGTCTAGTCTATTCATTATAATTGCATCATTCGCCAACTACACACACAGTAGCATACTCCCTTATTTCTATCAAATATACAATATTGCACTTTTTTATCTTTGTACCTAATGTTTTTTTATTATTAAAAACCCTTCAGGCATACAAATGTCAATTCATAGAAATTGCATATGTACATACATAGATGCGCCTTGGATTTCCGTGAACAACATGAACGCAGTCATCAAGTCATAATTGTTGCTTTCCGTTACTCTTCTCGATGGCATGACAAGTCATCCTTTTTTTCTTCTTCTCTAAATTATAGCCTGGACACGTGCAAGAGAGGTAATTCTCTGGAATGGCATAACTGCCAATTCATTCATCACCTGCCTGTCGCTTCGAAACTTAATTCTCGATTTCAGCAGCATGCTACGCAGAATGTCACTTTCATATAACTGCATTTTGCGCGATAACTTTCATAGTGCATGCTACTTTTCGTCTTCCGCCATTGAGATTGATTCTCACTGTTCCGTTGCCTAGTTTGGTAGTTTGTTTTCGTGTATCTAACTCCACACATTTTCTCGGCTACTCTGGCCTCTTCTTATACTAGCCATGATCTTTTCAGCACTGTTCCGTGTTCAATCTGCCATTTCACCATCAGGAATAATCTTTTGAGCAAAGAAATTGATTAATCTCTTTGTTTAATTACGTTTAAATCTTAATGATTCTAATTTTAATCATATCAGGTGGAACTTCTGCCAACCATACATAGACTATCGTTTAATTTGTTACAACAGATGATATGTAATGCTGAAAAGGTCTCGCCCTTCTTGTTAGCAAGGCGCTACTCCAAGAACCAGCTGTAATTACATACTATAATCATATCTCGAAGCCTAAAAACAACTATACTTCCGCGTTCGTTTCCGCATGACTACCTCAATTTTTACCTCTTTCTTATTGTCACTTCCAAAGCTCATAAACTCAATAGCAAATAAATCCGTTCAGTTGCGTATTAGACCCGAGCTTAGGTCTTACAATCTTATCACAAATGATCTTCAATTATTCTTCCCGAATCTATTCTACGGTCTCATTTGTCACTGACCATCCAGATGGTGTTCCTCGTGCCAGCAGAGTGGTCGTCAGCGCTCGCTTCTTCTTCTCGGCCGACTCGGCCAGACCTGACACTCGCCGCTTCGCTCGCTCAAGTCCGCTTCATCCTCGGCTGCGTCGTCCTCCCGCTCGATGCCTTCGCCATCTTCGTCGTTGCGAGGCACAGCGGAAAAGCGGCCGCCACCTATCGAATCTGCCTTTTATTGCTATTGGTTCGAGTATTTCCAATTTTTTTTATTTTTTCAGAAATACGAATGGTATTCTACGGTATGAAAGTTCCGCTTGATAATTAATAAGAAGAAAATCGGTTTAAGGACGAGATTTGTCATGTGGCCTCACTTGAATACATGAACAAGGAAGTGTTTTATGAGCCCGAAATGCACACTTCTTGATGCACAATTTTTCCATAAATTATTGCACCCCAGCCCAAATTTTGGTGAGAAATTCAAATATATTTTAATTTTGGCGGGAAATTTAATTTATTTTAATTTTGGTGCAAAAATCAAATTTATTTTTAATTCCTAGGCTGTGAGCATCCTCGGCGACATCGACATCGCCTTTCTCTTCGACGTCGTTCTCTTCGCTCCGCTGCTCTGCGGTTGCGCCGAGAGTTCGACCTTTCTCTCGCGCGCGCTCGGCATCCGCCCAATCGTCAACTATGTTGGGATTTATGAATTTGAATTTGGCGCTACTTTTATTGTTTATTGATATTACTTGCTCAAAAGCCTTGCTTATTATGGCTGATTCTGCTCGCAGGTTCTTCTGGCGCTAACTGTGCTTTGGACGAGCACCGGCTTCGGATGCTGCATTTTCTACCGTCACCAGGTTGGCGTGATGGTTGTTGTGAGAATTAATTGAATTTAATTCGATATTCTAGAAGAAGCTAATTCTCCGAAGACGAGAAAATTTATGTCTGAATTAGAATAGGAGATTTCCAGAAGAGTTCCTATAATTCATTGGAAAAAAACATTATCGCCACGTCAACGAGAACATTTTACTGCCTTTTCGAGAAGGGCAATTACCAAATAATTAAAATTACCGCAGCCATTCGCATGCTCATTCGGACCTTCCATTTTTATGCAGCTGGTTTGTGCGACCTGTGAATGAGCGCGCGAGCAGCGAACTCGTGGCAATTCGAAGCTGCACTAAGTATTTTCTCGTGATTATTCTCCTTTAACCTGCCGTCCCTCGCAGGCAGTCCAGATGCCCGGCTCCCGCTTCAAGCACTCGTCACGTGCCTTTGTCGGCTTCGTCGCGTCTGCGTACGTCGCTGCCGCGTCTTGTGTCTGGATCGGAGTGGCCGGGATGCAGTCGGAGGAGGCGACGAGAGCGAGGATGAGCAAGGTGAACTTTGTTAAAGAGAAGAAGAAAAAAACTCCATTTTTAATTCGCGTCATTTTTGACGCGAAAAAACATTCCAATAGAAAGCACACATTTTTTGCTTTATCAAAACGAAACAAAAAAGATGACCACTTTCAAAAAGTGATCTAATAAGACTAGTGGCTTTTGAAAATTACAGTCAATTTTGCTCAAAGAAGTGAAGTAAGATTTAAAAAAAATAATAATTCTAATCTTGCTTAGCATACCGGGAACTGGACGCTTCCTTGCATGAAAACTTCGCTTTACTGCTTTGACAGCGGTGTCGCCGTTCTGATAGCTGGTTTGTATGTAATTCATTATTCTGAAGCATTTATACTTTTAAAATAATTTTATTTATATACATATATATATGTATATATATATATATATATATATATATATATATATATATATATATATATACATATTAGCATATTAGCAATAGACGTTACAAATATCTACGGTGGTTACTACATACAGCATATATCATCGTTCTCGCGTCGATTCTGCTCTCGTTGCTATTCTTTCTAACTGCGCACACTTTCTACACACTTCGCAGCACCTTCGCATCGTCGCATCTCAGCGAACGCTCGCGCGCATATCATCGGACAATGATGAACATTTTGGTCGCGCAGGTTATATTGCGTGAAACACGCAAGACGCAAGACGTTACACGCAAAACGAGGAAGCAATATTCCAGTATTTGATTGCTGACAAAACCTGGAAATCGTTCTAAAGATTACGAAAATCAACCATAATCAAATTGACTTGACAATAATAGTCGCGTCACATGTTCGCTCGCAAATGTGTCCGTTAAACGAGCATGAAACTCATTTTTTTCATGACTTAACCGATTACACTATTCAGTCTACGTCATTAATACGAATACTCCGGCAAAGTAAAAAGTTTCAAAAGTAAAAGATAAACGGGAAATTTTTGCATTAAAAAATGCCATTTTAAATTCCTGTATAAGGGAATTTTGGTGCGATTACTATATTTCTGTAGTTTGTTTGACAGAAAGCTATTTCGAGGATATAATATCACCACCGGCCCACTTGCGGGAAAATTTTTTTTTTGAAAATTTAACATTTGAGGTGCGCAATGTACATATAATGAGAACTCCTAATTTCTTTCTCTTACTCTCTCCTCCTCATCCCCTTTCTCTTTCTCAATAAACACCCCTTGTCGTTTTCTGTTCAATTTCTCAATGATTAGACATCAGCCGTGCTATTAATCTTGAGAAAAGTGGTGCCAGCTTCACAAAAAGTTTAAGTGTTTTCTTCACATAGAGAAGATTTTCATTGGAGTTTGTTTTGCCCAAGAGAGATAGGAAGAGATGAGAGACACAGAGAGAGGGACAGAGAGAGAGAGAGAGAGTCAGAGAGAGAGAGAGAGAGAGAGAGAGAGAGAGAGATACCAGTATGGCAAACATTCTGGACCTGAACAGTAGAAGGAATGCAGTCTCTCTGAGATGCTAACGTGCGCTTCCCACTCACTAGTCACACACACAAAGAAGAATGTTCGTCTGAGCAGGACATTCAAGCGGAACATTAATGCTATCAATCGCTTCCGGAACATTAATCACTCGCTGAGCAGGACATTCAGATGTTCCGCTGAGCGGATCACCAATGTCCTGCGGCAATGTAGTGCTGAGCAGGACATTCCCCGCTCGCTTCTCGCGAGCATAGGGGGGGGGGGGAGCGCCTCCCCATCATTCTGTTTGCGTGCATCTGTCTCTTCTCTTTCTCTCTCTCTCTCTCGCTCTCTCTTTCTTTCTCTCTCTCTCACTCACACTCTCTCTTTCTCTCTCTGTGCTATCAGGAATCTCAAACACGACCCACAAACTAGCCAGTTAATCGTCTTTTGCAGCTATTATTGTCGTTTTCTCCATAAAACAGTTTAAATTGAAGGTAAAACGTGAGAACAAAAACTGCAAAACTTAAAAAAACTGGCTATCCTGGTTTGTAGAGTAGTGTTGGTGCTGTCGTCGTTGTATCTGGAATTAGAACTTCCCGCCCGGACCCGAACCACCACCCTGCGCACCCCGTACCCAAGCCACTACCACCACACTACTCGCCCCCGCGATCTGAATGTTGAAGAACTTATCCAGAAGAAAAGGGCGGCGCCCATGGAGAACGTTGAGAAAAGAATGGAGAGAGAGAGACAGAAAGAGGAAAGAGAGAGAGTAAAAGAGAGAGAGAAAGGGAGAGAGAGAGAGAGAAAACTCTACGAACTCGGTCTCTCCATCTATGATAATTTTGCTTAGAGCCAAAAGGTATTTTTCGAAAGTTTTACTGCTCAACGTGTCTTATGTTGCGTCTCTCTCTATCCTACATTTTACTACAGAAAAAGGCGGTTCTTTTGAGCTATAGAATGTTGTATAAAAGTAAGTCTGAACGATTTCCGCACTCGAGGTCTGAGAAATAAAATATGCCCCAGTTTTTGCGTTTCTTTTGAGAAAATCACTTAGAGAGAACCCATGAGTAGCGTCTCTCTCTATCCTACATTGTTCTACAGAAAAAGGCTGTTCTTTTTAGCTATTTAATGTTGTGTAAAAGTAGTTCTGGACCTCATCCGACATCTGAGAACAAATATGTGAACACTGTTCATGATGTCAGGAGTTGGCCGTGTGCCTCGCTCTGTGCGCAAACTTGTAACTGTAATCAAAACGCTCAACGTTACTTATCCGCATCTCTCTGTACCTCATTAAAACTGCCTTTCTGTGTAGAATCTAATGACATAGAGAGAGATGACTTTTCCGTCTCTATTCACAGCAAAAGAAACACACAAACTCACAAATCTCACAGACAGTCTTTTCTGCGCTCAATTATCAATCAATATTGTCTCTCTCTCTCTCAATCCCGGTGTTTCGCTCCCTCTCTCCTTCTCTCTCTCTCCTTCTCTCTGTCTGTCTGTCTCTCTCTCTCCTTCTCTCTGTCTGTCTGTCTCTCTCTCTCTGTCTCTCTCTCTCTATTCTCTCTCTCTTTCTCTTTATAAGTGAATGTCAGGAGTTGGCCGTGTTCCTGGCTCTTGTGCGCAAACTTGTAAGTGTAAGAACAACGCTCAACGTGACTTTTACACATCTCTCTGTACCTCATTAGAACCGCCTTTCTGGGCAGAATGTCATGACATAGAGAGAGAGGTCTCTTTATAGTGTTCACAGCAAAAGATATACAAAACTCACAAATTTTGGCAGCGTGCAAAAAGATTAATTGAGTTGTACATGATTTCTCCTGTTCTCTCCCTCTATTTCTTTCTTTCATTCTTGTTTCTTTCCCTCTCTCCCTTTCCTCTCTCTCTCTCTCCTCTCTCTCTCTCTCTCCTTTTCTCTCTCTCTCTCTCTCTCTCTCTTTCTCGCCACAGGTGATAGAGAGAGACGCAACATAAGCAACATAAGTCACGTTGAGCAGTAAAACTCTCGAAAAAACCTTTTGGCTCTTAGCCAACTTGGCACAGATGGAGAGACCGAGTTCGTTGAGTTCCCCGGACTACCCTTACTACTCTCTCTCGCACCGTATTTGTTATGCTATTGTTATCCGATAGTGTCTGTTCGGTTGTTTAAAACAGGAATGAATTTGCTGCCTGTTAGTCCTGCCGGAGGGTGTACATACTCTATATGTTTCGGCTCTCTTCAATCTAATAGCTGCGAATCGATACCAAGGATGGATTTGCTATTATTAATAAGAATGAAGAGAGTGTTAGAGATGAAACTGCAGTCGTCTTTGCTATCGATTAGCAGCTATTAGAATGAGAGAGTGAGAGAGAGAGAGAGACAGACAGACATAGAGACAGAGAGAGAGAGAGAGACAGACATACACACACAGAGACAGAGAGAGAGAGAGAGACAGACATACACACACAGAGACAGAGAGAGAGAGAGAGACAGACAAAGAGGAAGAGATATATCTAATTTGTCTCTGGATGCACATGTAAACGAAAGACCATAAACGTGTACGTAGCGAGCACAGGCGGGGAAGCTGTAGCGTTGCGGTCGAGGGGAAGCAGCGCGAACAGCCGGCCTAACATTTTGTTGCATGCTTTTGTTGTCTCTAGAAGTGCACGTAGGCAACCAGGAGTCAGACATTCAGACAACAAATGTTAGACTTTCGTGCAGACAGACATTTGTGGCATTGGGATAGTATAAGTGGTCTCGTTGTCTTTGTCTCTGTCCGTCTCTGTCTTTCTCTTTCTCTCTCTCTCTGTCTCTCTCTCTCTCTCATTCTAATAACAGTTTCATGTACCATGACAGCTCTCTCACTTTTTATGTGAACACTACAAAGAGACCGAATATACATATAAAACACTCTTTTCCTCTCTCTCTCTCCACTCTGTCTCTATGCAAAACATTGACCACATGTGGGTTTGAACCTCTAAGTGTCGCTGCTCGACGTTGCTTAACTTGCCAGATCGGACGTGATCGCTACTTCACTGTCAACAGGACATTCCAACCGAGTGCGACAATGTGCTGCTCAGCAGGACATTCCAACCGAGGTCAGCAGGACATTCCGCGCCAGAAGCGCCAGTAGCGCTGCCAGGGGGGAATGTCCTGCTCGGGTCGGTTTGAATGTCCTTCTCAGCAGGACATCAAAAAAAACATTCAACCCGAGAATTGAATGTTACGAACATTCTTTTTTGTGTGCAGGAGTCAGACATTCAGACAACAAATGTTAGACTTTCGTGCAGACAGACATTTGTGGCATTTTGATAGTATAAGTTGTCTCGTTGTCGTTGTCTCTGTCCGTCTCTGTCTGTCTCTTTCTCTCTTTCTCTGTCTCTCTGTCTCTCTGTCTCTCTCTCTCTCATTCTAATAATAGTTTCATGTACCATTACAGCTATCTCGCTTTTGATGTGAACACTACAAAGAGACCGAATATACATATACAACACTCTTTTCCTCTCTCTCTCTCTCTAATTATCTCTATCTCTCCCGCACCACTCTGTCTCTATGCAAAAAATTGCATATTTATGTATTCACCAGTTGACTAAGTTGACTCATTAAATTAAGTTGACTAATTTAACTAAGTTGTCTAAGTTGGGAATGTGACCCAATTGAACGGGGTACTGTCGGTTTTTATGTAAAATAAAACGCGCAAAACATGTTGGGGAAACATTGACCACATGTGGGTTTGAACCTCTAACAATAAGTGTCGCTGCTCGACGTTGCTTAACTTGCCAGATCGGACGTGATCGCTACTTCACTGTCAACAGGACATTCCAACCGAGTGCGACAATGTGCTGCTCAGCAGGACATTCCAACCGAGGTCAGCAGGACATTCCGCGCCAGAAGCGCCACTAGCGCTGCCAGGGGGAAATGTCCTGCTCGGGTCGGTTTGAATGTCCTTCTCAGCAGGACATCCAAAAAAACATTCAACCCGAGAATTGAATGTTACGAACATTCTTTTTTGTGTGCAGTTAATACGCCGGCGCTGCATCGGCTTTCGCCATGCGTGTTACATAAGTCATTAAGGAACAAGAAATGTATTGCTTTAACAAAAATTAAATTAACAACCTAGTAATCAAAACTATTGAAAAACAATCAAGCTTCACGCACAAGACTACAGTACCCATCGAGCAGTTCTACCGTACCACATGGAAATATATGAAATCGAATTTATATGACTATTAATTTGTGAGACTTGTTAAGTATCCGTACTATATTATGTTTAGAAATAAAGCTGAGAATATCACCCAGCATTTCGACAAGGTATAATAGAACGGTACGGTCAGCTCAGATTACGGTAGAATAAGAATTTTTTTTTAAATTTTGCAAACAAAAACATTTAAAAAGATTTACAATCCATAGTTGCTAAAGAGCAACAAAAAAGAAACGGAAGCCGCAATGTTCGAGTGGCTGCGACCCGCATAACCCGCTGCACGAGGCCAAGCGAAGCAGCGTCCTGAGCATCAGCACTTTGACGCGTAGCCCAACATTAGGAAGCGACGAGTACAGCTTCTCTCTTCACTTGGCGCACACGAAGCTCATGATGTAGCAGCGCTTGCCCTTCGAATCCGTTAAGGAATCTATAAAAAAAATTTAAAAAAAATTATCCCTACTTTTCTAGCATGCCATTTCATTATGATAATCGTTATTTCCGCCTTAATAATTTTTCACAACTATGTTTAGTCCGTTTCGAAGAAAATCTATAATCGCAATTACACATCGATATATAGTCAAAAATAGATATCCTAATCATAATAAGCGCTTAAAGGGCAATCCAATGGTATATAGGATACTGAAAATGAACGCCTTGAGCGGAAATTCTTCCTTTGTAAGGAATTCATTTCCTTTTTAAAATCAAAAAACTTAGATCTTACCCCCATTGCATCAAATTGCTGTTCAACTTTGATTAACAACCTTAATAACCAAAAACTGATGTGGGAACAGAAATAAAAGAACCTCAATAACAACCTGCTCTTCCTGGCGCCGGCGCCAAGCAGGCTACCGCCATCGAAAGAAGAACGCCTTGACGTCCTCACGTATCCGAGTCGGACCTCGCTATCGCAAGCTGAATAGACATATGAATACAACAGGTTTAAATATTGTCAAATTTCTTTTGATAATCATGAATCCAACAGAATCCATAACCACTTGTTACACTAGCAAAAATCAACTACAGAAAACGGTTCTTCACAACCATTTATCATTGTTCATTATAAATTTCTACACTGATCAAGAAAAGAAAGAACACGATCACCAACCAAACAAAAAAAACAGCGTGCCATCTAATGATATATGCCCCAAAACGAGACTACTTCCTGGATAATATTTTCATTTGTTTTGGAGAAAAAAAAACATAGATGTGAATCCACAAACAGTTGCAAAGCAACTCAAATTAAAGGCGAACAGCAAACAAAAGTGCCCAATTAAAATTACACCTTTTTATCGCAAGGGCGCAGCAGCAGCCCTTGTTCGTTTCTGGCGCCGGTGCCGATGCAGGTTGTCGTACCGTCGCGAATGTCACTGCAAGCTGAATAGGTAAATAAATGCAGCAGTTATACAGCGGTTATAAATGCCGCATATATTAATGAACAGAATAAAACATTTCGTGTGGGATGGGCGGGGTTGCATAACTTTTCAGGAATGCCTTGGTTCAAGCTACTCAACAAATGCATAGAGGCAAAAAGAAACATCAATGGACAAAGCTTTTTAAAAAGAGGCAATATCCCAGTTTGGGGCTTGGACAAAGCAAGCGAATAGTTGATCAATTTGAACTTCAACTGCAATCAAAACAAATTAACAATATAGAACAAACACAAAATATCGAAAAGAAACCTTCAGGGTCACTTTCAAAATTGTTCGCAAAAAAAGTTTTACGAGTCCACGTGTTGTTTCAGTACAAATTTATGATAACAAGAGAAGTGCACCCTACAGTATCTCGGCAGAAACATACAGGTTTTTCCGTGTAGGAGTTTTGGGTGTTCATGCTCCTTTAAAAAGTAAAAATTCTAGAGCGAGTTTGGCTACTTTAAGATGACACTTCCCATGCTCTTCATTGCGATTCCGCTTGTATACGCAGGATCTCCTTTCGTTGGAAATGAAGATAATGATGGTATGATTTTAAAATGTTCTTAAATTTTTTCTAGCTATCCTAGCATCAAATGTTTTCTGTGGGTTTCATTCTAATTTGGAAACATTTGCGCCTTGATTGCTTGTTGGTAATCTTTCATAAGTTTTGAATGATTTAGCCATTTAGATATTTGAAAATCCTTCTTGTTCCAGTCCGCAATCCGGTCGCCCTGGTTGTGTACGCCCTCCACTCGCCGGTGCATCTCTTCTGCATGCTGCTGCTCACGCCCTCCTACCGCGACTACATCGTCGGCCGACTCAAGCTGTTGCTGCTCCTTCGCCGTCAAGCGCCCCGAGACGTTGGCACGATGCAGATTCGGCCGCTCTCCAGCAAACGGTCGTCGATGTCGATTACGCGATAGGAAATTAAGAAGGAGACACTCAATGTGGTCATCGTCAACATCATTGTTTTCTATTTGCTTTTTTTTCGTCAAGTACAAATTATGCATGCGAACAATAAAATCTTCATAAATTTAGACTCTTTAGATGATTTCAACAGCTGACTGTAAGCCAATGGGAACAGAATGCAGAATTGAAATGATGGCCATATTTCGTTATTTATGACCCCTTGCTCGTACAAATAGACATGGAATAATCAGGAAGAACATTAGAAAACGTAATTTGCAAAATGTGAACTAGTCGACAAGTCGTCATAAATGTTTGATGGGAATAGTCTAAGAGAGATGACTACTTCAACAACAAACTAGCTTAAGGCAACCTCAACAATAGAACGGCAAAGATGGAGATTTCTGCTCCAAAATTAAATCAGCATTAAGTAAAAAAAGTGCAAATTGCAAATGCCGGAGGCTAATTTGCATACGACGTCAGAAAGTCAAATGTTGCTCTCCTTTTTCACTTCCATCGTCACTCACAAAGTCATTTCTTCCTAATTCGCTCATCGCGGGCGGGCGGACTCCTTTTTTCGTGAGGTTAATAATTGAGACAGATGACAATGAGAGGAGAGATAGAGAAAAAAAATACAAATAGGGAGAGAAAGAGTGGGGAGAGTAGACATGAAAAAAGAATAAGATAAAAGGGTGAGAGTAGCTGATATAACGTAGAATGCAAAAATGATTCTTTTTGTTTAAACATTTAAATTTTTATTTGACAATTGTTTTTGAAGTTTTATTACAAATTTTCATTTGAGCCAACGTACATCTACGAAGAGAACGCCGTCTTTGAAGACGAATTGGATCTTGTCTTCCATGTTCGTATTAAACAAGTTAGCGATAATAATTTCACTTTCAAAGGATATTTATATATATAAAGATAATTTAAAAACAATAGATTCTTTTTCGCAAAGAAAATCGTTCGTAAAAAAAGACTTTAATTTCACAATTTGTTACAGAATGAACGATTCGGGCTGACAGAACCTCGCAGGGTTGGCGGCCTTGACTGGTCATTCGTAGTTGAAGCAGTTCAAGCGCAGCAGAATAGGTTACCGTATCCTTTCGTTGTCGCCGTAGGACCAACCTTCATTTTTTCCACTGGCACCAATGTGTTTTCGGCCGATGGCGCCACTCGATCTTTAATCTTTGATCTTTGAACTTTGGTCATTGATCATCGATTATATTAAAATCATTTGATTACAGCATCACGGAGCAAGTGCATCCGGCGCATCCGGCGGGCGCCTCGGCTGGCGACTGGAGCGTCAAGGCGAGCTTCATCGTCATCGTCTTGGCTAAAGAGGTGCTGCCAATTTCAATCTTATTGAAGAATCGGTAATGCTCTTCACCTAAATAGTTCACACTTTACGACTTTTTTAAATTTAATTTAGAGTGTCATCAAATCAATCACTCACAATCTGACGGACAATATTTTGCTAAATAAAAAAAAAGTGATTACAAAAGGCAATATTATTTTTCACAATCTATATATTTCAGGATTCGAACGATTCCGATCTTTCGCGCAAGTGGACGTTTCTCATCAGCTCGCTCGCGGGTGCGGTTGAGGCGTCGCTAACGGATTTGGAAGAAGACTCAGGTCTCCCTACTTTTTTAAAATTTAGTTTAGCCGGAAATTAATTCGGATAATATTTAGTGTTATGCAATTAGTTTTAGGAAAAATTTTTTTAAGGTACGCATTTTTAGAAGGACAACCATTGCTGAAGAAGCGGCTTTCTTATTTATCGTAATTTTTAAGATGAACATGACCACTATTTTTTAAGTCGGCAACAACTACTCCAGCCCTTTCTGGCCTTCTCACTCTGGATATCAGAGTCAAGATTCATGAGCTCAAAGTACGATCAGTTATTGATCAAATTAGAAACTATTCTTTCTTTTATTTCATTGTCTAAATGGAGAACGTTGAGTATGGAATTTTATTACTCTCTCCGTCTCCCTCCTCTCACAATCTCGCGCTCTCTCTTTTCTTCTCTCTGTTTCTATCTCTCTCTCTTTCTCTCTCTCTTCAGGGCGTCATCTGTAACCAGCGTGCCCGCTTCGATCGTTACGTGAAGGGAATCGCAAACGGATGTCTCTCCTTCAAGTCACTCTGCAGCTGTGGGCCGAAGAACGAAGTATTCTCTCTCTGTAACTTTCTCTTTATCCTCTCTATACTCTCCCCATCTCTCTTTATCTCTCTCTCCCTCGCTTGTTTTCTCTCTCCCTCTCTTCATATATTGCTCTTTCATTTCCTCTCCTCCTTTCCAGGACAAACTCATGACCGTCTGGTTCTCGTCTGTCCTCGCCTTTCACTCGGCCGTCTTTCGGTCGATGCTCTTCGATAAGGAAGGATCACTCGACCTTACTCTCGATGGTGGCTTCTTCTACTGCGAGCTGGTTGAGTTTCTGAGGGTTCGGAAGGCTTTCTTCTTGTTGTCTATATTCCTTTCTCCTTACCTCTCGCTCTCTCCCTCCCTCTCCCTCTCCCTCGCCCTCTCCCTCTCCTACTCCCTTTCACTCTCTCTCCCCATCCTCCCTCTCCCTCTCCCTCTCCGTCTTCGTCTCCCACTCCCTCGCACTCTCCCTCCCCCTCCCTCTCTCTCCCACTCCCACTCCCCCTCTCTCTCCCCCTCCCTCTCCCTCGCCCTCTCCCTCACCCTCTCCCCCTCCCTCTCCCTCTCCCTATCCCTCTCCCTATCCTCTCTCTTCCTCTCCCCCTCCCTCTCTCTCCCTCTCTCTCCCACTCCCTCTCCTACTCCCTTTCTCTCTCCGGCAGATGCTCTACGACTCCTCTCGCTATGTGTACGCAGAGAACGTTGCGAGTCTGCTTCGTCTCGCCAAGCAATACGCAGCCGATGACGTCATCAGGCGGTGCTGTAATTAATTGTCGAGACATTCTTGACGATGTCTCTCTCTCTCTTTCTTTTTCCAGCTGCGACTCCTACCTCTCGCGCCCTGGCGTCCTCTCGCGCTCTCGCCGCCTCTCGCTTGCTTGCGAGTACAACCTTGGCCTGACTCAGGAGACGTTGGTGGCCGATCTCGTGGCCGAGGAGGAGGTTTCATATACGCAAAAAAATGTCACGCCGTTTTTATACATTTGTGCATACATAAGTATGTAGTATATAGTTTAGCAAGAAAATTACATTACACATACATTGAAAACAAGTGCCAACTTTACAGTACATTAAAAACTTGTCAATAATACAGTAATCTTCCCCATTCAATCCAGGTTGCCCCGTCTCGGGGTCCTTTGGCATTCAACCCGTCGGCAATGCTTCAGTCGCTCAAAGACTTTCTTTTTCAGCTGGTTAGCACATTGTTTTGGCCTTTAATTTGTTTGAATAGCTTAAAGGAGTGCAATCGACGAGAAATAATGAATGCGGAATGCGAATTGCAGTTTTCAGCCTCTAGAAATAGGCAGTCTCATTCTCACGTGTATTATTTTCACGCAGTGGACTTGTTCGACACGCGAGAATCAGAGTGCCTACTCACATGGGCAATTTGAACGTTTTTTTTTCTGTCTCGGTCATCTCTCTCCTTTGAATTACTTTTGTTTATGAAGTATAGAAAAAAGACTCCCTGTCTACAATTTGACAATATAGGATAAGAATGTTTTCTCCCAGTTGCTGATTCCTCTGTCGTGGCTTGCATTCGTGTCGTTGTGGCCGTGTCTCGGCTGCCTGACAACGCTGCTCCTCCTCGAGCCTTCTGTCTGGTCCTTGTGCCTCGTGACTGCCGTTCTCTTGCTGCAGCCTCGTCGGCTGTGGTGCCTGAATTGGGTGCGAAGAGTCTTCATATCTGGCTATAAGATGAATAATAAGGCAAAATGCCTGAAAGTACTACTTCAGACTACTTTCAATACTTACTATATATAGCCTAATCAGCATTCCTTGACCGCAGTTCGCCTTCCCGCCGATCCTTACGCTGGCCTATGGACTTGTCGTGACGCCCTTTCTTCTCGGCACGATTCCGGCCGTCTTTCTCTGGCATGCGCCTTCCGCCTTCGTGCTCGTTGAGGCGCACGCTGCACTCATTCCCGCCATCGTCGCCGTCGTCTTTTGGGCACGAGCAATTCCTGCATAGTTACCCAGAACATAACTTTCATATTATGTATGTTACAATTCCTTCATAGTTACCCAGGACATAACATATGTACATACATGAGTTACATTACATATCTAATCTCATTTCAGATGATTATTATTTCATCTTGTCCAACATTCAAATGACAATTCAAAACATGTTATTATGAACTTATGCGCTCGTTAACCCCCCTCCCCCCTTCTAAAATGGCTAAAATTACTTCAGCCGGCCGGACGCGTCTCCTTCATGCGTTTGTTCGTGTCCGCCATCTTCATATTGTCCTTTAGCTTGATTACAGAATTCGTGAGTCACTTTATTATTTTTAGTGCTCCTACAGTAGTCCTTTGTTCTATGAAGCGAGAACTTCTCGCTTCATAGAATTGTTGACCGGGCGGCGCCATTCCAGGTGACGGCTCTTCCATTCTCCTGCATGCTTCTCATGTCCTTCTGCGCCCTTACGATCTCCCTCGTCTTGCTCAGCATGTTCTCTGCTATCCTGCGCACGGTTTGTTTTTGGTTTTTTTTGGCTGCATCTACTCAAGCTTTTTTTTCTTGTCGCTCTTACAGTCGAAGAAAAGGAGACTGAGAATTCCTTGAATACTCGCCAATTTATTTACCTGCCTGGGAGCAGAGAAAATAATTATGGTATTCCTTGACATATTTTCTCCCTGTATCTGACTCTCTCCTCTCTCTATCTCTATCTCACGCTCTTCCATCTTTCTTTCTCCCTCTATCTCTCTCTCTCTCATCCCCTCTTTTTCCAGTCGCCCCCTCATCTCACCCTCTACTACCTGCTGCTCGTTCCCATCTCCTTGGCTCTTCGACTCGTCTGCTATTCTTTGTATTTCTACTTTCTCGATCATCCCGATCTCCTCACTTCTCGCGACTTTATTCGTCGTGCCATTTATTCTGAATAAACGATTACTACTTCGCTTCTCAAATATATAAAATGTTCTATCAAAATATTAAAAGGAACTAGACAATAACCAGCATTCTTGCATGACTCCACTTTGGCAATAACACTAAAGTGTGCATAGTGAAGACTATTAAAAGCTCTCAATTTTGATTAGAGTTGAGCTGAAATAAGTGGTCTGCACTCAAATATTATTTGGTAGAAGAACTGCAGAATGGATTTTTTTTTCCAAGAGATTTACCCTCAAGGCCAATGACGATATTCTTTTTTTGCCTTTGGATATCGAAATTATATGTACATATATGTATACACGCTTTCACATTCGCCTATTCAGTATTGTAACAATTATTGCGAAAATTATTGTCATTTCATAACAATTAAAATAAACCATCGAGTTGGAAAAACATTTAATTTAATGAAGCCTTACATTTTTTATAGGTGGGAAATGCATATAATCGTTACAACGGACCTCGTCGTATTTTAGAGTAGTACCGGTATTGCAATCTCTGTTACAGCAGCCGAACCTATAGAGGTAAAGAGGGCGGATGTTAAATCAGCCTCTTCTTCGCCTCTGCCGGTGTAGGTGAATGCGTAATTACACAAAAATCTTGAGGAGAAGTATTTTCACATTTTGTCTTATATATCACAGCTATGTGCATATGTATTGGTCTAATTCTATGAATGTTATCTGTATAATAAATTCTTTTCGCCTATACAACAATCTGACCCCTTCTGGTCTTGTACTGATCGGATAAATGACTTTCGCTGTTTAAACAATGTACTTTAATAAAATAAATAATCGGCAAAATTTATCATTATCTTCTAGTTAGCTTTTTAAAACGTACTCGAATCAGTCAATCAGTCATTAATTTTTTCACGATGGAACGTTAATATGTAACACACGTGTTAAAAATGGTTATCTATAGGAAATAAGAGCATTTTCATTTCCTTAAAGATGAAAAATAGTTTCCCTGATCTCCACACTTTATCTAGTGACTTTGGAGATCAGTGGAATCGTTTGTCATTATTTTTTAACGCACAAACATTGGCCGAAAATGAACGATTTTATTCCTTTTGCATATAAGGCCGAGTGAATGAATCTCGTACTACAGGTAGGCAGAATGTAACTCTATATGATTAAATCACAGTTAGGCCAGCCACGTCTAAGTCAATCGTCTTCAAGACGGAAGAGGGGAGCGGGCGAGGGCAGGACGCCGCGGCCAAGAAGGTCGAGGTCACCGTCAGAGAGAAGGCCAAGATCAGGATGAGTGCCATTGTAGTTGGCGGCGCGAGCCAGAGACACCAGAGAGTGCCCGTCGCGGAGACGCCCCTGAGGAGTCGAAGTAAATAGGTAGAGGAAAAGAGAGAGGGGCAGAGAGAAAGAGAGAGACAGAGAGAGAGACAGACAGTGAGGGAGAGAGAGGGATGGACAAAGGGAGAAAGAAGGTGAAGAAGAAGAGGGAGAAAGAAGGAGAGAAAGAAGTGGACAGAAAGGTGTCAAGCAAACTGTCGCGGAAGAGCTGAGCTCTCTTATCAGCGAAGATGACAACAAAGTAGAGATGGTCGGACGGCTCCTGCTCCACTTTCAGCTGGACAATGCGTTCGTAGTCGCCGGGCGGGAGAACAAGTCTGTCAACAATCAGTCATTCAAGAGACTCTTCGCTTTCTCAGCGTATCTCCGTTCTCTCCTCTCCTCTCCTTTCCTCTCCTCTCTCTCTATCTCCCTGTCTTTTTCTCACTCTTCTCTCTCGCCACCAACTCAGACACGACGAAGACGCCGTCTTCCCGTTGATGCGCGATGCTCTTGAGATGGCGGTTGGCACAGGAAGCGATGATTGTTCAAGTCAGCATGGGGACCGCTCAGAATGCCCGTCACGGCGCATAATTTGTCGCGCTGCAAGCAAGAGGAGAGAGAGAGAGAGAGAGAGAGAGAAAGAGAGAGAGAAAGAGAGGGAGAAAGAAAGAGAGTGAGTGGGCGAGAGAGGAGAAAGAGATAAAGAGAGAGATAGGGTGAGATAGAGAGAAAGACAGCATCTATGTACCTATCATCATTTTAAATTGCTTTTTCAATGCCACAACTTGGATCGTCGAGTGTATTCGAACTGACGGAGAAGGTCGGAAAGAGGTGCGGAGTGTGGCTGCTCGGGCTGTTCAGCTCGAGGATGCAAAGGGAAGAGGCGCACCAGAGATTGGACATTGCCTGGAGACATTGAAAGAAGACAAATGTACACTGGGACTGCGAAACAGCATGCCACATGCTCGTTAGACTGTCTTATGCGACACTCCGGTGATTGTGTGTCGCATTCCTCTCTGATATACACTATGATTTCGAAATAAAGTGCGCACAAATGTCTTTATGATGCGCCGACCCTGCGCGAAGTACGCGCCAGGCAGATCGTGGGGCATCTGCGTTGCCAGCTGAAAGGAAGCATTGGTATTGAAGAGCGAACATCAAAATAATATATTAATTAATTAATTAATTAATTATTAAAGATTGACACGATACACTTTTTGTTGACCTCCTCAATGCGCATGCTTCGCTCGTCGTCGTCGCGCTTCACGGAACCAAGACGCGCTTTTCCGTTGCCAGCAAACCAGCAGCCGATAGCGTCGTCGTCGTCTCCCGCAAAGAAGACGTTGAAGATGAGGAAACTCGGCTGGTCCGGCTGCTGAGACTCGCTGCGACGAAAAGGGTTCAAGGATTAACTTTGCAGATGGCCATCGAACACACCGATGGTAGAAAGGAAGAGATCTTCACAGATCTCTTCCTTTCTACCATCGGTTACATCAGAGGGTTCCTCCCATACAAGGACGGACAAATGTCCGTGCATATCAGGAGCGATTTTCGGCCTTCCTATTACCATGTATTCTCTCAACGTTCAGAACTTTCAAGGTCGAGAGATCATGGAAAGAAGAGAAAAAAAGCAAAGTTGAATTTTCTTCTGATATGCACGGACATTCGATTGCGGACACAAATGATTGAACCGAACAGGAATTTGTTGAAGCTTTCTGTTGAGATGTATCAAAATGATCTCGCTGCAAGGGAATATCGACAGATTTCCTATGAATCTGTCCGATATTCCGATACCGTTGGTAGTCACGCATTATGACGTCATGCGTAAAGAGTGTGTCTGCCGCGTCGATCAGCACGAGACCGACGCCGGAGTCGCGCCCGCAGAAGCTGACGGCAATTCGCCGGCCGGAAGGAGCGTAGGCGGCATAAGGCGAAGGAGAGAAACATGCCTCGGGAAGGCGAACGCCGCGCAGAGCGGCAGCTCGAAAAGAGGAGATCAAGAGAACCATTTCATCTGCTGTGCCCCGACTACTCTACATGTTGAAGATGGCTTCGTGGGAACAAAGTAGATCATTGTCTTGTCCTGGATGAGCACGGCGATTGCATCACGGTTCGCGCAGAGGATTACGTAGTTTTCTCCGCGATTGTTCTGGGCACCAAGTCCAGGTGCTCCGGTCTGCAAGTCCGCCAGGGGCACCAAATCGCCGATCGTCCAGTGCTTCTTATGTGTCCTGGAAAAGTGATTATTGTAGGCAGGGGCGGGGCGCATCGGGGCCTTAAGCATCCGCCACATTGGAGAAAAGACGGCCATCTTCTCTCTTCTAATTACAATATCACACCTTCTCCAAAGCACCGAACCAATATTTGTGTTGTGCTCATAAATATATTCGATTCGTTGCATTATGTGTTAGGTGACAAGAGAAAAACAACCTTGGCACAATTATATATTTTAAATTTTCTATCATTTTGGGTAAAATCAATTTCTTTAGTTTAGCGTTATTTAAAGGAAATAATTGCTTATAAACGGACAAGCCAACGTTGTTCATGAGCGGCTCGACCTCACAACGAAGTCGCTGCACGTTCTGGCGCAGCTCTTTCAGCTCCCGCTGCTTCTCTTCCATCTCGCGCTGCATCGCGGCCTACTCAATGAATTACATTTCTTCACACCATAAAGATTCCTTAACTGTGGTCTCAGGCGAATAAATAACCTTTTCTTCGCCTTATTTGGTCAGGTTGTGCTAGAAACATTAATCACAATTGCCCCGAAGTCACGAAGATCCCTCTGCGATGAGAAAATTAACATTTTAATTGGGGATTACTGTATACGAATACATTGGCACCACGCACTCTCATTCTCGCGTGTCTGAGTGGAAATAGCACACGAATACGCAAAGGGCCGCGACAATTTGAAATCTCACAAAATTTAAGTGGTCGTCCTCTTTAAGCAAATATGTATTGATAAATATATCTGTTTTTTATTGTTGTCCAGTCTCATCAGCTTTTCTTCGCACTTCTCGCAATCGGCTTCTTCCGCTGACGACTCGTCATCTTTCATCTAATTGGAATTAAATAATATTTAAGTTTACAATTATTGAATGAGCAAAACAAAACGAGTTTTCAACATAAACATTTAATTGATTATTTTTATAGTCTTATCATCACATATATTACAATATTGTTGCTACAAGAATGGCCGAGATTTGTTTGACAAGACATAATTGATACCTTGTTGTCCATTCCAAGGACGACGAATGGACGAAGACGAAGAGAGAAAGGAGAGGCAACCACTCTCGAGCGGCGACGGGTGCCGAAATGGCAAGGGAAAGCATCACTTATTCTTAGGCAATAATTACAGAGTAATTATACACCACGCTTAGAATACATTATGTCCAAAGTGCACCATCCCATATTTGTTATGCAAAATATAACACGAATTTGAGACTACCTTCCTCTACAATCTTTCTGTTCTCCATTTCTTTGAAGGTTCATGTGAAAATTAGCGGGAATTTTTGACAAGACCTCAACGATTTAGTGCTAAAAGAATATGAAACCAACGAACTTCTCATTGCGACTGCTTTCTTCTTCGCTGTCCCCCACTTTTTCTGTGTCCTTGTCTATCCCGTCATCATCCTTAGACTGGTCAATCCTCTCCATTCAGCTGTTCTCATGGTGAGAGAAAAATTCAGCTGAATGAAACCACACACTTTCTTACCCCGTGTGTACATACTCCAAAGACTCTCGATTTTCTTTAGCCTGGGAAATCATGACGCTATTTATTCCGGTTTCGCTCCCTATTGCTCTACATAAGCAACGAAACAACAAAATAACACTTTTATATATCCGGCGGAAGGTTTAAAGAGAAGTGAGAAGGGAATGAATGGCTAGAGAGCACAAAAGTGGCACAAGAGGAAAAGGAGTCAAGCAGAGTTGAGATGGAGAAGGGCGCTATTCGCAGTGGTCCAATCAACGTTGGAGCTCTCCGCCGACGATGGCAAGAGGCGGCCCTGCAGCGAAAGGAGTCTGCGGTTTATTCGTTTATGTATTAATTTTTATTGTTTTAAACATTCTTTTTGGAATTTAATAATTAAACAAAAAGGACTAACGCGGAAAAGACGCCAGTTATCACCGGAGGGCGACTGTGCGAGGAAGAAGAGCAGATCGGACGGCTCCTGCGCTGCCTTCAGCCACTTGACGCTGCCGAGGAGTCGCGGCATTCTGAGTTTGCGGTTTACTCGTCTATTTATTTACTTTTATTATTTTACTTTCTCGTCGATCTTCATTTTGCCAGCTCTTCGACTATTTCACTACATCCTCTGCATGTACATACATGTATTTCTCAAAATTGGTCGGTCTCCCTCTTTCTTTCTCTCTCCCTCTCTTCTTCTCTCTCTCATCCTCTCTATCTCTCTCCCCTCTCTCTCTCTCTCACCTCGAGAGAATGAATGCCTCGTCCTGGCTAGGATTCGCGATGAAGTGGCTGCCCTCTCCGTCCTCGTACAAGAAGCGCGGTCGGCCGTCGCCGCCTTCCATTCCACTCAGGATGCCAGTGACGCGTTCGTGCTCGAATTGCTTAAAGAGAGAGAGAGAGAGAAAGTCGAGAGAAAAAAGAGATACAGAAAGAAAAGAGTGAGAGAGAGAGCGAGAAACTAACGAGAAACTGAGAAAGTTCGGTGGTCGAGTGACCGGATGGGCCGAACGTGATCAGTTGAAGAGTGGCAGAAGAGAAGGCGGGACTATGCTAAACGAGAAAGTCGTAGATGTTCTCTGGGCCGTTCTCTGGCCACTCGAACTGAAAGTGCCGCTTTCGATGATAGGAAAGTGGGGAGGACTCATTCCTCCGAGGAATCAAAACTGTCAAAGATGTTTACCTCCTGGAATTCGAGCTCTGCGCGATTCAGAACCTTCTTGAGAGAGTGGCCGTTTGTCCGGCTCACTTCGCACACCTCGTCGTGGTCATCGAAGAAGATTCTAGTCTTCTCGTCGGACGGATCGCGTGGGCTGGAGAGAGAGCGAGAGAGAGTGAGAGAAATAGGGATAAAAAGAAAGAGAGAGCGAGAGAGAGTGAAACAGGGAGAAAAGGAGAGAGAGAGAGAGTGAGAGAGAGAGCGAGAGAGAGAGCAAGAGACCGTGGATCAAAGGAGCGCACGGTGACGTCCCGCGTGAAGAGCGCATCGCTCGCCTCCACGAGCACCAGCTTGGACTGCGTCGGCTCGTCAATTCGAACCGCGAGGCGGTGGCCGGAAGTGGAGAACGCCGCCGACACCGACGAGTTCGACCTGCGATGCAGAGCGGGCACCTTGACACCGCGCAGGATGTCTCCTGCACAGAATATCTCAGTTCACTGGAAGGCATCTACAGTAACCCCAAGGGAAGATCCGGCATGGCAATCGTATCAAGACCGAGTAGAGAGTACTGTAGCCATACCGGCAGACGGCGCAGTCGTGGGTACGAAGAAGATGTTGGAGGTACGTTGGTTGCTGAGAGCGATGACGTCACTCGTCGCGCAGAAGATGGAGAAGGAATTATTCCTAGGCAGTTCGGCCAGGGGGAGAACGTCGCCAATAATCCAGTGAGTCTACGAGGACCTGGAGAAGAGAGTGCTTCATCTCTTTCCCGTTCACTCTCTTACTCTCTCCTCTCCCCTCTTTTTCTCTACCTTTCTTTATCTTTGCCTCTTCCTCACTCTCTCCTCTCCTCCTCTTCTCTAACCGGCAGGAATTCCACTGAGAGATCTGCGCTTGCTTCCTTCGCAGATCATCCCGCATGGCGCGGAAGTGTTCAATCTGCTTCTCAATCTCCGCGAGTTCTCGGCGCCTTTTCTCCTGTAATATCAAGTAAATGTTGTCATTTGTTAAATGACAGAAAGGACCACACCGAAAAAAAGAAGCGTACTGTATCAAATTTAGAGTCTACGAACATTTTCTTTGTAAAGACTAACCGAGGCCTTGGCGCAATCCATACGCGAACACGCGCTATCTTCGCTCATCACGAATGCAGAAGAGACGAAGGAGAAGTAGGCAAAGAAAGGGAGATGAAGAAATAGAATTCTCTTGGAGAGCCAAGAGAAAGAGATCAGCGGCGTCGACCGAATCGGGCCACGGCATTGAGGTAGAATGAGCAAACGGATGAGGCGAGGGTTTTTGTGTTTTTATGGAAAGCATTAATTTGAATACGAATCAGAATATTCCTTTTTGTCAATGGCGCCCCTATCCCAACTCTCATTTCCCTTATTCATCTTTCATTATTGCTTACAATTAGTGTTGACCCAGCACATTTGGTGCATTTCTTTGTTCCTTGTTTAGTGTTCATTCGTGTTCGTATATTTCTGTTGCTTGGTGTATTTCTTTGTCATTCTTCTCGTAGGTGAAACGTGTCACAGGCTGAGTTATGTAGAAGTACTTTCAGCCACGTATCAAAGACAATTTATGGTGCAGATTTGAGTGACGTTGTTGTTTTACGTCCCTTTCTATTCTTCTTCTTCTTTAGCCGTCCTATTAAGCGTTGGCTGTATAAACTTTGTTCAATGCACATTGTTCCGTGCTACAGGAGGGCTTGAGCGGATATTTGACGAAGACTTGGGTAGATGATTGGGAACTTTGTCATTGAAACTCGATGTCCTCCTCTGGATATCCGTCTAAATTGACCGACGGGGCTACGTCCTATCGCAACTACATAATAAGCGTACTCATCCTCCGTCGCCGTCAGAGATCTGAAAGTTTCAAAATTACGCATGATCAACAAGAGTTCGGTCGGTCATGAGCATGTTCGCTAGCATATTTTCGAAAACGGGCCCAATCGGGCCCAGGGCCGGGCCCTAGGTTGGGCCCGGCCCGGCCCTAAGGGCCTTGGAAAGTTTGGCCCGCCGGCCCTTGAGCCCGGGCCGGCCCTGGCTTTTTGCATCTCTGGTCGCCGTCCATCGTCGACTGACCTCCAACCGCGACGCTCCGGTGACCTGGCTTTCCGCGGTCTCCATTGCTCCGAGAGCTCGTTTTACACAACTCAATCGATTTATTCTAATCCTATCGATTGTCATTGTCCATCTTTTCTTAACAATCCCTCTTTCATTTTCATCTTTGTGCTCAAGGGTTTATGTGAACAACATAAACGCATTCGTCATTATTGCTGCTTTCCGTAATTCTTCACGAAGGCATGACAACTCCTCTTTTTCTCCTCTAAATTATAGCCTGAACACGTGCAAGCGATGTCTCTGAAATGGCATAACTGCAAATTCATCATCGTCTGTCTGTTGCTCGAAACTTTATTTTGAAGTTCCCGAGCGGAGTGTCGCTTACGTCTAACAACATTTTAATATCTACTTCGACGTTTTACAGACATGAATATTGTTTCTCGCTGTTCCTCGTTTGGCTGTTCTTTCGCGTTCCTAACTCCATGCACATTCTCGAATTCGCTCTCACTTAAATGCAAATTAATCCTTTCACTTCCGTACTATGCTCAAGTTTTTCCTCACAGACTCAATGATCATCATTACCTCTTATTGATGCCGAATTTTTTTCACCTCTTTGTCCGTTTAGCGCAAATGTGCACTCGGTAAAAAACGATTCTCAAAAAGAAGCTGTTATTGGGTGTGCGTTCACCTTTCTTGGTATGCTTTGACAGCGTTTCGATGCTTATTTACTGAATAAATGCATTGCATTTGAAATTATCGCTCACTATCAGTAGCATAACATTTTTTGTAGTTTTCTTCAAAATTTATTTGAAAGACCACATTCAACAACACGGAGACATGGTATCGAAAATGCATGCTCTACTAGAAGACGTAATTTGTCAGAGTGCATTCGCAGTATTCATCTGCTTTACTTACCCTTCCTGCTCTTAAAACCAATAATTTTTTAAATTGTACTTGATAAAGGTTTTTATCAGAACTGCTTTTTTGATCCGAAACAATTAATGAGCCTTTAAGTGAAGGTTGAAAGTTACTCTCCACGTAACTTCCTCTTCTCTCTGTACAATCCTGATGCGTTTGCGTGGAAGTGCGCAGTTCCATTGAGCTTAATTTGAAAATTATGTATTTTATTTACGCGTCTTGTCGCTTTCTATTGTCAGGGAACTTGCCTGAATCCTTGAATATATATACATATGTATGCCATGTTGATAGTACATATGTATGTATGTACATATATACATTCATGCTTACTAGAATATCATGCAAGCCTACGAGAACTTCACCTGTCTATTTAATTAACCACCATCTCGAGAACAGTATTACGGCAAGAAGGTTCATTTAAGCAAGATGTCAGGCGAATTACTAATCCGATCCTTACCACTAGGCCACTGCTCCATTTACGCTGTAAATTCAGCCATTGAAAAGTGGTTGCAATTTTATAACTTTCAGAGATTCCCATGGTGGATCTGTCATTCATTGTGCCCTCGTATCTGTCCAATTTAATTGACTCGGCAACACGCCAAAACGCCCCTGATTTCCTCCTCCTCTCTCGCTTCTCCCTCGCCCGTCTCGTCTTCGGCTGCCTCTTCCTCCCACTCGATGCGTTCGCCGTCTTCGTCGTCGTCAGGCACAGTGGAAAGGCAGCTGCCTCCTATCGCCGTTGTCTTCTGCAGAATCTGGTCAGATCGTTTTTTTCTTTTCTTTTTTTTAAGTCCCGCCATTCACTTCTCTCCTCTGGTTCTGTAGAGAGCGGCGACCAGAGCTATATTCTTGCACCCTCCTCACTTCTCTCTACGAGTCTGTACGAGCTACAATTACTAATTGCTATACTTTATAGCCCTATTGCGTGTATGTATATTTTCAAGGGCTAATAAACCTTTTATTGTGTCTAGCCTTTGTTTTTGAAAGGCGTTACAGGTTTATAGACACACGAGTCATCCTCAAAGGTAGAAATTAGAAGCAAAGCCACTAGTCGACAGGGGGAGAAATTAGAAGTTCCAAAAGCAACGGTATAAAAGTTAGTAACAAGAAAACCAAATCTGTTTTAAAACGAGCTTTGACAATACTCTTTCGATAGAAATAAATGTGATAAGGTGCACATATCAAATTTTTCGTATATAAGAAGATGAAATTAAAAGATGACCTATTTGAGGCAGCGACCATCGTGGGCGACATCGACTGTGGCTTCTTCTTGGATGTCATTCTACTGGCTCCGATGCCCTGCGCTTGTAATGGCCCCGTCACACTTCTGCCCCACTTTACTAGTTCATTCGGAAAAGTTGTCAGAGACATCATCATTATTGATTGATCATTTATGTAATTATCGATCGATCAACTGTATATAAATTCACTCAGGTATTCTTCATAACTACAATCGTTGCAACATGCGCCAGCTTCTGCAACTGCATTCTCTATCGTCATCAGGCAAGAGGGGATAGAAAAGCAGAAAGTGTGGGAGTGCGAAGGAGAGAGAATATAACAAAGGAAGTCTCCAGAAAATAAATATATAGTTTAATTTTTTCGCCTTATTTGTCTGGTTGAGCTTAAAACTCCGTTTGCATTTGGTACAAAAATTCCTCTTTCCAGAAAAAAAACAATCACATTTTAGTTAAGAATTATGGTTTTTATGTACATACCTCAACCCTTCGCGTGCCTTGTACTCGGAGTCACGAGCGATCATACGAACTTCCCATCATTTAAAAAAAGATATTGCTAAAATGTGGCCGCAGGGATTCATGCGTTTCTAAGCATGCATATCGATATGCGCAACCTGTAGTAATCGATGAAAGATGGTTTTCCGCCGTCTAAAATCTCCATACGTACCATCAGGTCGTCCAAATGCCCGGATCGCCCTTCAAGCTGACGCGACGAGGCATTGCCGCCATATGGACAACAGTACTGGTCCTCATTGTCTTCGTGTCTTGGGTCGCTCTCTCTGGCAAGTTGGAAGGAACGGATGCTGTGAATATGTTCGAACAGGTATAAAAAACTTCTCGCCTTATTAATTTTATTTGTTTATTAGATCAATTAAAAGTCTATAGATCAATTAAAAAAGAGAGGTAAAAAAGATGCTTTGAAGTTTTTAACAGATGACGTTCAGAAAGCCGGCAATTGGACGCACGGACATCCCTGCATGGAAACTCTCGCTTGCTTGGATAGCGTTACGGCTGTTTTCTCCGCGGGTTTGCATTTATACAAATCCAGCAACACTTGGTCATAATTCACGGCAGGGTTTTGTTAGAATAAAATATATTTTTTTAAATAAAAGTAATAAATTAATTTAATAATTGTACATTCGTCAGTTAATAGAGTAAAAATTGCTAACAATAAGATTCCCAAATATTTTATTACTGTGCATATATGGTATTGGGTGATATAATACCCGTAAAATATAGAAAGTGTATTTGATTTAGAAGGATGTTGGATGGATCAATGGTTAGGAGAATTGGCAGTTACATATGTATCTAACAAGCTTTGGCTAGGGTGTTGAAGCTTTTGGAATAAAAAGGAGTGGGAATCGGAAGAAAGAGCGGGAAGTAACATATGTATATAAATTGAAATGAAAGACCGCGAGTGCGAGAATTACGGTTATGGAAATAGTGACAATTGCGATCAGAGGTACGACAATGGCCAAAAAAATAGCGGATAAAGTATAATCGACACATTCGATTGAAGTAATGGGGGAAAGGTCACGTGAATTATCTATCTGGTAGGTCTTTAGAGGAACATCCTAGGCAATTGCGTAAATTATGCTCCTGGAATACCTTTGGGCTTTAAATTGAGCTGTTTTCGGCGTAATTTATAATAAAAGGCATTGCAAACTAAAAAATTTTTTGATTTTACTTAGCCGTTACTTTATTCCAGGATTAGAATATTCATGAGTATAGAAAAAAACGCCAAAACACCGATTTGACCATTTTTCCTTTCACCACTAATGCAAACAGTGGAATAATTTAAATCCCGGGATCAAATAATGGCTAAACCTAACAATGAAGAACAAATCAATTATTTTTAGTTGACATCGTCCTATCTGTACATCGAAAAATTTATGTACACTTGTCTGCATGGCTGAAATTGGCGCTCCATTCCTCGAACTTTAAAAAAACATTTCATTAATTTTATTCAACTTGGAAAGAAAATATATATGAAAAACCAAAATATCTTAACCTTTTGGCCAGTTCTGTATCCTCAAATGCAGGCTACTGCTTGGGAGCCATTCCCGTCCTCTCTCTCATCGGGTTTGCCATCACCGCACACACCTTCCACTCACTTCGCAGCGCCTCCACGCATCTCAGCGAACGCACGCGCGCCTATCACATGGCCATGCTCAAGATTCTCATTGGTCAGGTATGTTACGGAGCGCTATGCACGGTATAGTCATATCTATACCCATATACCATTTGTATGTATATATGTAGCAAGTTTTCCTCGGCATCAGACTTATATTAGTGGGAGATATTCTTATTTATATTCTTACTTAGGTAACTCTTTGTGTTGTCACAAGAAAACAAAGGAGCAAATATATTGTGTATACGCGGGTGGACTACATTTGCGTGCAGATACCTGTGCACACCATACTGCTCGGACATTTGCGCACATACATTTTGAACAAGTCTTCCAAAACTGTGGTTTGCGCAAGTGTCGCGCGCAAATGTAGTCCACCCGTATATAACAAGATTTCTAAGATATAAGATTGTAATTAGGAGGAACGTTTTGGTGAAAAACGATTAACCCATGGGTTCAACTGGAAGTAATTTAAATCCTTCTTTTTCGATTCTTCTGCCAATTCTCCTAATGGCCGTGCCTTTGTTCTTTGCGGCGACTGCCTTCCTGAGCAGAAAGGACGACGATGGTAAAAGTCTCTTGCATTAAATTGCTATACCTAGTACCGCAGTTTCAAAGCTGCATATATGTACATACACACAGCTCAGATAGTTGATAAGGGGTGGTTGGTGAGCGTTGCGGGGCAACCGTTCGGGCAACCGAGCAATCGCCTAATTTAATTTGCATAGCTCTCTCTTCCTATATCTAATCCGGTAGTAGCTTAAGGGTGATCAAATTTGTTTCAAGTGAAATGGCAAACCAGTTATGTCTGATTGTGCGGGCTCATAAAACTATCTGTGCTGTGTGTATTTTTTGGAGTAACAGATCGCTTTTGTGTTATTGCTCGCTTGTATCGTGCGGACTTTTCCTTCTTCCAGTTAGCATTCCGCTTGCGGCATTCGTCTACGCGTTTCATTCGCCGTTGCACGTTCTTTGCATGCTTCTGCTCACGCCGACCTATCGAACATTTGTCGTCGGCGCCCTCCAGGAGCCCTTTGTCACCCGGCGATCACGGACGATCAGCGTCCATTCGATACAGAGCGACAAGCTTGAAGCACCAACGAAGAAGTTCTAGCCGCTCTTGATTCGAGCCGAGATCCCAGACCGGTTTCCGTTTCACTCTGCTGCCTCGAATTCGGCCAACCGAGACCGAACCACCACAGCCACACCCCAGGAATGGCACGACTCTAAATGACTTCTAAATGGACTTTTGAATAAGCATGTTACAAAACTCTTTTTTTTTCAATGTCGAGCACAAGTTTTGCAGAAAGCTACTCAATTTTCTGACCCTCTCTTTTGCGCTTTGTTTTTCGTATATGTTATTTTAATGTCATTCACCGATGCTGAAATAACGTTTGCACGTGCTTGAATCAACAAAAGAGGGTGAAACAATCAATGAAACTTTCTTCTAAAAGTGTTTGAAAATAATTGTGATTTGCTTTAAGGTAAATCCATCTTTTTCGATGTTTAGAGGTGCAAGTAATGAATATGCAGAAATTAGGCCGATCACTTAAAGAAGGCTAGAACTCGAAAACTCCTACACGCAAGAAAAAAAACCATTACGGGTGCGTTGTTATATTTGACTTTAATTCGACATCCTAGAAATAAAACTGTTCTGAATCCGCTAACTGAATGAGTGCTATCAGAAGCGGCAAAAATGTATGTCCTAACACGAAATGTCGGCTCCGTAAGGACCGTAGTTATGAGAAAACTGATCCTGGCAATTTGCCAAGATTCTTTTTTCGAAACCTTCTCTTGTAAAGCGAGCTGTGGCTAGGAAGTTTTTAAAGTTTCGGTTTGCGCCCGTTTCGTGCGTCGTGAATGTTTCGGAATAAACAGTCCCGCCCAGGATCTTGGTACCAAGGTTGCATCGGACGCATCAGACGCATACAAATGCATCCTCGTTAATAACTACATATTTTCCTGGAGAAGACTAAAATATTTTAACTGGTATATTAGTTTGTACGCATGATCATTAGCAGAGAAGATTAGCCTATCTACATATGTTTATAAAATAAACCGTTTTCAAAATAAAGTGTCCGTTGACAATATATTCTGTATTGTGTGTAATTTGCATGGCTTTATTCATAGTTATTTATTGCCTTTGATGTTGTCAATATTGCTGAAATGAAAGACGGCGAATACGAGAATTACGATAATTGAAATAGTGACCGTTACGATCAGAGATACGACGATGAAAAAATCGTATGAAAATATTCATTGCAAATTTAACGAATTGAGTAAATAGTTGGGATAGAAGCTAAAAGTGCTTAGAATAGTTCGTGTAATTGAGTCGCACACTTTCTACACACTTCAAAACGCTAGCACCTCGATGCATCTTATCACAAAAGTATGCTGAAGATCCTTTTGCTCCAGGTTTTTTCACAAGGCGCAATAATCTTTTGGGCAAGATGCAACACAGCTGCGCAAGTTCATATGTATATCTAGTATGCATATTGAAAATAATTAGAAAAAGGTTCAGTAACAGGAGTTACGTAGGCGTTTTTCAGAGAGGGGCAAAATGTAGCAGTCCATTCGCAGTATTCACCTGCCTTACCTTGACCACCTGCTTGGAAAATCCTTTATTAATTAAATTTGGTCTAGGTATTAATGCTAACTTTTGCATTATGATAACTTCCTTGCAGAACGCCCAGAACCATTGAGTTGTTCTGCAGAATTAAAACAGCTTATAAGTGAAGGTCGAAAGTTACTCTCTACGTACATACATAGCTTCCTTTTCTTTTGGATCTGAAATATTCTGTACCGACGCTCTGATCGTGAGTGAAGTTGAATATGTCCTTAATTGAGCGCCTCGTCGCATGCCGCATGTTGAAAAGCCATTGAACAGTGATTGCAACTTCGTCACATTCAAAGATATATATGGTGGATCTGTCTTTCCTGGTTCCCTCGCATCTCTCCAAGTTGCTTGACTTGGCAACTCGCCAAAACGCCCCCGACCTCCTCCTCTACTCTCGCTTCTCGCTCGTCCATCTCTTGCTTGGCTGTTTCTTACTCCCATTCGATGCCGTCGCCATCTTCATCGTCGTCCGACACAGCGGAAATGCCGCCGCCTCTTATCGCTACTGCCTTCTTCAGGATCTGGTCAGCAATAGTGGCCTTATATTTGTCTTCTAAATGGATTTTCTGTTCACTTTTCTTTTCCAGTGTAAATGTGATTTGAGAAACTAATGTGCCAACGTATTCATCAGGGTCGTATTAGTCTAAATTGAATAGAAAACTCCAAGGAAGTGTATCTTGGGCGCTGAACAAATCAAGTGAAATTATTTAAATTTATCAATTTCATTTTCTTTATTTTTGAACCTGAAATACATGCATGGTTCCTGTGATAAGCTGTACATATTCAACTTAACGTCAGGATCTTATACATTTCTTAAAATATGCCTTTCATGTCTATGCTCTTGTATGTTCATCTTTTTTAATGCTGATAAACCTGAAATAATGAACTATTCGTGTATGTATATAAAAAGGGAATAAAAGATGACACATTTGAGGCAGCTTTCATCCTTGGTGACATTTACTTTGCTTTCTTCTATTGGCTCCGATGCCGTGTGCCTGTCATTGGTTCGTCACTCTTCTGCCGCACTTCATTGGACCGGGCGGCCAAATTGTAAATGACATCATCATGTCTCATTCATTATTGGTGATCATTTCATTATCAATTGATTATTTAATGATCCATTTATAAACTATATGTTCACTCAGGCATTGTTCATCCTTACATCTGCAATAATATGCTTTGGCTTTTGCAACTGCATTATTTATCGTCATCAGGCAAGAATGGATTGAAGAGAAAAGAGTGGGGGAGAGGGGAGAGGAGAAAGAACAAAGCTTATCATCAAAGGATATACATCTTTCAGCTTCTTTCTTTCGCTCTTTTTCTCTCTCTGTTTATTTCGTTCTCACTTTCTGTCAATCCGTCGCTGCATTTTTGAACCAATCGACAAGAGATTTTCCGTCGTGTAAAATCCTCGTCTGTCGCCAGGTCGTCCAAATGCCCGGTTCGCCCTTCAAGCTGTCACGCCGAGGGTTCGCCTCCATATATTCAACAGCACTTCTGCTCGTTGTCTTCGATTTTTGCGTCTTAGCCTCAGGCAATATGGAGGAAGCAGCTAAAATGTTCGAACAGGTCTCATGCTGTTTAGAGAATTAGCATTTTTTTTATATAATTCTCTTCATATTATTTTACTTACCAATTAAATGGAGTAAAAAGATTCCAGAAAGCCGGCAACTGGACACAAGTACAACCCTGCATGATGACTGTCGTCTGCCTCGACAGCGTCACGATTGTCCTCATGGCAGGTGCTACATGGTTGCCATTCGCAAAAAAAAAGAACTAAAGAACTCCATTAACACTTGGAAAGATTACAGGGCCGATTGGCATGTTGCGTTAGAATATTAAAAAAAAAGTCATGCATTTATTTACATACTTATCGTCCAGACGCCGAACACGGAGCCTTTTTTTTTAGCGTGATCCATTGTTGTCATTATAGGTGGGCGATCATCTAAACATTATGTGACATTTCATATTGCCGCCGCCCTTCTCACTATAATTCGCGCGTGCTATTGTGCGACTTGCAAAATAGCACGCGAGAATCAGAGTTAGGAATCTTAGGGCAGACGCGGCAATTCGAAATATTGTCTGTGTTTATTGTATTGTAAAATATTTCGAAATATTGTAAAATATTTCGTCCCCTTTAATCGTCTGGCGTGAATAGTTCTGTAGGGCAGACACGTTGGTTATCCTTTCGTCGTCGAACACTATCTCCTTTGCAGGTTATTCCGTTTGCGTCATTCTCTGCCTCGCGCTCATGGCGTTCGCTGTCAACGCACACACCTTCCACACACTTCGCAGCGCCACCACGCATCTCAGCGAACGCACGCGAGCCTATCACATGGCCATGCTGAAAGATTCTCGTTGTTCAGATAAGAGGTACTACATGTTAGAAATATGTTCTTAAATTCTGGGGAGAAATGCCCAAAATAATTTCAAAACTAAGTTGTTCAAATTCTTACTTTTCGATTCTTCTGCCATATCTCCTAATGATCAGGCCTTTGTTCGTCGCGACGAGTGCCTTCATGAGTGGAGAAGACGACAATGGTGAAGCGCCTCTTATACCGCATTGGATCGATTGGCCTTTTTCTTCTTTCAGTTTGCATTCCACTCGCGTTCCTCTTCTACGCATTTCAATCGCCGGGTGCACGTTCTTTGCATGCTTCTGCTCACGATGAGCTATCGAATGTTTATCGTCGGCATCCTCAAGCGGCCCTTTCTCTCCCGGATGAGCAGCGTCCAGTCAATTCAGAATGCCGTACAAGGAGCACCAACGAAGAAAGGAGCGAGGAGTTGCTTCTGAACCTTTGAGCTATGACGGGTTCCGATGTCGGCTTCCACGCACTCTGTTGCCTCCTATTCGAGCGACCAAACTGCCACAGCTGTATTGGCAAGCCGTCTTCACATAAAAAGGACATTAGGCCCAAAGGCTCACATCTTCTAATGAATGAAATTCGTATAGCAATGAAATAACAAGTGAGAAATTATTGGCATCAGAGCATGTGATTTGTAATTACGATGAATGTGTAATTATATATGTCTAGCTGTCTATACCACCTGTCAATCATAACCTTTACGACATTTCTGCGTATGAAGCCAACCATCGTTTCGATGTTCTTGCCTAGCTTGTGCGAGTGCAGCTTGCATTTGCTTTAGAATATTTTTTTAATGCTTAAGATGCACATACCTATGCACTTTCATATCAAACTGCGAAATATTTGAACAGCTTCGATATTAATCTGTTGATGATTTAATTGAAGTTGAGCTTTTTTTGTTTGAGTAAAATGTGTTGTCAAACTTTAATGTATCAAACTGAAATAAGGTGCCTCACTCTCTAGTAGAATCGCGTCCTCAAATAGTGCCCCTCCCCTCCCTCGCAAGGTTGACACATTGACACAAGGGACCTCTAATAGTAAAAACAGCAAAAAGTTTTAAACAATTAAAGTATGCAGTTTAGTAGATGTATTTTTACACACACTGCACAAATCTCACGCAAACGCAAAAACCACCGTTTGTTTAACCATAATATATGTATAAATGTTAGCCGCTTTTCACCTATCTTGGTAAGGTCATATGAAAAGGCCCATTGCATATTTAGTGAGTTTACTGAAAGCTTGCAGGAAAGTTTTTTTTTAATATGCCCGCTCCTATTTCATGAGAACATTTCATGCTCCATTTGCGCAGTAACGTCAGTCACTGAAAAGTCATCACAATTGCGAAACATTCAAAGGCATCCATGGTGGATCTATCCTTCCTGGTGCCCTCATATCTCTCCAAGTTGATTGACTCGGCTACACGCCAAAACGCCCCTGACTTCGTCGTCCTCTCTCGCTTATCCTTCGCGCGTCTTCTCCTTGGCTGCCTCTTCCTCCCACTCGATGCCTTCGCTGTCTTCGCCGTTCTAAGGCACAGCGGAAAAGCCGCAGCCTCTTATCGCCTCTGTCTTCTGCAGAATATGGTCAGAGTCCTTTTTGTGGGGTTAGGGAGGAGGTTTGTATGTTGTCTGATTCTCTCAAGAACGAGCGAATTATGTACATATGTACAACATATCTCTTCGCCTAGCCAGCCTCGATGTGAGTCGGGGGAGGAGGAATCCTTCCTGCAGGTTGACGGAAGTGTAGCCCTAGTGATTAGATTGCAACGCAATACACACACGCGCAGCCAACATTGGCCAAGTTTTACTTAACACGTAAGTAGTGCAGCCACCAATTTCCGTGGAGAGAGTGCGAAGGGCAGTAACATCATTTCTGTGGATTGTTTATACCGTACTTTTTACCTGTTCTTCAGGGACTTCGTGGTTAGAGTTCTTTCCCTTATGACTTTATTTAAAATGTGGCCCATTTTAGTCAGCGTCCTTCGTAAACGACATGAACTGTGCCTTCATCTTCGATGTTGTGATACTTGCTCCGGTGCCCTGCCTCTGCAATGGGCCCGTCATTCTTCTACCGCACTTCATTGGTTCATTCGAAAAAGTTGTCAGTGACACCATTACCATTGACTGATCATGTAATTATCGATTTATCAACTGTATAGAAGTTCACACAGGTATTATTTGTCCTTACACTCATTGCACTAATCGCGAGCTTCTGCAACTGTATTCTCTATCGTCATCAGGTATGAAGGGATAGGAGAGGAGAGAGTGGATTAGTGAGGAGAAAGAATGAACTCAGCCACCATTCGTTAGGTCGTCCAACTGCCCGGTTCGCCCTTCAAGATGTCACGCCGAGCCATCGCCGCAATGTGGTCAACAGTGATTATGCTCATTGCCATTGTGTCGTGGGTCGCTGTCTCAGGGACGATGGAAGGAACGGAAGCGGTCAATATGTTCCGACAGGTATGATACTGCTCAGGGCATTAACAATTTCTCGCCTTCTTAACAGGATTTAATGCAGTAATAAATTTATTTTAGTTTTTAGTCGAATTAATTAAAACTATCTAGATAAACAAAAGGAAGAGATAAAAAAAAAGATAAGTGAGAAAATATATAAGAAATGACGTTCAGAAAGCCGATAACTGGACGCACGGACATCCCTGCATGGAAACTCTCGCTTGCCTGGATAGCGTCACGGCTGTCTTCGCCGCCGGTTTCAATTTATTCAAGATAAGCCATTGCGCAAGAAAAAATTATAAATTTATATATGTACGTATTGTACAAATGTACATCAATTAATAGGATGCCAAGATAGCGTGAGCCGTTTTTGCTGTTTTTGCAAAGTTAGTTGTTTACATTGAAAAATGAACAGTTCGCCATTGCTGTCGTTGATGATCTTTTTTACTCCTATGAAGGCAACACTTTGGGAGCCATTTTCGGCCTCGCCCTCATTGCGCTCGCCGTCAGTGCGCACACCTTCCACACACTTCGCAGTGCCACCACGCATCTCAGCGAACGCACGCGTGCTTATCACATGGCCATGTTGAAGATTCTAATGGTTCAGGTAAGATTAGAGAGTTTATGGTAATTGTTAAAATTAACGTATGCATACCCGTCTATCAAGATTTACCAGGCATCCGAGTGCTATTAGAAGGAAATCTTTACGTAAAACAAAGTAATGAAAGTAGTTCAAATCTTTTTTTTTCGATTCTTCTGCCAATACTCCTAATGGGCGTGCCCTTATACTTTGCGGCGACTGCCTTCCTGAGCAGAGAGGATGACGACGGTGAGAAAATTCTTGCATATTATTGCTACCAAGAGCCGCAGTACACAGCGCAGATAGTTAAGAACTATTGTCATGCTACGGATAGTTCAGTTCCTCCTCGCCGAACAACTGCTTCGTAAAATTTAGCTGTAATGGACAAGCCCATACTTGTTCCCTGCTTCCTCTACATTGAACATAACAGTGTTCTACAGTAACATCTGGAAAATGTTAAAAGTTCAGTCTGATAGTTCGAGCTCTGAATACTATCTGCACTGTGTGCATTTTTTTAAATTAACAAACGCATTTGTGTTACTGATCAAATGGCGGCGATTTGATTGATTGGCTTTTTCTTTCTTTCAGTTCGCATTCCGCTCGCGGTGTTCGTCCAGGTGTTTCACTCTCCGGTGCACGTTCTTTGTATGCTTCTGCTCACGCCGTCCTATCGAACATTTGTCGTCGGCGTCCTCCAACGACCCTTTCTCTCCCGACAACCTCGGACGACAAGCGTGGATTCAAGTCTGAACGCCAGTCGAGGAGCACCAGAGAAAAGGATAGCATGGGCAAGCCGCTCTTGAGCCTGCCGAGATCCCATGTCGGTTTCCCACTCACTCTACTGTTTCGAATTCGGCCGACCGAGACCAGAATAACGACAGCCACATTTCACGAAATGGCTGGCCTCAACATGAGCAAGACAAAAAGGATGAAAAAGAAGGCTAGACAGAAAAAGACAATTAAAAAAGATAAGTCGACGAGGAATCGATAACAGACAAACTTTAAAAAAAAAAGCAAAACTTTTCAAATTCTTGTCTGATTTTTATGTAGGTCATTCTCTAATGGTGATTTTGGCACGAGCCAAAACACTTTTTCAAATTTTTTGGAACATAAGAAGCAAAATTGTTGGCTACTTGCCAAAAAAAGAAAATACAAAAAAATTTTTATGGATAATCTGGCACGCTCGGGAGGCAGTGTCGAGAGAACGTAATTTCAAAATTTCTTTAAAGGAGGTGTCCGTCGAGTAAATAGTGTCTTCATTTTTTTCGCCTTATTTGGCCAAGTTAAGCTAGAAACAGATAGATCAGTGTCATAATTCAATTCAGTAGCTTACGGGCACTTCACCTGTCATGGTTACCATTAGCTCTTATGAAAAGGCGCTTTGCATATTTAACGAGTTTAATGAAAGCTTGTACGGAAAAAAATTCCGCTCGGTTCGTGAAATTGAATTGTGAAGACTTCCATGAGATCTTGCTTAAACATTGTTTACTGTCGCATGATGAAATATAATGAAGCATCTGTGGTGGATCATTCCTGGTGCCCTCACATCAGTCCCAGATGATTGATTTGGCAACGCGCCAAAGCGCCCCTGACCTCTTTCTTCTCTCCCGCCTCTCCCTCCTCCGTCTCGTCCTCGGCTGCCTCTTCCTCGCACTCGATTCCTTTGCCGTCTTCGTCGTCCTCAGGCACAGCGGAAAGGCCGCCGCCTCTTATCGCCGCTGTCTTCTGCATGATCTGGTCAGGAAATTTGACGTCTTTACTTTGATTCGTCATCGAAATGAATTTTCCATTCACTTCATCTTCTTAAAAGTTCGACTTTTCTCTATAACTTTTGACATTTTCTTGCAATTGTTCGACTCTGAATCTGTTGTCGGGTTGCCTCTGAGTATTCTGACCTGAGTATTGGTGACAAGTTGCACATGTTGAACTTAACGTCAGCTATACATATTCGTGCAAAGGCTTTAGCATTTCTGGTGGTCTGCTTTCATGGCTTTTTAACCGGTTATGTGACCGTTCCCAAGTAGTCTCGATAGACAATGTGTTGTCTTCACCCACTAAAGCTCTCTCTGGAATTGGGCAGGGAACTGTGCTTGGTCCGTTGCTTTTCCTAATTTACATTAACCATCTATGTGATTTTCTTATAGGAATAGATTTATTCCTTTCCTCTCCGTCGGTGACTTAAAAGTCATTGCCATTGATCTACCTAACGGTAATCCTCTTTCCGTTGTGATATTTGTCCATCGTAGAATCGGTATCTATGTAGGTGGCAGCTACGAATCAATGCTGATAAATGTGCCTTGCTTCATTTTGGCCCAAACAATCCACGAAGTCCATCATTTATTTTCGGTAGTTCTATTCCAACTCCTTTTTGCGTGCGCGACTTGGGTGTTTTTTTCTAACAATCTCTCTTCCCGTCAGCATATAATAGATATCGCGAAGAAAGCTAATAAGCGCACCAACTTTCTCTTTTTATGCATTCGTCCACGTTCTTCAAAGACGCTTATCACCGCCTATATAACGTATGTTTGTTCAATTGTAGAATATGCCGCTCCTGTATAAGAAACTCCATTTCTCATCAGCTTGTCTCTCTTCTCAATAGTCTATCAGATAGTAATTTCTCAACCTCAATTTCAACCTTTATAAATTCTTTGTCTGATAAGTTAAAAGATATTTCTTCTCAATTGTAATATATGCTGGGAATTATCCTATCCTAGTTCATGAAACAACTTTAGCGTGTTTAGATTTTACTTTTTTCATCCGATTTACCCAGATTTACATTGATTTGTATATCTGTCTATGGTTTGTGTCGCATATATGGGCGTAAGCCATAGCAATTGTATCTCATTAAGTAATATCTTGTATGAGAATAAAGAATATATAAGGCTCGCTTCTTCTAATGAATTAAATTCGTATAGCAATCCAATAACAAGTGAGAAATTATCGGCATCAGAAAATGTGATTTGTAATTACGATGAATGTGTAATTATATATGTCTATATAGCTGTCTATACCACGTGTCAATCATAACTTTTACAACAATTCTGCGTATGAAGCCTACCATCCTTTCGATGTTCTTGCCTAGCTTGTGCGCCTGCGCGTTGCATTTACATTGGAATATTTTTTATTATTACTTGACATGCACATATGTATGTACCTATGCACTTTCATATCAAACTGCGAAATATTTGAACAGCGTCGAGCAATATTTATCATTACACACGAAGTGATATTTAAGGCTTACGACCAAACTGTGTCTTGAAATATGATTGAATTGAAAGTGCATGCACCACTAAAGGCCTTATTTTACCGCAGGCCACCTGCTTAGGCAACGTATCTATGTCTTGTATCCTAGGACATAGGCCATCTTTAGCTACATACATACAAATGCGCATTATTCCATAATATGTGAGTCTACGGAAAATTCACCTGTCTTCGTTAGGTCATATCAAAGGCATTTAGGAGTTTGAAGGCTAGAAGCTTAAAATAACAGCTCAGATTGCAGAATACTCCGCGTTTTTGACTTGAGAAGATTTTTTTGAGATATTTCTTAATGCTGGACGATGACCGAAAATTTACATATTAATGCAGATACGAATATCCTGGGAGTGCGCACTCTCATCCTGGGAGTGCGCACTCTCATTATCGCGTGCTATTTCGAAGATCCTGCAATCCCGCTGTGAAAAGAGCACTCGCGAACTGGGTAGGCCAGCCTCTTTGCTTCTGCATCCCTGCCATGAGACCTCTACTGCATTTAGTCATTGAAAAACAACTGATTTTACAGAATATCCATGTTGGATCTGTCATTCCTGGTGCCGTCGTTTTTGTCGGAGTTTGTTGACTCGGCAACGCGCCAAAGCGCCCCTGACCTCTTTCTTCTCTCCCGCCTCTCCCTCCTCCGTCTCGTCCTCGGTTGCCTCTTCCTTGCACTCGATTCCTTCGCCGTCTTCGTTGTCCTCAGGCACAGTGGAAAGGCCGCCGCCTCTTATCGCCGCTGTCTTCTGCAGGATCTGGTCAGGAAATTTATCGTCTTTACCTTTGATTCGTCATCGAAACGAATTTTCCATTCACTTCATCTTCTCAAGAGTTCGACTTTTCTTTATTCCTTTGACATTTTCTTGCAATTGTTCGACTCTGAATCTGTTGTCGGATTGACTGAGTATTCTGAGTGTTTGTGATAAGCTGCACATGTTGAACTTAACGTCAGCTAATGGTATGTAAGGACACTTGTGCATATTTAAAGGAGGTCGATCACCGAAATGTCATTGCGGATTTATGAAACATCTTACAATTAGCTATTTTCGAATAGACTCAGGCATGAGGAAAAAGAAAAGGCAACTGAAAAAGCACAAAAAAGTTCCATATTCAAGTATAAGATACTTGAAAGTGCAAATTTTGAATGAATTTGTGATTGGTGTCCATGCAAAAACGTGGTGTTACAGCACTCGACGGTAGATTAACGGCCACGTACAGATCGCGGGAAGATAAAATTTACAAATATTTCAAGAAATTTTTTGTTTTATGCCTCTCTTATGTGAATAGTCTATAATAATCTAATGGTAAAGAATATTATGCAAACATTATCAAGTAAGTAAATAAGCAATAACATCTCCATACATAAAAAAAAACCGAATTTTCGGAAACAGCGTAACTTTAGCCTCCTCGACTCCCGTACTTTTTCGAGTAATCTGACGGTCTTCCATTTGAAACCTTTGCACGTTTTAACATACAATTGCAGTTTTTCGCTGATCGCACTTCTTTAATCATGCCTCTCATATGTATGATAGTATCGCGCCTTCTTTTTTGTTAATCCTGATAAATCTGAATAAATGATATTTTAGTATATATAAAAAAAGAAGAAAATGAACCACTTCAGGCAACGTCCATCGTTGGCGACATTATTTGCACTTTCTTCTTGGATGTCGCGATTCTGACTCCGGTGCTTTGCGCTTGTAATGGCACCTCAACTCTTCTGCCGCGTTTCATTAGTCCGTTCGGCCAAATTGTCAGCTCCGTCATCTTTAGTGATTGTTCATTTATCTATCAATCGATCAACGGTAAATAAGTTCACTCAGGCATTATTCGACCTTTCAGCAGTTGCAACATGCGCGAGCTTTTGCAACTGCATTATCTATCGTCACCAGGCAAGAAGAAAAAGAATAGATAATGAACTCAGATCTCTTTCTTTCACTCTTCTCTCCCTTTCTCATAATCTCTCTCTCTCCATCTTCGTTTTTTTAACCAGTTGATAAATGAGGGGTCCGTCGTCAAACTCCTCATCTCACCAGGTCGTCCAAATGCCTAGTTCGCCCTTCAAGCTGTCCCGCCGAAGTGTCGCAATCCTATGGTCGACAGTGTTTGCGCTCGTTGTCATCGTGTCGTTGGTGGCATTCTCAGGCACGGTGGAGGGAGTGGCGGCGGTGACGATGCTCGAACAGGTCTGATATGATTTTCGCATATCGTTTTCACCGTATTAATATACTAGAATTTTTTCATATTTTAATTTGTAATAATATTGCTTATTATCTTTCTTATTTATCACACATATGGCAGCTGTTTAAGGGAGATCACAAAAGAATATATTTTGAACCCTGAATTAACTGATGGAAAGTCGAGAAGTGTTCTTGTAATCACATACATCTTTTACTTACAATTTGCATATTAAACTAACTTAAAGTGTCCAAATGAAAATGAAACAAGGTGAAAAGAAAATTAAGAGAGCGAAAAAAAAAGAAGAAATTAATGGTGTTCAGAGAGCCGGAAATTGGACGCATGGGCATCCCTGCATGGAAACTCTCGTTTGCATCGACAGCATCTCGGCTGTCTTCGCAGCAGGTGCACATTTGATTGCCTTGCGTAAATCCGGGGCAAGACTTGACCTCAATTTTATCTACAAATTGTATGCGCATTAAATAGATTGGACGAGATAAAATAATGTATGAAAATTTATTTTCGACGTTCTCGCCATTAATCGCCTTATGATTAGAACAGAAGTTTCATGGAAAATGTTTCGTGAATAGTGCTGCATGGCTGAACTATTCATGATTTTTCATGGGCAGGCTGTACCTGGGGACTCATTCTCAGCTTCACGCTCGTTGTGTTCGCCCTATCGGCGCACACCTTTCACACTCTTCGCCGAGCCGCAACGCATCTTAGCGCGCAGACACGCGCCTATCACACGGCCATGCTAAAGATTATCATTGTTCAGGTTATTGGCGAGAGCGTTTAAGTGTGGTCTCACAAAGATAAAAAGATTTGTTTTGTAGGAAAACTTTCTTAACTTGGAGGACAATGGTATCATAAACTAGTATGTTCGAATCGATGTTGGAAAAATCCTTCACTTTAGATTCTTCTGCCATATGTGGTAATGGGCGCGCCTTTGGCCTTCGCGTCGACTGCTTTCATTGGCGGAGACGATGATGGTGAAAAGCAACTCTTGTATTAAATTAAAACCAAATACCACAGCCTCAAAGTTGCATTTTCCGACATGCGCAGATTGTTCACAACACTTGTCACTCGGCGGATTCGACAGGCCTATCTATTAGTTAGGTGCACGGGAAATGACAAAAACATGTAGTTCAGCCTGATAGTGCCGCCTCGTAATACTATCTTTGTTATGCGTATTCTTCAGTGTAACAAATATATTTTGTGTTATTGATCGACGCTTGGATTGATTGGCATCTTCCTCATTCCAGTTCGCATTCCACTCGCGGTGTCCGCCTACGAGTTGCACTCGCCCGTGCACGTTCTTTGCATGCTTCTGCTAACGCCGACCTATCGAAGATTTCTCGTCCGCGTCCTCCAGCGGCCCTTTCTTTCCTGACAATCACTAACGATAAGCGTGGAATCAAGTTTGAACACCAGTCGAGCAGCACCAGAGAAAATGATAACATGGACTAGCCGCTCCTGACAATGAGTCGCACCAAAATCCCATGTCGACTTCCTGCCTCGTCTTCGGCAGAGCGACTCCTTAGCTACGATAGCCACATCTGATGAAATGGTTGTCCTCCAAAAAAGGCCCATGCGGCTCCCTTCCTTTGTAAATGTCAAAAAAATAACGTTCGATGCTTGGACAAGCAAAAGAGAATGCAAAAATGAGAGAATCAGAGAAACCTCCTGCAAATTCCTTTGCTCATTAGGTTCCTTATTTAAAATAAAATATTTCGCGGTTAGTGTTGGAATTTCAATTACTTTTGTTGTTTGAAATTGCTATTTAACCTTTATCTACTCGTATTGCATATAATTCTCACTTATAAGCAGACTATAAACAATATGAGTACCCTATTAACTGTCTGCTTTATTATATACATCGCATTAGTCTTATAGGATTATAATTAAAAGAGTTCATAAATATGATGTACTATTAAGTTTCTTTCTCTCTTTTGTTTTAACCCAAATATACAGCGGAAAATAAAATGAGTTCGGCTATCAAGGCATCATTCTGTTGTGGCATTCCAACAGAGCAATGCAAGAAGTCCAATTTTACATGCTGCCTTTTTAGATTTTGATCAATCGATACCTTGCGAAGGAACAATTAATTGATCTGTGTGAAGAAACACAATTTGCAGTTGAACATGTAGCATGAAAAGAGAAAAAAGAGGGATAAGTGACGAGAGCGGAACATGAGAGCAAAAGGGCTCGTAACGAACAAGATTTCGACTGCCATGTCTGCGACTCAGCAGGATTATCCGGCCGACGGTAGAAGTTCATTCTGTGCTATGCCCCCAATGGAATGTCCATATCTGGTTGGTCGGAATGTTCTTCTCATTGTCAAAAGATCAAAAACAAACATTCACGCCGAATAGCATGCATACTCAATGCATTCGAAAAAGCCGAGCACATTGGGTCATCAGAATTTCAACTGGGCATGTCCACCGAGGTCGGCCCTGGCCCGGAGATTTTTGTGCGCTACCTTGTCGTCTTACACATGTGTATTGTATTCAAAGGGTTTGACCATCGCAAAAACATCTTATTTATCTGCAGATTAAACACAGTGTAACTGATAATACTCTAAGAAACTCCATTTCTCATCTGAATGTCTCTCTTCTCAATAGTCTTTCAGATAATGATTTCTCAACATCAATTTCAATCTTTATAAATTCTTTGCCTGATAAGTTAAAAGATATATCTTCTCCATTATAATGATTTGCTGGGAATTATTCTATCCTTGTTCATTGAAGAACTTTAGCGTGTTCAGATTAAAATTTGTTTTTCTTTCTCCGATTTACACAGATTTACATCGATTTGTATATCTATTTATATTTTGTATTGCATATAATGGCGCAAGCCATTGCAATTTTATCTCATTAAGTAAGATCTTGTATGAGAATAAAGAATATTATATATTTCGTGGCAAAGAATGCATTGCTTTTGAAATAACTGGTCTATGTATTCATCTGCGGCCTAAATGTTTATAATTACGTAATATTTAAGGCCTATAAGAAAATTGAAATTTGAAATTTGATGGTACTGAAAGTGTTTAAATCACTATACCTTAAGCAGTATACACCTGTCATACCAAAGCCACCTGTTGTTTCGTTTGATGCAAACTTCCTAGCATAACGCCCATTTGGGTTGTTAAGGAGCATTGATTCCTCCGAAAGATATGAAGCATGTTTCAAACTTGCTTGTCTGAGTGTATTTTCCAGACGCGCTCGCGGAGAAATGTTCAATTCCAGACAGTGCGATTTGAACCTTTCTTTTTTAATTAATAATTGCGTATCGGGTCGGTGATCCAAAACTGGCCGCTACGTTTGTATCCTTAACTATATGAAATGCTATGCTACAATAATATGTAATTACATTTATGCTTTCTAGCATAATATGTATATCAGTCACTTCGCCTACCTTGACGTGATCATATGTAAAGATCCATTGCATATTTATCACCGCTATTGAGAGCTTGAAGGAAATAAATGCCAGCTCGTCCCATATAATTGTCAATTTATTTGAGTTGAGAAGATTTCTGTTAGAGAATGCTGAAAAGAGGACAATCAATAAAAATTAATTAATGCCGGTTAGATTTTGATTTATTCACCCTGGCCCACACAACGAACGTTGTTTCATACGTCAAGCAATTTTATCAAGCATTATTGTTTTAGTTTTTTTTTTTAACTATAACAATATTGAAGCCAAGAACCACTGTTTCATGCACAGATGTATTAATATATTCTTACATCAAATAATGATGTAACAAAAAATGAATATAAAGTGAGTTTGGGCAATAAGCTAAAGTGGAATGCTATGGATACGAAGATAATCAAGTGTCAGTGCACAACAAATTAAATTGATGACGAGGAATATCAACAAACCTACCACTGCCTAAGGCACATGTTCATTCATTGGTGCACGAGATAAGATTAGTCGCACGGAAGCCTTGTTACAGAGTGGGGATAATACAATTGTTCGCTCCACCACAAAAGCTTGGGACGGAGAGAGCGTTCAAGCACCACTTTGATAGGAGCAGCCGCGGCATTAATCTTGCCGTTTGTCCCAGACATGTCAAGGACAATCGTTCATGTCCGTTCATGGTCATAACCATGTCAAGGACACGTCATGAACATGTCATGGACACCTGCACATAGGTCACAATCCGACAGGAGAAACAGGCTGCAAATAGTCATCTGCTTGAAACTATGGTCGTAATCACGTAAGGGACCAGCCAACAAAAGTGTCCATGACCATAGAGATTTTTTTCCTTTTTTGTCTAGCCGCACGATTAATCAATGACATGTCGTCGACAAACAGTCACGACCAATTAGTATGTCATTGACACCGGTCAATGACAGAGAACAAAGCCGCCTATCTAAATACACATTGGTTACGACCAAACCAACACATTGACACGGTCATGACCGCAGAGCAATAATTTGGTGGTCGCGTCCACTCGGAAACCACCCACGATTATGACCAAAACGTGATAGTTCATATTTGTGAGAGACGCAGAGCGACACGCTCATGAATATGGCCGTGGGTCGTGACCGAATTCATCGTTTCGACTGAATGCGTTACCGAATGTACACTTTATACCGTAATTTTTTACAGTGTTTTGCACAGGATGATTTGGCAAATAGTAATATTCACCCATTCACTTTTTGCTTGCATTCACCCACAAGCTTGTTCACTGTCCCTTATGATCCTCTTAGATCTAAACAGTCTAACAGTTGGGGGAGGCTTGTTTCTCAACAACTGATTGGGACAAAGTGCTGTGTATTATTCGTATCTGTTGCCGTGTCATTTTTCTTCTCAGGAAACCCTTTTAGCACTGGCCCCTTTGATTTTTCCTCCAACATGTCACGCCGCCCGTAAAGGGCAGACAAGAGATCTGCTGAACAGAGGGAGGAGAGGTCGCAAGAGCAGGCTGCGGGGGATAGGAAGCAACGCGAGAGTAAAGAGGCTGAGTGAAAGAGAAAGAGACTGCAAAGAGTGAGGTAGAAAAGAGGAGAGGAGTCGATTGATTGTCTCGACAAGTGCCTTGTTTGAAGCAACCAATTCGAAGACATTTGAGGATAGAGAACTTCCCTCCGAGCAAATGCTCTCTCAGAGGGTAATCGTGTACGGCCTCAGGCACCAAATTCAATTGGTATCATTGCACACAAAGCATGTGATGGTGGCAAGGGAGAAAAGGCACAGCAAAAGCAAATAAAAATAGGCTTCACATGGAAGGTGAGAACTTAGAGAGAAGATTAGCGAGCAACCTCTCCTCAAGAGAGCAGGCGCGTGTGAGAGAGCAGAGCGCGTGTGAGAGAGCAGAGCGCGTGTGAGAGAGCAGAGCGCATGTCTTGGACAAACGGCAAGATTAATGCCACGGCAGGTATCAGAGTGATTCGATTGCAATCATAAACGAAGAAGGAAGTGGAGGAACTTTGTTAATCGTACTTACTTCCTGTTTCCCTAACGAAGTATCACGCCCAGAAGCAGAGAGATGTTAAAAACGTAACTTAGACAGCACATTCGCGATAAGCAATTTGCGGAACCCTCTCGGCCGTTATAGTGATTGAGTGCTTAAGACATTTCTTGTGCTTATAGACTGGCTGACGCATTAGTTAGACAATGTGAGTGGGTACGAGATGTAAACTTTGGTGAGCTAATATAGCCATGTGTGAACTCGAATGAAAAATAGCCCGGTGCATTCATTCGTCGGACCCAACGAATTATAGGCGTCCCATGGAAAATAGAGGCGTCCACCCGAATTATGGGCGTCCCGTGGCAAAATTAGGCGTCCCACGATATCATAGGTATCCGACTGATTTATATTCGTCAAATATCAAAAAAACGGCGTCCCATATACAGTACCGCCAAAAAGTCTATCAACTTTTGATTTTCATGCATATTTTACTTCAAGGTATATGAAAGTTAATGAAATTTTCAGGGTTGCTTGGTTATGCTGTCAGATCTTTAGCAACATAATATTAGTTTTATCGATCCACAATAGAGCGAGAAAAAAATCAATAACTCAAATCACGCGAGTTGCAAATTTAGGCGTGTTGGACAAAATATTTTATTTATTCGATATCCGGTTAGCTTTGATTGGGTAAATGGTTTAGATGTCTTTTAAGACATACTTGTGATAAAGTTTTGGTCTAATCGATATTTATTCACATGATTTTACATACTGCCTTCCTCCAGTACGCGATCCATGCACTCGGCAAGAGATGCAGATGTTTCAAGAAGATAAAAATTGATCATTTACAACCATGCCTATAGCAATAATGATGTCCAAATATTCGGAAGTGATAATCTACCAAATTCAGATGGTTACTTGAGCTGTGGATATTAGATTCTAACTATTTGTGCACACTTTGACAACCGAGGTCAACTTTGGTCTGCGGTCCAGATGTACTTAAAGTGATGCTTTGCAGGGGTCCGTGTTTCGAAAATGGTTTTGCATATCTCTATTGATAGTTTATAGGCTTTTCAATATATAATAGCCTTATTTCATCTCTGGCTTCATGAGACAATAGGAACAATAGATCATTTGAACATACCCCTGCCGTCGATTTGTTGTGTGTTTTACAAGGCAGGAAACCAAATCCGAAATTTTTTAGACCAAGTCAAAAATCACTTTAATCCATATAGCAGAATGTTCTGCAGTATTCTAAAGCTGAATTTACTAATCTATTGTTGTGATTGATCTAGAACAGACAGCTGCCAAAACACCTACTACTCTGTGTCAGGCCATATTCAAATGATCTACTGTACCTTGAGGTCACATGAAGCCATGTTTGAAATAAGGCTTCTGAATATAGAAAGGCCAATTACCTATCATTATAGATATGCAAAACCATTGTTGAAACACAGACAACTAACCATCTGAATTAGGTCAATTATCACTTTCGAATAATAGATATCATTATTGCTATAGGCATGGTTGTAAATGATCAGTTTTATCTTCTTGAAAACCATCTCAAGGTTTCGGCGCTGGGTTGTTCCTTCCTTATCTAATAAGCTATGTAGCCCTCTAATGTACCTTTCCTACATCCTCTCGCTCGCTCTCTCGCTCTCTTCTTTCTTTCGGCATAAAATCGCTTGCCGTCACGCTGCGTTCTCGTTTCGTCTTCCCTCATTGTCTGCTTAAAGACATTCGCATTCTCAAAAAGACCATAATTAGCTAACCCGCTTCATTTATCGCCGCACACTTATTTCTCTACCTTCAAAGTGTGGAACTCATTCGTAATCTTCTTCTTGACTTTCTCCGCTCGCGCCGCGAGTACAAGTGAGTTACTCTCTCCAGACGTCTCATTTCTGGTTACTGTAAGGCATCCACCGTTGCCCACGCCACTTCTATTTTCGTAATTCTTGCACTCGTAGTTTTCCCTTCACTTGTTTTATCCCTTGTCTAGGTCCAACGCCCGCCTCCATTCCTTTTATATAAGGTCCACAAAACTGCTTTACTCCATTGCTTCCCCCCCCCCCGACGTTACTATATTCTCCTATTACTCATGTTTTTTGGCATTTACCTATACATTTTCTCTCTCTAATAGTTCATGAAATTGTACCGTTTTACAAGCTGTAGATAAAGTGCTGCATTAAATGAGCATCTTTCAAATGACTTTCGGGCTAAAACATGAATTTTCCAGTCAGTGTCAATTAATATTATTGATATCGTACCAATAATGTTGATCCAGACTGTATACAGCATAGCTGCACTCTTATACTTCGCTGTTTAAAAGTTTCAAAGTTTATTCCACAATCAGGGACTGGGGCAAGATGAAAGAAATCGGGTTTCATGACTGCTGTTCGCATACAACTTGTGGCTAGATTTAGGTCAAATTTGTTGCGCCATTGTTCTCGAGGACGCCCCGAATGCTTTTTTCATTTCCACGGTCTCCGCTCCACAGCTCTTCGTATCAAGCATCCTCCATCAATTTCAGCAATTATACTTCTTTACTACATTTTCACTTCCTCTCGATGGCTTGTACTCAGATATCGGGAATAGGAATTTTGTCGAAGCCTCGGACTGCCTCGTGTGCTTCATGAATAAAACACATTCCTTGATATGCACTTTTGTGTTATTGTGAAGATGGACGAAAGCCTCTACGTGAAAAGACACCAAGCGAATTGAGATGACGAAGAGGCTATTTGAAATCTCAGATAATCTTTCGGTGATCTTTAAAGGAGGTATCCGGTAATAATTAACCTTTTTTCTATATGAACATGTTCATCTTGAAAAAAGGTTAAACATATATCCAGAAAGTTTTTTCTTCCATTACATTCTGAATAATAGTAGCTCGTGGTAGAGAATTAGCTACGGTAGGCCAGAGCAACCCTCCTATTTCTCATTTTCTTTTGACCGAGCGACACAAAACTTTTTGAGCGCGCGCATTCTAACTGGTTCTCTAGCGCTACAGTAGAATTATTCGTCGGATTCTTCCTTTAAAAATTCCTTGATGAGTGAAGCAATTCGCTCAAACCATTTTCATCCACATATTGACTTAACCGCCATCTTGAGATCACCATTTATGCTACACAAAACTTTAATTTGACCATTTAGCAAAGGTACTCTGCTTGTCGTCATGGCCAAAATAATAAATTTAGTATTAAAAATCATTGCACTTGATATTCCAGAGTATCCATGGTGGATCTGTCATTCGTGGTGCCATCGTTCCTGTCCGAGTTCTTTGACTCGGCGACACGCCAAAACGCCCCTGACCTCATCGTCCACTCTCGCTTCTCCCTCGCCCGTCTCTGTGTCGGTTGTCTCTTCCTCCCTCTCGATCTCTTCGCCATCTTCGTCGTCCTCAGGCACAGTGGAAAAGCTGCTGCCCCCTATCGCCGTTGTCTTCTGCTGAATCTGGTCAGAGAAAGAATTCTCTTATTTGGTTATCAAAATTGATTTTCTTCACTCTCTCATTTGTTCTCTCATTTTAGTTTAAATCTTCATGTCATTTCCTTGCTCGATTCTGAATGTGCTGTCTGGTTTAGACTCCATGCAGTGCCATATCTAAAGAAACTATAGTTTGAAGAAATGTATGTTCGGGCAACCTGTAATAATAGCAGATGCTTGGTACTAGCCCCTTTTCACATCTTGCCTGGCCCTTACAATGGCACAGGTGAAAAAAAATGAAGTTATGTAACTCAAAAACAAAAGCAATAATAAAGGAGATTGATTGCTGAATAGTGACGAGTCGCACGGACTATTTTATGCCCAATTTTTAATAGTCCTGAATCTCAAAACACATATGTATCTTGGTGTTAACGGTACTCTTAAAAATTTCTGGATAAGGGCTGTTTTTTTATAATTTTAAACCCGGCCAATGAAGTATCGAATAAAAAATTTTTGGTAATTAAAAAAAAGTTCGCTGATCAATTTATTCAGCATTTGAAAAATGATTGCACAAAAGAACTAAAGTGTTATAATATTTTTTTTCGTTGCAACTTTATGTGATGAGCTGCATGTTTCGTATGTGTAAAAAATAAACTTAAAAATGATCCATTTGAGGCGGCTGCCATCGTAGGAGATATCGACTGCGCTTTCTTCATGAATGTCGTGGTGCTCGCCCCGATGCCCTGTGCCTGCAATGGCCCCGTCACTCTTCTTCCGCACTTCCTCAGTCCATTCGGCGAAGTTGTCAGCGACATCATTATGTCTCATTCATTATTGATTGTTCATTAAATTATCGATTGATCAACTGTATTCGTTCACTTACATATATACTAGGTATTCTTCGTCCTTACCGGCGTGGTAATGTGCACCAGTTTTTGGAACTGCATTCTCTATCGTCATCAGGCAAGAAGGGATAAATACTAGGGAAAAAAACCAATACGATTCCGTCTATAGCTATATCCTTATAACTCTCTCCTGAAGAGAGAAAAGAACCCTGAATCACATTTTCTAGTTAAAAACTAATGAAAAAACAGCAGGATGCGAATAATCACTACCACAATAATTTTTTTCTGACAATAAGCCTTCAATATGTATGTTTATCTCACTAGCTTTTCACTCTGGATCTAATAAAGGATTATACAGTACCGCCCAACATTTCTTGTACATATATTAATTATATTAATATAAATAATTTCAATTGATTTTTCAGCGCTCATTGCGCATTTCAACGTAGTTTTCTGTACAAACTAGACTAATTCGATGCAGATAAATACGTTGGTAACATTAGTTTCTCAAAGAAAGTAGACGCTGACGAGAAAATTCATGTTTTAGCCCAAAAGTATTTGAAATTTGTAGCGCAATTGCGCTGCACTATATGCGCAATTGCGCTGCATCTTTCAACTGGATTTCGGACTAAAACATGAATTTTCACGTCAGCGTCTACTTTCTTTGAGAAACTAATGTTACCAACGTATTTATCTGCATCGAATTAGTCTAGTTTGAACAGAAAACTACGTTGAAATGCGCCATAAGCGCTTTCTGTCGCCATAAGCGCCATAAGAACTCCCCCTCCCCCTCCAATAGTGCCCCCCTAACAGCCTAATATCTCAGCTCGAGACGTACCTCGAATGGATCCTGGAGGCATAGGATGCTCTCTCCAATGAACTGATTACAAATTCATTCAAAATATGTGGTAAAATGGATATTCCAGTGATGATTCCTATGAATTTGAGCTATGATTCTTCTTTTTTTGAGAAGAAAATGTTGTTATCAAACTTTTAGTGAATCACATTAAAAAATAGTACCCCTCCCTCCAGTAGAACCCCTCCCTCTAATAGTGCCCCCCTCTCGCAAGGGTATTGAAAAATAGAACCCCCGGGAGTACTAATAGAGAAAATACGGTATCTACATCGAATTAGTCTAGTTTGTACAGAAAACTACGTTGAAATTATATTACTATAATTAATATATGTACCAGAAATGTTGGGCGGTACTGTATGCATATGTAGATAATGAACAAGCTATCTGATCAGGTCGTCCAAATGCCCGGTTCGAACGTCAAACTGTCGCGTCGAGGCATTGCCGTAATCTTTTCAATTGTCCTTGCGCTCGTTGTGATCTTGTCGTGGGCCACAGTCTCAGGCAAGGTGGAAGGAGAGCCGGCGCTGAATTTGATCGAACAGGTCTGTTATTGTTCATATGTAACATAAAAAAAATTTCAAGACTTATTCTCCGGATTAAAGGAAGGCGATCACCGAAAATTATGTGATATTTCAAATTGCCGCGGCTCTTTGCACTCTGGTTTGCGCGTGCTATTTTCACGCAGCGGATTTCTGTGACCTGTGAGATAGCACGCGAGAATGAGAGTGAGGAATCACAGAGCAGACGCGGCAATTCAAACCTGCATTAAATATTTTTCGGTGATCGCCCTCTTTTAATATGTCTGTTGTAGAATTCTGCACCCATTCATTCCATTCTGAAGTGTCACATTGTTACTTAGTTTTTTTTATATTATGCCTGCCTTTCGTTATGTCACCAAGCATTTTCATTGGCTTGTCAAAGTCAGAGTTACATTTCTGTCGCCTAGCGAGCGGTGAACTTTTGCTTTCCTCCCGCCAAGCCAGCGATAGAGTTTGATTCGTCATGATTGTTGGCATCGTTGCCATGGTATCAGACGAGAAACATGGGAAAACGCTTCGCTCCCCTCTATACAACCACACACAAAAAAGAATGTTCGTAACATTCAATTCTCGGGTTGAATGTTTTTTTGGATGTAATGCTGAGAAGGACATTCAAACCGACCCGAGCAGGACATTCCCCCCCTGGCAGCGCTCCTGGCGCTTCTGGCGCGGAATGTCCTGCTGACCTCGGTTGGAATGTCCTGCTGAGCAGCACATTGTCGCACTCGGTTGGAATGTCCTGTTGACAGTGAAGTAGCGATCACGTCCGATCTGGTAAGTTAAGCAACGTCGAGCAGCGACACTTAGAGGTTCAAACCCACATCTGGTCAATGTTTCCCCAACATGTTTTGCGCGTTTTATTTTACATAAAAACATAAAAACCGACAGTTCCCCGTTCAATTGGGTCACATTCCCAACTTAGACAACTTAGTTAAATTAGTCAACTTAGTTTAATGAGTCAACTTAGTCAACTGGTGAATACATAAATATGCAATTTTTTGCATAGAGACAGAGTGGTGCGGGAGAGAGAGATAATTAGAGAGAGAGAGGAAAAGAGTGTTGTATATGCATATTCGGTCTCTTTGTAGTGTTCACATCAAAAGTGAGAGATCTGTCCTGGTACATGAAACTATTATTAGAATGAGAGAGAGAGAGACAGAGAGACAGAGAGACAGAGAGACAGAGAGAGAAAGAGACAGACAGAGACGGACAGAGACAAAGACAACGAGACCACTTATACTATCCCAATGCCACAAATGTCTGTCTGCACGAAAGTCTAACATTTGTTGTCTGAATGTCTGACTCCTGGTTGCCTACGTGCACTTCTAGAGACAACAAAAGCATGCAACAAAATGTTAGGCCGGCTGTTCGCGCTGCTTCCCCTCGACCGCAGCGCGTACAGCTTCCCCGCCAGTGCTCGCTCCGTACACGTTTAGTGTCTTTCGTTTACGTGTGCATCCAGAGACAAATTAGATATATCTCTCCCTCTTTATCTGTCTCTCTCTCTCTCTGTCTCTGTGTGTGTATGTCTGTCTCTCTCTCTCTATCTCTCTGTCTCTGTGTCTGTCTGTCTGTCTGTCACTCTCACTCTCTCTCATTCTAATAGCTGCTAATCGATAGCAAAGACGACTGCAGTTTCATCTCTAACACTCTCTTCATTCTTATTAATAATAGCAAATCCATCCTTGGTATCGATTTGCCACGGCGTGTCAAGGCGGACTTTCAATAAATATTAGTGCGAAGGTCAGTGCAAAAACGGTATCACAGAAACGGCACGCGGTATGCTCACCGAATGCACAAAAAAGTGCTGGCATTTTGCCAAAACTAAATTCCCGCCAAATATTCAAATTGTGCCCCATTGGAAAATGAATCCTACGGTAGTTTTGGCAAAATGCCAGCACTTTTTTGGGCAAAATGCCAGCACATTTCAAAGTTCACGTTTTTTTTTCTCTCTCTTTTACTCTGTCTCTTTCCTCTTTCTGTCTCTCTCTCTCTTCATTCTCTTCTCAACATTCTCTATGGGCGCCGCCCGTTTCATCTGGATAAGTTCTTCAACATTCAGATCGGGGGGGATAATGATATATATACTATGTATATGTATAGCCGAACAGGTCTGAACTGTTTTGTCATCGAATACTACACCTTGGGAGAACAAGATTAATTTTATATACATATTTGTTCAAACAGTCAAAATAAATAAAATAAAAACAAAGTATTAATATAATAAATGAAAAGACGTTTAGAAAGCCGGCAACTGGAAGCATGGTCATCCCTGCATGGAAACTCTCTTTTGCATGGACAGTGTCGCGGCTGTCTTCTCCTTAAGTTTGCATTTGGTTTGCCATTAGCAAGAAAGTGCACAAAGACACATACAGACATATATACATACATACATAGATATCTTCATAATGAACATACATACAGACATCGATATAACATACATATGTACTTACATACATAAATTTGTACATTGCAAAATGTGATGAATTGATATGCAAGACTTAATTTTGTGATACATATTTCCTTTATTCATATGAAGGTTTCACCTTGGGAGTCATTCTCGGCATCTCCATCATCGCGTTCGCCGTCACCGCACACACCTTCCACACACTTCGCAGCGCCTCCACGCATCTCAGCGATCGCACTCGCGCTTATCACATGGTCATGTTGAAGATTCTCATTGTACAGGTATGTCGCGGATCGCTATGCCCTGTATATTCATATACCCATATACATATGTATATAACAAGATTTCTCCGGCATCAGACTTATATTAGTGGGAGACCGTTCATAGATGACTCTGGGAAACGGTTTAAAATGTCCAAGTTATTCAAATCATTATTTTTTTGATTCTTCTGCCATGTCTCCTAATGGTCACGCCTTTATTCTTCGCAGTGAGTGCCTTCGTGAGCAGAGAAGACGACAACGGTGAAAAGCTACTCTTGTATTCACTTGTTACCATTAGAAACTTCGTGGAAGTAACAATTATTGATTGGATTGATCGATGATGATTCCCATAACAATTAAACCTTCTTTTCTTAAAGTTCGAATTCCTTTTGCCGTCTTCGTCTACGCCTTTCACTCGCCAGTTCACGTTCTTTCCATGCTTCTGCTCACGCCGACCTATCGAAGATTTGTCGTCGGCTTCCTCAAGCGGCCCCTTTTCCCCCGACAATATCTGATTAGCAGCGTCCAATCAGCTTGGAGCTCCATGCGAGAATCATCAACGACGAAGGAACCGGCGGCTAGCCGCCCATGTCATTGTGCCAAGCTGGACCAAACTTCCACCGGAAGATTCCGCGAAATTTCGCCCAATTGCTCCACGCATAAAAATTAAACGACGAACGATTCCCTTTTCTGAATGTAAATGTATGTTCTAAAAAATTTTTTAGTTATAGGCCGAACGAAAGTGAATATTGCAAAACAGCAACTGTATTTTCTGATTCTCTCGATTGATCAACAAATGAGCGTGCGATGCTTTAAATCACTCGTACTTTAAATCCTCTTACAAGTTTGTTTCCTTAAAGGAAGTCTCCGGCGAATATTTGGCCAAACAATTAAAAATAGGCATTTGACCCATGAGGTGTCCCGTACGAAATAACCTTTATCTGCCACTGACTGCATTATGTCTAGATCTCAACACATTACAGTTTCGGAAGGCTGTGTTGAAAAACGGCATGTTGATTATTTGCCGGAGACCTCCTTTAACATAAAACCAATATCAATGTCATTAGTCGTAGTTTATGCTTCAATTTCAAGTTTTCTGAACGTTTGAAAATGATATTCAACTTTTCTTTACTTCTATGTATGTATATTTGCATTCACTCATGAGCACACTTTACCCTGATATAAATTCCTTCCCAAATTTCTGTTATGTTGAAGGCAGTTGTCGTGAATACATAACGAATGTTAATGATGGATTACTTGCTTTATTAGATCAGATTTCTTCTGTAGGCAACTTCTACTGTACTTTTCTAACTATTCTTGTTTGCATATCATTACAGGACAAAATGAAGAGCAGTGTTAATAAAAAATGGAATGTGATAAGTGTAGTTGAACAGATGTATGTACATACAGTACCGGCCAAAAAGATACGAAGACTAACATATTTTGCTATAGTTTCCTTCAAAGTTAACGAAACTGAATGAAATTTTCAGGGTTACTTTCATCTACTGTCAGACTACTAAAAGTAGATTATGGGTTTCATTGATCGACTACTGAGCGAAAAAAATCAATAATTCGAATTACCCAGGTTGCACATTTATTGGCGTGCTAGACAAAATGATTTATTTCTTTGATATTCGGGTAGTTTATATTGGATAGATGGCTGATATGTTTTATATAACATCTCTGCGATAAGTCTTTAGCCTAATTATTATTAAATCCTATGCCGTTACATGCTGTCTTCCTTCAGATCGAGATTCATTCACTTGCGCTTAGATGCAGAAGGTTTAGCTGGATAAAATCGACCATTTACTGCTATTCCTAGAGTTAATGATGTCCAAATATTTGTAGATAAACAATGAACAAATTCAAATGGTTAATTGAGCTGTGGAAATTAGGTGCAAACTTTTTGTGCGTCTTTTGAACACCGAAGTGAACTTTGGCCCGCAGCACAAAAGTGCAAAAAGTGATGTTGCGCAGGGGTCCGTGTTTGGAAATCGGTTTTACATATCTCAAACGAGAGAAAATAGGATCTTTCATGTTCAGAAGCACTATTTCATTCTTGGCCTAATGAATCCACAAGGAACAGTAGATCTTTTGAATGTACGCTAGCATAGAGTAGTACGGTGTATTGGCTGCTGTCTGTTATAGATCAATCACATGTTTAATTCAGCTTATTGAGTTTTAAACTATTGCATAACACTCTGTTGTATCGATTAAAGCGATTTTTGACTCGATCTAAAAACTTTTCGATTGTTTCCACCATTATACGGCAACGCACTATTCTACGCCAGGGTACATTCAAACTATCTGCCCCTCCCTTTGTGGCCTCATGTAGCCAGGGATCAAATATGGCTGCTGAAGATTTAAAAACGGTTGCGAGCCTTAGCTTTCGATTTTTTACTTGGGTCTTGGCTTTCGATTTTCGCGGAGGGGGGCATCTTAGCTTTCAAAAGAAGTAGAAGATTACGGTAGAGAGTTGGTAGAAGGGATGCGAAAGGCAAGAGAAGAGGCAAAAGAAAATGCAAGGAGACAGATCGAGAAAATGAAGGGATATTACGATAGAAAGAATCGAGTAGAGCGGAAAGAGTATCCTAGGAAGGGAGAATAAAGCTGGTCGTTTGAACCCTTGCACTCGTCCTCGACATCTCAAGCGGTAGAAGAAGAGTAGCTGGGGCTACTACAACTACTCTTCTTCTACAGCTGATGAAGAAGGAGACGGAGATGGAGGAGGAGAAGAAGAGGGAGAGGAAGAAGAAGACGGAGACGTAGAAAGAGATGGAGATGGAGATGAGGAGGGGGGTTGGGTTCTGGAGAGAATGCAGGTAGACACCTTTATGAGATGGAGCAACGAGATGCGAATGTGAAATGTCTAGCTCAGCCAACATATGCTGCTCAAGTCGCAGTTCAAAGCTAATTAAATCCACCTGTTAATTGACATTTTCATAGTGCCTATGGTCAGATAAACGTCCAGCACTTCACAATTGACTACGAGTCACAAGGTAAAAGATGTAAAAGATGACCTCGTTGTCAAAGCAAAACGTTTCCTACAGGAAACGACCATGGAGCAATGAGGCATTGCCAATAGGAATATGTAATCTTTCCATTATGCGAATATCGAAGTTGCAAACCATATTCCATAATCGAAAGCTAAGACGCCCCCTCTCTCCGAACATCGAAAGCTAAGACGCCCCCCCTTCTCCAAAATCGAAAGCTAAGACGCTCCCCACTTTCGCGGGCTCGAAAAATTATTTTCGAAAGCTAAGACTCGCACCCGCCTATAAATGCGCAACCTGGATAATTCGAATAATTGATTTTTTTTTCGCTCTGTAATCGATCAATAAAACCAATAATCTACTATTAGTAGTCTGACTGTACATAGAAATAACCCTGAAAATTTCATTCAGCTTCGTTAACTTTGAAGGAAAATATAGCAAAATATGTTAGTGTTCGTATCTTTTTGGCCGGTACTGTATATAGAATTTGTATTTTAGCTTGCTGAACAAAAACAGCCAAAATGTTAATATTATGAAATTATGAAACATTTGCAGAATGGGTACTGCATTTTCAGATTCTGTCGATTGTTCAATCTCTCTCGACTTTCCTCGCAGTTGGAAACGTTATATCGATGTCGTTCACAGCTGTAATAGATCTCAGAGATCGTAGAGGAGGAACTGCGCGCATTTTTGGGAGTGCCTGCGAAGGGAGGAGGAGCCATGAGAAGGAAAGTAGAAGAATTGGGATGAATCTACTATGGTGGATTAGCTTCCAAATTTTTTTTTTGGATGTGGCACGTTTCTTCGACATTCCAGAGGGACTAAACCAAGACAGTTCAGACATCCGGTCTATGGCAAGGAACATGCTTTAAATGTAAAAATTATCTAATGGTAAGTGTGGATCAAGGTTTTTAAACCAGAAAATATTAAAATATAAGTGGAAATGATAATTCATACATGCGACAAAGAATGAAGACACTACACGTTTTAAAGGAGCGAAGAATATATGTATGCAAATCTTGCGACGGCCGTTCCAGCAATGGTTATGCAGATTGGCTGTGTGGTCAGAGTTGTAAGTATGTAACTTGTGAACCCAAAAAGACGATGCAATAAGGAAAATCTCTAGGTCACCTGCTTTTAAAACCGTCTAAAAGCTTCAAATAAAGAAGCTTAAAAGGCCAAGTCATAGCGTAGAACAGTCCGAGTATATTAGTTTAGAAGATTTCTATGAGAAATTGTGTTAGTATTCCTCACCGATTTCTGAGTGAAGTAATTGTAGGCGTTCAAACCGTTCTTTTAAAGGAGCACGATACTCAAATTGTTCTGACGTGCAAGCGAGGAATTTTTTTTCGTCCATAAGCGTTCCTGGTAGGGGATACGTTAGTCTCCTTTACAAAACATATGTTATTTTTTCTAACAAATGTACATTTATGTGCATTTTACCACTCTTGGTAAAGATATGTTTATGAAAAAGCACATTGCAGATTGCATAAGTTCACTGAAAGATAGGATTGTTTGATCTGGGTCGTAATCGCTCACTCACTACGTTTTAGCACCAAACTTGCATTGCAATTTTCATGCAAGCTTATCCTAGTTACCTTTCTTACATGTTTATAACAGACAAAAAACGAGAGAGGGCTGCTGCTTCAGCTTAGCTAACTCCGGCGAACACTGCAGTTGCGGAGGCTCTTCTTCGAGGAGTGGCCTCGGCTACATTGGCTGGCTGCAAGCTCTGGCCCCGAGCATGACAAATTCAAGAGAGCGCAATTTAACCATTTCCTTAACTACACTTTTCTTCCCATACCGTTCCTGCTTGGCGCGATGTTTGCCTCCTTGGCTAAATATATAAAATGTTCAGGTTTGTACATACATACAGTATTTTCTCTATTAGTACCCCCGGGGGTTCTATTTTTCAATACCCTTGCGAGAGGGGGGCACTATTAGAGGGAGGGGTTCTATTAGAGGGAGGGGTTCTATTTTTCAATGTGAGATACTAAAAGTTTAATATCAACATTTTATTCCCAAAAAGAGAACAATCTTAGCCCGAATTCAATGGAATCATCACTGGAATGTCCGTTTTACAACAGATTTATCATGAATTTGGCATCAGTTCATTGGAAAGAGCACCCCATGCTTCCAGGATCCGTTCGAAGTACATCTAGAGATGAGGTATTAGACTGTTAGGGGGGGGGTACTATTGGAGGGGGGGGTTCTACTAGAGGGAGGGGTTCTATATTTCAATGGCATTTTCAGAGGGGGGTACTATTAGAAGGGGGGTTCTAATAAAGGGGGGGTACTAATAGAGAAAATACGGTATGTACATACATACATACATATCTACATACATACATACATAAACATGTGTACTAATTTGCATAATATATATATTTACAAGATCATTTCACCTGCTTTGGTAAGGTAAAATGATAGACACATTGCAGATTGAATGAACTCATAATCAGTGTAAGTTTTCGAGGAAAGAAACTTAGAATGTCCGCTCTTTCGTGAACAGGTGTTTTACGTAGTTGAAAATTTCTTCGAGATAGTGCAGAATTCAATAGCAAATCTAGCCGTTCACACAGTTCTCTTAAAGAAGCTCGAAACTCAAACTGTTCTGAGGAATTATGCGCTTCTAGTGAGTGCAATTTGAACATTTCTTTAATTACATGTCTCGTCGCTTAGCGTTCCTGGTAGACACAACGTCTGTCTTCTTGACTTAATATCTGCCATGTTCAGGTACATATATGTACATTTATGCTTATTAATTACAAAGTAAGCAGCAAATTTAGCATTCAAGGGGATTTCCTTTTCTCCTATTCCTTTCCGAGTCTGCACCTTAAAAATGCGCTGTATTATCTACCTATGTACATATTTATGATGTACCAATATTTATGATATCATTTACTGCAGCGCTTATATCTTTCTCTTCCAGATACTGACTTTATTTAACATTCAAATATATCCATGGTGGATCTGTCATTCCTGGTGCCATCGCGTCTGAGCAAGTTGATTGACTCGGCGACTCGCCAAAACGCCCCTGACCTCCTAATCCACTCACGCTTCTCCTTCGCCCGTCTCGTGCTTGGCTGCCTCTTCCTCCCATTTCATGCCTTTGTCATCTTCGTCGTGGTCAGGCATAGCGGAAAGACTGCCGCCTCTTATCGCCGTTGTCTTCTGCTGAATCTGGTCAGAGATAGTTTGGCGTTCTAAAAAAAACTAAATTTTCCATCAGTTTCTCGAATATGCTCCTTTTGTAACGGCCATGGGGTGTCCCTGGTTCTCGACAAGACTCCACGACTCGACCTGTCCCTTCTTAACCCTCACAAGCCACTTTGAAACGTTAGAGAGGCATAGAAAGTAATAATGAGCGATTTATTGCTTATAAGGAAAGGAAAGAGAAGGCAACAAAATTGGAAGAGTCCGGCCTTTCAATTCCTTTTAAATTCAAATGCGGGCCGGCCTGCATCCGAAAAGGCCTCATATCATTGGTGCTCGTTACGTAAAATCAACAGTGAGCCTTGCTTAATGCCGACACCGGCCTGGTATCCTAATTATACCCAATTTTTAATGGCCCTACATCTCAAAACTTGTACCACGGTGCGCACTATCAACTAGAAACGTTCCGACCAAGGGAAGTTATTGATTTTTATCTACCATTAAGCAAAGTCAGTACCGATTAGTGGAGTGCTTGCTACTTAACATTTATTTATCAATTAATTCAAAAATTAATTGACTACTCATTTCAGGCAGCGGCCATCATAGGCGACCTCGACTGTGCGTTCTTCTTGGATCTCGTAGTGCTGGCTCCGATGCCCTGTGGCTGCTATGGCCCCGTCATTCTTCTGCCGCACTTCATTGGTCCGTTCGGCCAAATTGTCAGTGACGTCATCGTGTTTGATTCATTATTGATTGATCATCATTTAATTATCGATTGATAAAACGTACACAAGTTCATTCAGGGAATATTCGTCCTTACAATCATTGTACTAATCGCGAGTTTTGGCAATTGCATTCTCTATCGTCATCAGGCAAGTATGTAGGGATAGAAGAGGAGATAGAAGGAGAGAGAGAACGCAGCCATGGTAGTCTTAAAGGAGGGCGATCACCGAAAAATATTCAATGCACGTTCCAATTGCCGCGTCAGCCCTGTGATTCCTCACTCTCATTCTCGCGTGCTATTTCGCAGGTCGCACAAACCCGCTGCGTGAAAATAGCACGCGTGAATGAGGGTGCGAACTGGTGCGGCAATTAGAAATATCACAAAAGGTTTCGGTGATCGCCCTCCTTTAACGGCTCCATATTTTGTGTAAAAATTACTAAATTCAATTCTCCTTCTTTCTATCTCTGTTTCTCTTTCGACAGATCGTCCAAATGAACGGTTCACTCTTCAAACTGTCAGGCCGAGGCTTAGCCGTCGTATGGTCAATAACAGCTGTGCTCGCTATCATCATGTCGTTTGCCGCTGTCTCAGGCAACGTCGAAGGAACGGACGCGGCGAAAATGGTCGAACAGGTCTGTGACACTTTTCAGAATATTAACAATTTCTCGAATTTTTTCTAACCCGATGAATAATAAAATTAAATTTTAATATTTTACTTGGTAATAAAATTTATTTAAAAAACTTATCTAAATAAATAAAAGGAAGAAAGAGAGAATTTATATATAAAAAAAAGAAATGACGTTCAGAAAGCCGGCAACTGGACACATGGGAATCCATGCATGGAAACTCTTGTTTGCATGTATAGCGACTCTGCAGTCTTCGCAGCGGGTTTGCATTTATTGACATCCACAAGAATGAGCTACAAATCCAGTGACACTTTGTTTTTATTTCCTAGGCGGACTTATTATTCATACGGCAGAGTTTCGTAAGAATAAGAATAAAAATATAGGTACCGTATTTTCTCTATTAGTACCCCCGGGGGTTCTATTTTTCAATACCCTTGCGAGAGGGGGGCACTATTAGAGGGAGGGGTTCTATTAGAGGGAGGGGTTCTATTTTTCAATGTGAGATACTAAAAGTTTAATATCAACATTTTATTCCCAAAAAGAGAACAATCTTAGCCCGAATTCAATGGAATCATCACTGGAATGTCCGTTTTACAACAGATTTATCATGAATTTGGCATCAGTTCATTGGAAAGAGCACCCCATGCTTCCAGGATCCGTTCGAAGTACATCTAGAGATGAGGTATTAGACTGTTAGGGGGGGGTACTATTGGAGGGGGGGGTTCTACTAGAGGGAGGGGTTCTATATTTCAATGGCATTTTCAGAGGGGGGTACTATTAGAGGGGGGGGGTTCTAATAAAGGGGGGTACTAATAGAGAAAATACGGTATAAATATATATTTTTTAAATAAAATTATAAATTTATTTTATGCCATTTTTGTTATTAATCGCTCATGGACTACATTTTCATGTTGATATACGTTCTGACTGAAAATGAGAGATGTTCCATGTCATATGAAGGCTATACCTTGGGAGCCATTCTCTGTATCTCACTCATCGGGTTCGTCGTCACCGCACACACCTTCCACACACTTCGCAGCGCCTCCACGCATCTCAGCGAACGCACGCGCGCCTATCACATGGCCATGCTCAAGATTCTCATTGCTCAGGTAAGAGGTATTTGGAAGTCTCCTGTAGGCAAAGGAGCTAAAATAGTATGTTTGTATACTCTCATATATACATATGTACTTACACACAAAAGTTTGTACTTATGTACATATATCAAGACTATTTGGCAAAGTAAAGTGTTAGGGAAAGTGATTACAACATATCCAAATCAGCGTTGTTCAAATACTTCTTTTAGATTCTTCTACCAAATCTCCTAATGGCCGTGCCTTTGTTCTTCGCGACGACTGCCTTCGTGAGCCGAGAGGACGACAATGGTGAAGAGCAGATCCTGCATTAAGTTGCTATTATGTACCGCAGCTTGTAAGCTTCATATACACACAGCGCGGATTATTCACAACTATTCTGCGTCCGCGGGCAGTTTAATAGTTTGCCCTGACCTGTCAATAATGATAGCCAGGCCAACCAAAAAAAACAATAGGGAGGGTGAACTATTTAGTGCCAATAGAGATAAAACTAAAAGTTCACTCTTATAGTACGGCCTCATAATACTATCTGCGCTGTGTGTATTCTTGGGAGTAAAACATGGCATTCATATTATGAATTCATTGGCAAGACTTTATCGATTGACCCTTTGTTCCTTCCAGTACGCATTCCGGTTGCGCTGCTCATCTACACCTTTCACTCGCCGGTGCACGTTTTTTCCATGCTTCTACTCACGCCGACCTATCGATCATTTGTCGTGGGCGTCCTCCTGCGGCCTTTTCTCTCATGACAATCACGGAGGAGCAGCGTCCAGTCTATTCAGAGCGCCAAGATAAGCGCTCCAGCGAAAAAGAGAGCGTGGACTAGCCGAGATCCTCGTAGTCGGTAGACCGAAACCTTAACCACGACAAGATCCCACGAAATGGCAGCGGTTACACAGGGCCTATTGGTAATTGGCCTATTGGTAGCGTTCTGACTTATTACACAGTAGGTACAGGTTCTATCCCCCTGGTACCATAACTGCAGAATCAAGGATGTCCAAAACCAGGTCCGGGCCGGGCCGGGTCCGCCAAATTAGCAACGGGCCGGTTTTTTAAATAGGCCCAGGCCCGGCCTGGCCCGTAGGGTACGCAGGCCGGGCCGGGTCGGGCCCGTGGGGCATGCGGGCCGGGCCCATGAGGCGTGCGGGCCGGCCCGGGCCCGCCAAATTAGCAGGCCCGGGCACGGTCCGGGCCTGTCCCGCTTTGGACTTCCCTGCTTATAATTGAAAGCGTTAGAAGGTCGAGGCGAAGGAAATGCATTGAGACAAAAGCTTTCATCTCAGCAAGCAGCACCTGCACTGTCCACCGTCCCTCTCTTTCTCTATCTCTCTCTCATTTCTCTCTCTGTCTCTCTCTCTTCTATCGTCCCTGCCCCCACCATCTCAGTTTAGCTAAGTATCATACTTTTGCGAACGGCATATTTCACTGTTTGTCTATTCTAAACTTGTTTATTTTTCTTACGATTAGATCTCACCTAGTGCACTAAAATTTAAAAAATAAATTCTCGGATGTTGTCAAAAATACTGAACACTTTGCGACGTCGTCGTCTATGTCCACCGGAAATAGTCTATTAAACATGCATGAAGTAATAAATCTAACAGATATCCAATGAAAACAGGTCAAATTAGATAAAGACTTTCTTTTAATTTGAGGAATATTGTGTTGAGTAGAATTTGATAATCGGTCGTCAAATAGTAATTGCCTGTTGTGTAATTACAAAGCTGAGCGAATTACAAGTCGAGCAGAATGAGGAGCACAGCAAAGGCATTTAGCACTTCGTTTACAGCAGTTATTAAGAGAGTGACAACAAGGTGCAAAATTTCATCTCCACTCCCTATGCGACCGATTGAAGGAGTCAACTAACATTGTCAAACCTTCATCAACAGATGACTATCGCATTCTCCCTCTTTGAGTTACGGCAAATCAGGACACCGGTCAGATTGTTTTAAATTTATTTCATTATCCTATCTCTCCACGCACATGCTAATTTAAAAAAAATATATTCATTTGTCAGTCTCCTGTCGAATCCATTGCATTCAGCTTATATTCCCTTTTTATCAGTAGTGTTATCAATCATTCTGAAAACACTTATACTTTCAGAAGGATGCTCGGAGATGAATTCATATCTGTCAAAATGGAGAGGCAGGTCTACAGGGAAAGCAAAACCCTACATTCCTACAGTATACTTTTCCAGGTTATTAATATAAAAGGAATTTAAAATACAATTTTAAGTTTTTTTTTTAGACATTCAAGGGAGGAATGTATTCCTTGTGGCCGTCTTCTGCGAAATGGACATCCTTCAGATTCAAAGTATGGTATTAATTTGGTTTTATAACTATGTAAATATGTTGCAATATTAAAAGATTTTACTTAATTTAAAGGACCAGCGAGAAACGAACCACACAGTCACATGCTGCCATCGTGTGCTTTTTCCGTAAGGTGATATAAATAATTGGATTGTTATTACAGTCATTTATGCAATTATTACCTTGACTAAGAATTATGTTACTACAGATCAAGGCGGACAAACCAAATTAGCTAAAAAATATTTGGTTATATTAAAAACCTTAAAATAAGATAATAAAATACAATTAATCTCCTTAATAATATAGAAGGCGAAGAAATACAAGAAGTTCTTACTGTCCTTGCCAACCAATTACATCGGAAGTCAGGATATTGCAGCTGCCAACATCATACATTGGCAGAGCGATGCGCAACGACAAACTGCGTCTAGAGCTCATTCGCAAGCTGATGAATATTTACGACAAAGTCGCGTTCGATGGCGAGGCTAGCCGAACATATTTAAAGCATTTATAAGTTGTTATTAATATAGATATTATCAGCTCAACGCTACGATGATGTCACGCAAGATTAAATTTGATGATAGCACAGAAACTGCAAGGCATTACACGTTGAGATCTCAAGAAAAAAAATGGACCTTGGTATTTTCGGGTACTCCAGGAAGCTGCTCACCAACGCAGGTTTCTTTACAAATAATCTGTTTAGAATTGTACTCGTTTATCGTACTTTAAAGAGTTCCATTGTGATACTCTGATTTTCTAATATAAATGTAATTTAGAACGGGTTCGAGATGTTGTGATGCATGAAGTGTCACATTTTGCTGTTAGACACTACCAAGTCATCGACACCGATCATCATGGTCCAGGCCAGGGTGGAAACTGATGTGAGTGAGCATTTACAAAAGCCGTGCCATAGATGAAATCTTTATGCCACTTCAGAAACGCCAGGCTCGAGAAGGCTTTCTCCTTCCTGCCTTTGTCCTACGTTCTCGATTAACTTCCCGCCGGGGAACTCTATGCCAATGCCGCAAATATCTGACTGCACGAAAGTTTAACATTTGTTGTCTGGGATCTCTGCGTATTTGTGTGTCTGAATGTCTGACTCCTGGTTGCCTAGGTGCACACCCAGAGAGAAATTGGAGACCCCGAATTCATATAAGCTTTCCCTCTCTATTGCTCTCTCAATCGTTCTCTCTCTCACTCTTTCTCTCTTTCTCACTGTTTCCAACTCTCCTTCTTCCCTCAGTGTGATCTATGAAACATTTAGTGAATAAGCACGTGTTTATAACTTTGCTCCCCTTCGAACAAGCTATTTCTACTTTTCCCGGCTCCTTAATATGATAATCATAATTTACATACATACCTGGGAATGTTATAGGTTCCTCGGCGAATTATAGATTCCATATACATACACTCATAGTGATTAACGGTGCTCTCTCTTTCTCGCCCTTTCTACCTCGCACTCTCATTCTCTCTCCACCCTTTCTCTCTCCTTCTCTCTCTCCATGTCTCACTTTGTTATATTTTCTTTTATTTGTCTGTACTTATGTAGATAAACTTGTCGCTAACAGAGTGGGAAGGGCAGCAGCACTGAAATGGGAGCATCACAGCCATCCGAAAACATGACGGGTAGAGAACTAGACATACTGCAGCCAGAGCTATATTTTATTCCATACGGGACACATGCCTATTTTGAATTGTTTGGGCAAACATTCGCCGGAGACTTCCTTTAAAGAGCATGTGGAGAAGTCTTCTCTTGACAATTTGCCAATAATGGTGGTGCCGATGAAGAACGTGAGAGGGAAGAGTAGTTACGCGTGATGAAAAATCAATGATGCCGGGTGGTTTTTACAAATGGTGTCCCGTGGCGAGCCCGCGATGGACCGAACCGGACTGCATTGATCACAGCGCTGTATTCAGACTATGACTAGGAAACAAGATAATAATAATAATAAAAAAACGCTGTAATTGAAGGAGGTGAACAAATGAACTTTTATAAGAAATAAATAAGCTAAACAATCAATAATGAACAAGTAAATTAGCCATGTTTCATCATCGCCAGCTGCTATCAAGTTGTCGAAAGTAGCTGTCAGCATGCGCTCGCTTGTCGGCAATGCTGCGCCAATGGTCGATCGGAACGGCCGGCGATTCGGGCCTCTTGGCACACTGCCAAAAGAAGCCGAGCACGTTGCGGCGAATGCGTCTGGAAATGGGCGTATGCGAATGCCATCTATTGCACAGTTCACTGCGTTTTGAGCACAGAAAACAACGGACATCCGATGTTTCACCAATTTACGGCCGCAATCCGTCAAGTATACATATCTCGAATTATGGAAACTGGAGTGATTTTTGAGGCGCTGCGGATGCGATGCGCGTTTTCAGTCCATTTCACGGCCTATGAAAGATGACCAGGTGTAACTAGACAAAATGCAGTGAGTCGCCACTAATCTGACCAAATTTCCTGTGCCTACACTCTAGGCTCAATTGTAGTGCACTGAAAGGATGAACACTTACGATACGGCCCAATCGTATGCCTGGCATCGTCTGCCTTGAGGAGAGAAAGCACGAAAAGTGCTCAGAAAGTAGCACACTGAATTCCGGTATAGAAATTGATATCTTGCTTGCCAATTTTTTTCTTTTGAATATTTTGTTTGCCAATTCTTTTTTAACAATATTTAGGTTACAAATATTTTTTGTTTACTAATATTCAATCTCCAACCTATGGCTCATCATGAAGACACACGAGCTGACTCCTGCGTTGATTGTTTGCGTCTGAACACACACGTCTGTGTCTCATTTTCTCTCTTTCTCTCTTTCTTCCTTTCTCTCTTTCTCCCTTTCTCTCTTTCTCCCTTTCTCTCTTTCTCTCTTTCTCTCTTTCTCTCTTTCTCTCTTTCTCTCTTTCTACCTTTCTCCCTTTCTCTCTTTCTCCCTTTCTCTCTTTCTCTCCAGCTCACGCACTCTCGATACTTTGTATTCAGAAGTAAAAATATTCTTAGAAATAAAAATTTGATAATAATATAAATAGAATATATATATAAATATATATAATAGTTGTTACTATAATAAAGAAAGAAACAGATAGAAAATAGGCGTTGATAGCGAAGGCCGGTGGCATCCACGGCACTCGGAAGCCGAGCGCGTTCACGACCACCACGACGCCCACGATGTGAGCAAGGCACTTGGACACGGCGCTCACGATGCTAACCGACAGGGTCGAGCGGCTCAGCTGGCGCACCTCGGCCAGCTGGTGGATGATGGAGAAGTTAATCAATCAATCAATCAATCAATGAATTAATCAATCAATCAATCAATGAATCAATCAATCAATCAATCAGTCAATCAATGAATTAATCAATCAATCAATCAATCAATCAATCAATCAATCATTCATTCAACGCTTTATGTCATCCGGTTAACGGATTCTTCGCCATTCTTGGGGATTTGATGCATGGTGGAGGAGGTTGGCACCAAGGATCTTGGTGCCTACTTCCTCCACCATGGATGAGAAGTTAAAGGAGAAAGAAACTCGACCGTAATCTACATATTTCAATTTTCAAGAGCATAATGAGGTGCCCTAAATCGCACGCGTTTTTTTTTCAAGATTGATGTCTGGGTCCTTTAAAGGAAGTATCCGACGAAAGAAAACCGTATCTGATAAAATTACGTTTCAAACTGTGCTGAACTCCCAACTGGACGAGCCTTTATTGAGCGTCCGCTACAAAATTTTAAATTTGAAATGTATGTGTATCTAACTTCTCTCGACTTTTTTCATTGTCTCGCTTTTCTCCAACGTCTGTATCTCATATCCCTTGGTGAAAATGGAGTGCTAAGTGGGCAAGACGGTCAGAGACTGCCTCTTCTTCCCACCCGTTGGCATTCCTTGCTTGGATTTGAGCATTCACCGGGTGCATCGACAGAGACGTTTTCTACCGTATTCCAAAAAACAAATGCAAATTTTTGGCTAAATACTGACTTTCGTAAAACGGGACCACCTCTAATCGATCTTTTAGGCCAGACTTGAGCATATAGGAATATAAAAGAAAAAAATTATTTTTTCGTCGGATACTTCCTTTAAGGAGAGAATTTAAATATTTAAAAGAAAATAAAAAAATAAATAAAAAATAAAATAAAATAATTATTATTTGACGAATTAATTAAGTAAATTAAGATCGCCCTTTGCCTGGTATCTCGCGTTTAATGAAACGCGTGCAAAGAGACGGCGGTAGCTGAGACGGCTGCACTTCTCGAGCAGAATGCTCAGCTACAAGGGAAAGAGTGTGGGAGGCGGAGAGAGAGAGAGAGAGAGAGAGAGAGAAATGGAGAGAGAGAGAAAGAGATAGAGAGAGAGCAAAGAGCAGAGGGAGAGAGAGAGATATTCTAATAGCGGAGATAATGACAGATTCGGAGTTTGGGAAAGAGGAAGAGAAATAGAGTAGGAGAAAGAAAGGCCAAAGAGACCAAGCAATAGAAACATAGGAAGAGGATAAAAAAAAGAGCAAGCAATAATAAATTGTTGGCAACCAATGTGAATACAAATATCTGTTTTCGCAGTACGAGCCAATCTACAACTTTCCCATAGAATTCACAAAGACTGTGTACTGAAGAAAGTGAGCAAATGAACCAACAAAACGCGTGCAAATTTCCGTCAAATACAAAACCGAAAATACTAACAATGACGTTCGAGAAGTCAATACATATGAAAGATAGAATCGTGTAGCCGGCGCGGCCCAGTGAAATGGATTTTTAAAATTAAGGAGATCACATCAAATAAAAAGTCGCTAAAAATGTTTTAGAGAAAATGGGAAAAAAAATTCATTTAACACGTGCCAAAGTAAGTGTAGTAACAGTACACTACGCTCACCGTCACCTGAAGAAAACGTAATGTTTTAAATGTTATTATTATTATTTTTATTATTATTGTTATTATTATTGTTATTAATATATTATAGATATCATACATATTAGTAATACAGTAATAATAATTATGATTACCACTATTTGAAAAAAATAAAAGCCTTAAAAAGTTTACAATATTTATGTAATGAAATAAGAAAAATACCGCTAGCGCAAGCATCGCCGCGAGCATCAACGATTTGAAAGGTGAGGTTCGGTGCCGTTGGAGTTGCACGGACGCGACGAAGCGTTCGAGGATAACGAGAAGCTCGCAAAGTGACGTCATCGCGTAGCCAAAACCGTGCACGGCGGAGGCACAAAGTGTAGGGCCTTAGACGAGGGAGAGAGAGAAAGAAAGAAAGAGAGAGAATGAGAGAGAACAAGATAGAAAGCATGATAAAGTCGGGTGGACTACATTTGCGCGCAGACACTTGCGCACACAAACATTTGGGCCACTTGCGCACGGACACTTGCGCACAGAGACTTGCGCACAAGGACACTTGCGCACATGGACACTTGCGCACAAGGACATTTGCGCGCAGGGACACTTGCGCACGGACACTTGCGCACCGGCATTTGCGCACAAGGAGACTTGCGCACGGACATTTGCGCACAGACACTTGCACATAAGGACATTTGCGCACAAGTTTTTGTGACCTTTTGGGGGACCATTTTGGTAACTTTTTGGGAAACTTTTGGCAACTTTTGGGGATGCTTTTGGTAACTTCTGGTGACACTTTTAGTAACTTTTGGGGATGCTTTTGGTAACTTCTGGTGACACTTTTAGTAACTTTTGGGGATGCTTTTGGTAACTTCTGGTGACACTTTTAGTAACTTTTGGGGATGCTTTTGGTAGCTTTTGGGGACACTTTTGGTAGCTTTTGGAGCCTTTTGAACCATTCAAAGATGACTCTAAGGACATTTTTGACAACGTTTGGGGACCAGTTTGTAACCTTTTAGGGACCTCTTTGGGATTCTTTTGAATCCCTCGAACATTCCATGGAGACCGCTTTCAATTAGTACGGCAACTTCTTGTGTATGCCTGTTCCCTTAAAGTTAGCCTGATATGATTTTCTGGCTAGCATCATGCTTTGTTCGGATAATCCGTTTAATGTCGGTTCCGCATGGGGGATCGCCTGAATTATCCAAACTTTTAGTCAACCGCTGCAACTTACTAAAGTTTGTGGCATTCTGCTGGGTATTTAGCTGAACAGTGGCCCGTTTTGTTCAGCTGCTGCTGCGACTGAACATTGTTTTTGTTATGCCCTTTTAATGAAGCTGTATCAACAAACGTTGTTGCATCTAACAATAAGAATTTGTCAATACGACTCTCTATCACTCTCTCTCTATCTCTCTCTCTGTAATTCTCTATGTCTCAATCTCTCTCTCTATATATATATCTCTCTCTCTATCTCTCTATCTCTATCTATCTATCCATGGAAAGAAACCAATAACAAGTAAGCAGGGATGTTGATATCAGTGTAAACATGAGGCTAAACCTCGTGTTAACCTGCTTAGCCTCATGTCAGTCCCTGATGTTTAGCCTTAAAAAAGGGACACTTTACTACGTCGGCAGAGGTGCTAACGGGCCCAAAAATTTTGGGCCGGCCAAGCCCGTAGGGCCTAAGGACTCGGCCAGCCCGGCCCGATCCATTTTCGGGCCCTAGAATATTGGGCCCGGCCCGGGGCCCTGGAAAGTTGGGCCGGCCGGCCCTAGTAGCTCTTAGTGCCAAGGATGATAATAGGAAAATGCATGCAAAGTGACCGCAAATTCAAACTGGCCTAAAGTATCCATGAGGAGTTACTAAAAGGAGACAAAAGGGCCCTCAAACGGTCTAAAAAAAAGGTCCTCTGTTGGGTCCACGTCTGGTCTCAAAAGGTGCCATAAGGGTCCCTAAACGATACCCAGAAGCTACCAAAAGAGTCCCCAAAGGTTACCAAAAGTATTCCCAAAAGCTTCCAAAAGTGTCCCTAAAAGTTGTAAAAAGAGTCCCCAAAGGTTGCTAAAAGTGTCACCAAAAGTTACTAAATGTGTCTCCAAAAGTTACAAAAAGCATCCCCAAAAGTTACCCAAAGCTTCCCCAAAAGTTACCAAAATGGTCCCTCAAAAGGTCACAAAAACTTGTGCGCAAGTGTCCATGTGCGCAAGAGTCCTTGTGCACAAGTGTCCGTGTGCGCAAGTGTCTGCGCGCAAGTGTCCCTGCGCGCAAGTGTCTATGTGCGCAAGTGTCCTTGAGCTCAAGTGTCCTTGTGCGCAAGTCTCTGTGCGCAAGTGTCCTTGGTCGCAACTGTCTGCGCGCAAATGTAGTCCACCCGATAAAGTCATATTTTTGTATTACGGAGAGACAATTTTTTTTTTTTTTGTGCGACAAATTATTTTGCAAGTAATAAATCTCATTCATGAGCTTCGACTTTCCGAACAATAAGTATAAGAAGATGTCAACAAAATTTCTTTAATTAAAGGTGAATACATTTTACGGAATTTAGAGTCCTCTACTGTTTGAAATTTCTGTCAAACGAGTTTTTTTTTCTCATTTTATTTAGTTAAATGTCATGACAAGTGGAAAATGATTTTTATTAAATATTAAATTTAAAAAAATGTTGATTAAAAATATGTCTATGGCCAATCAATAATTATAACCACTGACCCCTTTCCTGAGCGGACTTAATCGTGCAGCGACCGCTCGAGAGAAGTAATACAAAGGACAAGAATTGCATGATCGGCATCAGAAATAGAGAGAACAGCCAAACGAACAGGAGAATGCTGAAAATAGAATGAAAGAAATGGAACATTAAAATATGTATGTCGGAAAGACTGAAATTGTCGCTACTCACACTTTTTCGTGGTGTGGTGAAATTACTCTAGGAAGAAAAGGGGTGGATTTGTGACTTCATTGTTTTGTGACTGATATTAGGGTTCCATTCAAGTATTCCCAAGCGACTGCTGGTTGTGGAGAAATAAAACTTATATTATAATAGCTGGGCGCCATTGTATTGAGTGTTGAGCTCAACTCGAAAAAAAGAAGAAGGTTCCAGACAACAAATTCGAGCTGAACTTCGATTCTTCCTAGATTAGATTAGTTGTCTGTTCCACCACTTGCATAACCGATAATTATTAGGGCCCAAAAACTCAATCATGAAATTGCGCCTTTTTGTGGTGGGAAAAAACTTCGACAAGATAATGATAATGATTGAGCTTTGTGGCACCTTTCAGCACATTGCTTTCTGAATCTGTTATAGCCGATTATCTCCTTTTCCTCAGGTTTATGTGATGGGATATACTTCTTTTGCTATTTATACCCATTTCCATGAAGCGGAAAAGGTTCTATTCGATTGGAATAAGTATTTGAATTGCTATTAACAATAAGAATGCATGACAACTTTACTATCTCTCCTTCTCTCTCTCTCTCTCTCCTTCTCTCTCTCTCTCTTTCTTCTCTCTCTCTCTCTCTCTCTCTCTTACTCTCTCAATTCGCACCGACAGTACGTATGAATGGCCCCGAGGCGAGCGAGCTGGTAGGCGAGTGTTACGATGAACGGAAGGGCGAGGAGTGGCATGCCAAGCTGGAAGACGCCAAGGATTGGACAGAGAACGGCCGTGTTCACACCCTCAGACATGTCAGCATCAGACAATCCGCCCAACTAGCCTGAAACTTCTCAACGATTAACATGATAGGGCTATATCTACCAATCTTGTTTCGACGTAAAACTGAAAAAATATCGTTCAATAATTTTTTTGACAAATGAAGATGCTTTTTTTAGGCGAAATGCCGCAAAGAAAGCGCTATAAACGCTGAAATAGCGTTAAAGTAATGGAATACGAACGATGAAGTACAACAGCACCTACGGAATGAGTTAACATGACGTCGGTTCGCAGAGACTAAATAGAGGAACTGTTTTTACTCTTAATCGTATTCATCGGATACGAGGAAAGTTACAAAGCGTATAAAAAAAGTTTCTTTTTTTTTGTATGCGAGACTGTTCATGGGTGCAGATATAAAAGAAGAAAAGAGAGGTGGTCGCAATAGTCTTAGACAGATGTGTCATTTTCGAGCAAGAAGCGTATAAAGTGTGAATTAAAGTAAATATATATGTAAGACTATTTCAACTGAAAATTTTTTTTTAATCTTTTTTTTTCTTATCAATAAAAGCCAAAATGTTGTTACGCGATTAAGATGCTTTCATTGTTGGAAAATCGTGATGACACGAAAATTAATCAGAGAGTTTTTTTACAAACATTTTTCTGCTACATATCTATATTAGAAATGTAAACTACATAGCTTCCGGGAGCATGTTTAAACCCGACGTGGACTTGGATATTACAAACACGAGCAGGAAGCACATGTGAACAAACAGAAGTGAGAATTAATTTTTTTGTTCTAAAAGAGTTGAAATTCTGTTTAAATACCAAAATGTGTGGATTGTGTAGTTTTATCAGCATTTTTGAATGCGCGTGTGAAGAATAACAATGTCTCGGGAATTCTCGATTCCAGTTAAAAGGTGAAGAATTTGTTTTCCTGACTCACTATTAAGTCTTTCTTTTGAATAGAATGAAAATGACAAGAGAAAAGGGAGTGTGCTTCCAACTGACAATGAGTGAGCAGTATACATATAATATGAATAATTCTCGATAAAACTTTGTTTGATCAAAGTTTAATGAAGATTTCAAGCTTATGGTTAATCTGTAGCACGGCCTCAGTTGTTGCAAGTTTTTTTTTTCAATTTATTTATGTAGCCAGATCGGAGTGTAGTTGTCAAATGTACACGAATACTCTTCAAGATACAATTTACTTATCTCTAACTTCGTGCACTCTACCTCAAATTGCAATACAATTGAGCTAAAGCTTTCTTTTCCCTCCTCCATCATCAGGGTAATTTGTCCAAACGAGGTCATCAATTTTTTTCATTCAGCTTTTTTTATTCGTTACTTAAATTTTCTTTTTTCCTCAAAAATACAGCATGTTTTCCATATTTTTCCTCTTTTCCTTCCAACAAATATTGATGTGTCTCTTCAGCCGCCGTTGTAAAGTGTCTCGTTTTTGAGGCGAAACCTCGGATTTCTCTTATCGTGTGTAAGTATGAACGAACAATATTGAACTACAAAGGATATTTTAAGTAGTCTGGCGATGTGTGGATGGACAAAAAATCGGACATCTAATACTTTCTCTGCAGCCAGACTCAATCTTATAAACTTCGTTCGACAGATTCTCACTAAACATAACATATTAGTATTTTGCAGCTCCGCTTCTAATAGGCAAGCAAACAACTTTTGAGAGTCTGATATCTTGTGAAATGCAGTTTTGCAACAACGAAAAAACGTTACATTTATGAGTAAAAGAGATGAAATGCACCCCGAGTACACGACGGTAATTGAGCAGGAATGGACACGAAAGAAATTCCGAAATTTTTGAGTCCACATTTTATTTCCTTGATATTTCTCCCCTAGTACATAAAAGGTGCGAACACTAAACATCGGCAGAATAGTAGACAAGGAGCTTTCTGTTATGGTTATCACTGAACTTTAACTTGACTTTTAGAATGCGACATATTCGCAAGCAAGGAAAACAAGCAAAAGGTGTGTTTGGGCTAAGATAAGGTCAATATGATAAGGCACGGGGTTCCCATTCAAGAGAATTGTACTTGTTGGCCAATGACTGATAAACACTCTTTCTTGTCAGTGTAGAATGTCGATTGCTTAGAAAGAATACAATTAACCAAGATAAACCGACCGGACAATGAAGACGGTACGAAGGAGGAAGGGTTGGTTATGAAGAAGGCACAAAATATGTTGAAGCAATTCTGCAAGTTTGTAAGGCAAAAGAAAGGAGAGAGCGAGAGAATTACTTTCACGGTTTTAATCAGTAAAATTTATCATTATCTTTTAGTTAGCTTGTTAAAACGTACTCGAATGAATTAATTTTTTTTACGATGGAACATATGTAGTAATGTAACACACTTGTTAAAAATTGTTAACTATAGGGAACAAGATCATTTCCATTTCCTTAAAGGTGACAAATAGTCTCCCTGATCTCCACACTTTACCTAGTGTGTTCGGTGATCAGTGGAATCATTTGTCATCATTTTTAACCCAAAATATGGCCGACCACTCGTTCTCTCTCACAATATCATCTACATATTTCTGACACTTTCTTCCTCGGTAATCTATCTCTATCTCAGCCTGAATCTTTCTCATTCATCGTTTTCTGATCACTAAGCATCTTTTTATCGTACAAAGGTGTGAAGAGAGTGGTTCTTAGTCATTTCCATGTTATCTCTGTGCTTGCATTGCCCTCCATCCTTTTTGCTCATTCATAGCTGCGCTCAGTTCCCAGACTGATAAGAATGTCTTTTACGTGGTCAAAACCGCATTTCTTTGTTACTCCTTTGGTTATTCGGACCACCAAGTAATTAGCTACACTTATTGCAGAATAATTATCTGTGTAATTGTTGTGGATGGCAGGTTCCGCATCTTTGAATCTCACATTCTTCCTGTTTCTTCTATCTTATTCAGGTTATATTTGCATTGTTAGCCTCCAATGGATATCGAATTGCACTAAGAAAATTGATGCTAGTTTTGGAAGTTGAAAAGAAATAACCCATGATTCCATTCAGATGCACTTCAAATTGGAAAATCTCTTGTGCTTCACTATGGTGAATTACCTCCAAATCACGAAAAAGGGGTGAGCGTTAACCTTATTACTCGTTTATATGTATGTAGACTGTCTCATTTGCAACATTCTCTGCTTGGAGAGTAGAAGCCCTTGAATGAAATGATTGTTTTCAGCGAGCGATAACTTGCATGGAAGGCTGCAATGTCTTCGCAGTTGCCCGAAAGGACACTCCGCAGGAATATCTGCGGAATGTCTTTGTAAGACAACAGCCAGAGAAGACCACTATTGCAACGTACATACATACATATCACTGAAGAGTTCAATCATTTCTTGCTTGTCTCTTCTATTTAGACTGGCTGACCTGGTCGGAGCGAAGTACACGACTGCCAGCAGTGGACACAAGACTCCGCTCTCCTTCATAGCCAATGTCACCTACGGAGTATTCAATCTCAACCCCAATGACTCGCCTACTTATCCTTTCTACTTCTACATTCCGCGCGGTACTTAATTCACGTCACCACGATGATTTTATTGCGAAATAAATAATATCTTTTATTTTCTCCTAGTCGTCCTTGACGTTTCAAATGTCTACGATGCGGTCAATCTGAGGAAGATCACGGTTTCCGATGCGAAGTCCGTTACAATTCTCAACGCGGAGCAATGCCTGACTCTGCGCAATTTTGAGCTCGGCTATGTTAGTTCCTTGATAGTCCGGCTAATCTACTAGCTTGATATGTCATCCATCTTACTCTCCAGTCACCGAATGCGACCGTCTGCATCTCTGGCCCAGATTGCCCTCAAGATCTCTACACGACTGAGTCTGTTACAATATTAGCTGGCCAACACCTATAAAATCGATTTTTTTTTTGCTTGTTGTTTCCAGACGAGGAAATTTATTTGCAAAGCTGCTTTCTCCATTGGTCTCTGTCATCCTTCCTCAGAAAGCCTCGTTCAGTTTTGAAGCCACAGTCATGGAAGGTGTGTAGTACTGCAGTTTCAAAATGTTCAAGGTTTTCATAATCAATTTTTGTCGCTGTTAGGGCTTGCGGCAAACTTCACAGTGGGTGAGAGTCTCATTGCAACATCTCCTGGCTTCACCGGAAGACAGGGAGATGTAGTCGCTCATCCCCTCCAGGGATCCGACTATGACATCACATTCACGGTAAACAGCTTATCACTTGTGCCATATATACATATATATTTTTTTTCCAATCATACCATTTCAGAATGCGGACGGGAGGGAGCTAATGATTGGCATTGGATTGGACTCATTCGACTTCCAAGGCACCAATGCGAATGGAATGGCGCAAATCCTCGATGGTTCTTCAACTTCCGTTGAATTCAAGTAATCTATCTGCACCCGACAAACTACTTTATTTAATCGTACATCATATGCAATTAGATAGATGTGACAACATTGAAATTTATAGTATGTATTATGCACTACCTACATACATATATGTTCATATTATAACCCCAAGAGAGTTCGCCGACCATATTGCGCATTCCGCTTCAGATTATACGGAGTGTCTTTCACGTCGACTAGTGGCCGTGGAACAGGCGCGCGACTACGCTGGAGCAAAGCGGCTAACGCAGGAGCAAGCGCAAGTGTCTACTGGACCACCAAAAATAGTGGTTAGTTGCTCTCCTCTCTTTTTTTTCTCTGTCTCTCTCACGCACTCTCTTTCTCTCTCACGCACTCTCTCTCTCTATCTCCCTCTCTCACTTTCTCTTACCGCATTCTAACCATAAGAGATACTGACAAACTAAAGTAAACAATCTAAAGTAACATTACACTAAATGCCATTTGTTCAGCATCCAGCACAAGCATTTATGCAGCGACGTTCGGAGTGATATTTGCCAGATTATTTTACGCAAGCTAATCTGTACATGTTGTTATTCTTTACTATGTACATATGCATATACAATTACTATGTATATGTGTGATTGTTCATATGCATATGTATGTATCTAATAAATACATAAGTCTGGTTGTTGTTTGAGGAAATGGCTAGAAATAAATAAAGTGACAGCAAATGTTTCCTCTCATATATACAACATAAATGTGTCTTTTTTATTGCCAGATGCTTGTAAGAAATTAAGCAATTTTAATACATAAACGAATGTCACGATTTCTGATGCCTCGCCAGTTCTCAGCTCAATCAGTGATGAAGCCAAGAGACTTGTGCTCCATGCTTAGTTTGCCACGCAATTTCTCCTCTTTTCTGATCAAAGTCATCGTTTACCCAGTCAGTCGTTTTTAACCCACACACATCGTTTCGAACCTCGTACTACAAAGTAGGGCACGTGAAGAGTGTGGTTCTTAGTCATACCCATGTTACATATCTCTGAGCGTGCATTTCCCTCCTTTCGTTTTGCTCATTGATAGCTAAGTACGCTCAGTTCATGGACTGATAAGGATGTCTTTAATGTGATTAAAAGAACCGCGTTCGTGTGTTACTCTTTTGGTTTTTCGGACCACAAATTAATTAGCTACATGTGCACTTGTTGCAGAATTAGGCGTGTGATTGTTGTGGATGGAAGGGTCCGCATCTTTCATTTTCACATTCTACCTTTTTCTTCTATCTTATTCAGGTTAAATTTGCGTTGTTAGCCTTAAATAGATATCGAATTGCACTAAAACAATTTATGCTGGTTTTGGAAGAATTTTTCCGCAAATCCATTCAGATGCACTTTTGCAAATTGGAAACTCTGCAATGCTCCACTATGGTGAATTACCTCCAAACAACGAAAAAAGGGTTAATCTCCATCTTTTTAATTACTCATAGATTGTCTCATTTGCGATATTCTCTGCGTGAAGACTGGAAGAGCGATAACTTGCAAGGAAGGAGGCTGCAACGCCTTCGCAGTTGCCCGGAAGGACACTCCGCAGGAATATCTGCGAAATGTCTATGTATCCCAGCAGAAAAAGGAGATCATCGTTGCAACGTATCATCTAAAGAGTAGTTCAATCATCTCCTGCTGATCCTTTCTTTCTAGACTGGCCGACCTCGTCGGAGCAAAGTACACGACAGCCAGCAGTGGACGTAAGACTCCGCTCTTCTTGACAGCCAATGTCACCTACCGATTCTTCAACGACAACCCAGATAACTCGCCTACTTATCCTTTCTACTTCTACATTCCCTTCGGTACTTCACGACACTACGATGATTTCATTGCGAAATAAATAATATCTTTTATTTTCCCTAGTCGTCCTTGACGTTTCGCATGTTTACGATGCGGTAAATCTGAGGAAGATCACTGTTTCTGATGAGAAGTCCGTCACGATTCTCAACGCGGAGCAATGCTTGACTCTGCGCAATTTTGAGCTCGGTTCTGTCAGTTCCTTGGGAGTCCGGCTAATCTATATAGTCCATTAAACTCTCCAGTCATCGAAGGCAACCGTCTGCATCTCTGGCCCGGATTGCCCTGAAGTACTCTACACGACCGAGTCTGTTCCAATCAATATTAGCTGAAAAAAGGAAAAATAGGATTTTTTTTGTTGTTGTTTAAAGACGAAGCAATTTATTTGCAAAGCTGCTTTCTCCGTTGGTATCTGTCATTCTTCCTCAGAAAGCGTCGTTCAGTTTTGAAGTCACAGTCATTGAAGGTACATCTGCAGGGTTTCAGAAGCAATATTGTTTACGCTTTTCATATTCAATCCTTGCCGTTAGGGCTTGCGCCCAACTTCACAGTGGGTGAGACGCTCATTGCAACATCTCCTGGCTTTAATGGAAGAACTGGAGATGCAGTTGTAGATGTAGTCGCCCATCCCCTCCAGGGGTCCGACTATGACATCACATTCACGGTAAAACAGAGCTTTTAAAGGACGGCGATCACCGAAAAATTATGTGATTTTTCAAATTGCTGCAGCCCTTTGCACTCTCATTCGCGCGTGCTATTTTCACGCAGCGGGTTTGTGCGACCTGCGAAATAGCACGCGAAAATGAGTGTGAGCAATCCCAGGGCAGACGCGGCAATTCGAACGTGCATTAAATATTTTTCGGTGATCGCCCTTCTTTAAGACTTTTATTACTTGTGCCATATAAAAATTTAACGTTTCCGATGTCCATCAGAGCGCGGACGGGAAGGAGCTGGAGATAGACATGGCAGTGGACTCATACGACATGCATAGCACTAATACGAAGAATAGAAGGGCGCAAATCCTCGATGGCTCTTCAACTTTCGCTGAACCTCACCTGACTGACTATTTTATTTATTACATGGATGTGACAACATTGAGATTTATAGTTCCGCGAATGTCTTATGTACATTGAATCTCTTGGTGATATAAAATTAACATATACATACTTACATATATCGTATATCTTTTGTATGTATATGTTAATTTTATATCACCAAGAGATTCAATGTACATAAGACATTCGCGGAACTATAAATCTCAATGTGAGCAAAGCTGCTTGGGCAGGAGCAAGCGCAAGTGTCTTCTGGACCACCAAAAATAGTGGTTAGTTGCTCTACTCTCTCTCTCATTATATCTCTCCTCCTTCTCTCTTGCTCGTTTTTTCTCTCTCTCTCACGCACTCTATTTCTGTCTCTCTGTCTCTCTCTTTCTCAAGCCGAATTCCCATAAATGCGTTTCTTACAATTAGAATATATTTTCATCCTAAAGAAAACAATCTAACATAACATTACAGAAAAAAACCATATGTTTAGCAGCCAGTTCAAACGTTTATGCAGCGATGTTCGGCGTGATAATTGCCAGATTGTTTTATGCAACCTAATCTGCACATTTTGTTATTTAAATTTTTTATTACATTACATCACGTATATGTGTGAATGTTCATATGCATACATATGTATGTACATATCTAAATACACAAGTTTGGTTGTTGTTCGAGGAAATGTCTGGAAACAAATAAAGTGAAATAAAATGTTTCCACTCATGTACATGTGTATTTATACTGCGAGACATTTGCAAGAAGGTGACTCATTTTAATATGTACATAAACTAATTCCATGACAGGAGACTATTTCTGATGACTCGCCAGGTTTCGCTCGATCAATGATGGATCCAAGAGAATTGTTTGTGCTCCATCCACGCAATTTCTCCTCTTCCCTGGTCAAAGTCATCGTTTACCCAGTCTGATAAGAGCATCGCTGGCACTTAAGAGATCAGATGATCAGCGTTCGATCACGCTTCAATGGAGCCAAAAATGAAAATAACTTTTTTCCACAAACCTCACGGGTTTTTGCACGGGGTTTTTTTGTTTCACTGTTAATTAAATCGCCAGATAGTCCTTTCGAAGGGACAGTCCCATCTACCAATACTCTAAACATGGATACTTTTTCAAATACTTGTGCCTATGATCCTGTGCTAGTGTGTATACCTTAGTAAATAGAAGACGCAGCGGTTTACTTTTCGATTAATAAAGGAAATAGCCATTGACAGTAACCACATGATAAGTGTTGAATTCTGAGGGTGCTTACCTATTCATGGGGAGAAAGGGAGAGAGAGAGAATAAGGAAGAAAGAGACAGAGAGAGAGAGGACCGTCAGCTGAACTTATCTTACATCCACAGTCAATTATATATGTACATCCATAGTAATCAAAGAACCAAATCACATTTTCTGATCACTTCTGAATTTTGCCGTATGCATTTAATTCTGTAGACTGTCTCGTATGAGCAAGTTGGCGAAACATCAGCCGCGGCATTAATCTTGCCGTTTGTCGAAGACATGTCAAGGACGATCGGTCACGACCGTTCTTGGTCATAACCATGTCAAGGACACGTCAAGGACAAGTCATGGACACCTGCGCATATGCGCGTTAAAATACTTTTTTGACATTTTCAGCTCTTTTTACCGTTATTCTATATTTATTTCACAAGAATAATCAAATTAAAAAAAGAGAAGCTAAAACGGTTCACCCTAAGTCCACTTTTGAAAAAAAAATTCAACTTTTTAAGTCGAAGTGCACCAGACAGGTTATGTAATTATGCACCAAGCAATTGGATGAGTGTCACCAAATCCGACAGGAGAAACAGGCTGCAACTTGTCGTCTGCTTGTCCTAAGTCCTTCTTGCAAGCCAGTTTCCCTGTATCTTCTCATGCACAACCACATCTCGAGAAATTCTTAGATGTAACAACATTTATTAGATGTGGCTTCATAACATGAGCATAACAAAAACGGTGGGAGAGAGAAACATAGCAGAGGAACTGCGGGAAGTCCATGCAACATTTGCGAGCACTGCTTCAATACGACGGCGCCGAGCAGAGGATGTTGCTAAGCCGAGCAGTTGCGAGTTTGTATGAGTTTCTTTTTTCTTGAGTTTCTCATTTTGTTTATGTGTAAACGGTGAGAAAAAAAAATGTCCCGAATGGGTCTCGAAACCGCGACCCCGAGATTCCCAGCCAAACGCTTACGCAATACTCTATAGAGTCTTCGGAAACGTACGATGAAACCTTTCTTTTGACAGCGTTTGTCGTAAATTGGATCGCATGCCATAATCTGTCCGGGACATCGGTAGTAACCGCGAGCGTGTCACTCTGTGTTCTCCTCGTTTATGCACTCTCTCGCTATGGTCATGACCACGTAAGCGACACGCCCACAAAAGTGTCCATGACCATTGAGATTTTTTTCTTTTTTGATCAGGACACGTCCAAGACATGTCTTAGACATGTCCTAGACCCCTGTGTATTAAGATAGGCAGAAGTGGATGTGTCCAGGACATGTGTTCGTTTTATTTTGGAACGGTCGTGACCGATTGTCCTTGACATGTCTTGGACAAACGGCAAGATTAATGTCATGATGCGAGATTTCCGAAACAGAAAACGGGAACGCGCACACCTCCGGGGGGCCCACTAAATCCCCATGAGTGGTAAGGGGCTTCTTTAAGCACAAATTTAATGTAACAAAATAATGCGTATCCATTGAATTCTTGGATGAGTGCAGCTTAAAATGCCTAGAATAATAGAGTTGAGAAATTTCTCTTAACAATTCCTAGCTGTATCGCAAAATGTCATTTACTGTTGCAATTCTTCCAGATGATGATGACTCAAAAGCCACCTACCATAATTAATCAGTATAATGTAAGAAAGTTTATTTTAACGAGACGCGAAAAACGAATCGTGTTTCGCCAAGTCCTCAATTTGACCACTAAGTTGACACTCTGCTCGGCATCGTTAAGACAGAACAACCGCTCCGTTTAAACGAGCTGTCCATGGGAGTACCTTCAACCGCGACTACATGATCGGCCGGCTCAAGCTGTTGCTGCTTCTTCTGCTTCGTTCCGCGCCTTTTTCCGAGCGCGCTCGAGACATTCGCGCCACGCGCATTCGGCCACTCTCCAGCCAGCAGTCGTCGATATCGCATGTGGCAAATCTTCACAAAACTCTAACACCTCATTGTCAGCACAGAACCGACCAATGAAAGAAGCATTATTCAATTAATGGCTATTTGCACATTGTTTATTTTTGTCAACTTGCTCATACGAGACAGTCGAGAATTTAATTCGTACGGCAAAAACCCGGAGGAAGCAATCGGCATCAGAAAATGTAATTTGATTCTTTGATTACGATGGACATATAAAATTAAATGTGGACATGAGATAAGTTCAGCAGCTCACAGCACCTGCCAATTAAAACTTTTTGACATTTCTACGAATCCACCTTGCAATCCTTTCGATGTTCTTGCCTAGCTCATGTGCGTGCTCGCTCTATATACTTTAGAATGGTTTTTTTAATGCTTTCATACAAGTACTTTCATATCCTGTCACGAAATATGATTAAAAAATGATATGTAATTAAAAAAATTCACTTGTGATGTGTATTATGCAATTCCCCGTTGTCTCTCGGCGTTTAGTCATGTATTATTCCGTTTGTAGTATTTTTCTTCTTTAATTTCCAGATACATAATTGTAGCTTTCACAACTTTGTCTTCAAGATAAACATGGCTTATGCTACATATGTACATACATACGTGTGTAGATATCATTGGAAAAGAGTAAAAATTAGTAAGAGAAATAAAAAAAATTGAGCGAAGGCTGAAAGAGATGTTCCTGATCCCGTCTTCTGTAACTGACCTGATCGAGTCTGCAACCCGCTCTCGCCCTCCTGACTTTTCGCTCTACTCCAACTTCGTGTCTGCCCGTCTCCTCGTCGGCTGCTTCGCCCTTCCACTCGATGTATTCGCCGTCTTCGTCGTACTCAGACACAGCGGAAAGACCGCAGCCACCTATCGCATCTTTCTGCTGCAACTATTGGTTAGGGTCGCCAAGAAAGATTCAAAATTTAAATCAAATTTTTGGCGGTATTCAGAGAATTAATCGTACTTTTTATGACAAATCCTGCATATGTTCCTCTCTTTTTCTTCCCTTAAAGGCAGCGTCCATTGTCTCCGACTTCAACACCGCCTTCCTCGTCGACATGGTCGCCTTCGTGCCGCTGATTTGTGGCTGCGCTGGAGACACGTCGATGTTGCCGCGGTTATTCCTTGTCGACCCTGTCATAGTCTTGGTTCGTCAATACCTTATTTTGCACATATCAGTCAATTTATCGTTAAATGATAGACACAGTTATGTAAAATGATACATATACAATGTTTCTTACACATATTATATTAATTTTTTTTTCTTCAGATGTTGGTTAGCTAAGACAGCATTGGGCACGGAACATTAGACTGTGAATGAGTCCATGAGAAATTAATTTCTATGCTGTCGGCTTGCTTTTCTGTTTGATCTGGAGAGCTGACTTTGCTAGCAATTCCTCCTTCTTCAGCTGTCGATTCAAACAGGTAATCCTTGCATTTACTGCTCTCTGGACGATCCTCAGCTATGGCTGCTGCGTCATTTATCGCCACCAGGCAAGGGGAAGATATTTCCAGCCAAATTAGACTCGTTTCTCTTCCTTCAGATACCATTAGCCTTTATAACAGCAAAAAATGTTTTTGCAGAACGAAAAAATATAGTGTATTACTGCATCTAGTTCTTTCAGTGTTTCATTAATTTTCTGCGGATTCTCATGATTATGCTTTACGTATATAAGTCTAATTAGAATTACAAAATTTATTTTTAACAAATGATGCAAGAGTAATAATATAGTTGTACTATAATGCTTCGTAATGCTATAATACTACATATATTTAGTAGCCCTCTGTTTTTGATGATTAAAATAAAGACTGATAATCTGATCGACAGGCGGTCCAGCCGCCCGGCTCTCCTTTCCGCTTCTCGCGCACTGCGATCGTGCGCTTCCTCGCCTTTATGTACATTTACATTGGCTCGCTCGTCTGGATCTACTTTGTCGGCCCAATGCCCTTCGACAAATCGCTGCATTATTTTCAAGAGGTATTAAAAAGTTCTAACTCATCCATAAAACTGTTCTAAATTGCATAAGAGAACAAGGAAAAGGTTGAGCTAGCGTTCACTTCTCTCGATGTCCTCCTTTCAAGGAGGACGATGCGAGATTTTAAATTACTATGGCTGGGTTCTTCGCACTCTCATTCGCGCGTGCTCTTTTGACTAACAATAAGCGAATTGACCTGCCAGATAAGAGAGGCAATTCAAACCTGCATTAATTTATTTTTCGTTGATCGTCCTCCTTTAAGCGGACTAATAACATGTCGCTGCCCCAATACTGCATCAAGTCAATATTCTGTTTCTACAGCGACGCAGCTATGCTTTTTGCCGGTAATAATTCGTCCTATACATTATAAAAATATATATATATACATATGTATATATATATATATGTATATATTAATTAATGTTTTTTTCACATTAATTAACATGCTAAAACATTCAAACAACTAGAATGCTCTTCTTTTACAGCATATGTCATCTTTTCTGGAATTTGGATGTGGCTGTTGCTGGTGGCGCTGACATCGCACACTTTCTACACACTTCAAAACACTGGTGCCTCGATGCATCTTAGCGCGCGCACGCGAGCGTATCACAGAAGTATGCTGAAGATTCTCTTCATCCAGGTTCTATTCTTTTACGCAAGACGCAAGACGCAAGACGCAACACTCCCGCGTATTTGCATTTATTTAGTAGAAGTACGCCAAAAATAATTATAACTATTATCAGTACTCTTATCTTTTGTCGACTCTAAGCAACAATACGTCAATATTGAAGAAATCAATTTGGAGTCAAAAAGAATAACAACACTACAAAATTGTAATCTTCAGATATCGCTCCCGACAATTCAAATGGGAATTCCTCTCTCGATGGTCATAGTCGCCTACCTCATGCGTTCAGATAGTTCCGGTACATTTGCGTTTTATTCTTTACAATATATCCGAACGAGTTTTAAGGAGCATAATGAAGAAAAATGTGTTCTGTAGCATGTAAAATAAATTCATAGTAGAATGGGTCGTGCAGATGGAGATATGTAGTATATCACATAAGAAGATAATCCTATCCTTCCCGCACTATCCAGTTTGCCCTTGCACAAGTACACCATCTCCCAGTAATATACAAGCCGACTCCAGTCTCTTAATAGACATTGTCTCTTCGCATCTCCACTTGTGCTCCTATGTACATTACAATGTTGCAGTGCCAAGCAACATAACTGAAATTAAACATAATTTGATAATTAAATATGTTATATGTTAGTTCCACTTTCCTGTTGCTTTCCGATGTCGTACCTCCCGGTTTTTTCGTCTACGCCCTCCACTCGCCCATCCATCTCGTGTTCCTGCTCTTCTTGACACCCTCCTATCGTCATTTCATCCTCGGCTCTCTCGGCCGACTATTTCGGCCTAATTCGCCCGTTATAAGCTCCATACGACCGCTCACGCGCCCGAGAAGCGCAAATGTGAACTCGCTACCCTAAAATCGATTTTTTTTTAAAATAACAACCTTAAAGAGACCACTATCGCTTGACTCTTATTGTGTGTATTTACATTTTCCTCCTCTGCTCTGACTGTGATAGCGTAATTTATTTGCCGAATAAATACAGTGTTATCGCATCTTTGGTATTACATTTTTTCTTATCTTTAAGTTTATTATTTAAAACATCACCACACAAATACTTAACATTGCATGACATTCAAAGGCCAACGACGTAAGAGTAAATTGAAATCCCATGTTATTGAAAGTGCATGCACAACTAGATGCCGTGAAATTCAATTTACATTTGGAGTGTTCACCTGTTTTTTTACATAGTCCACCTGCGTTAAAATTCATATACTAGTAGTGGCGATAGGAAAGAGCAGGAACACGAGAGCGAGTGGAGGGCGTTGACGAAAAAGCCCGCGAGGTACGGCATCGGAAAGCAAGAGGAAAGTGTAACTAACATGTAAAAAACGAACATGTAGAAAAAATTCTAGTTTATTATTTTAAATTTATTCTTCAGCAACGCAAACTGGCGGATCAGTGGAAAGAACTACGACCCCTGTCGAGATGTATTTGACACCGCTTCTACAAGCATTATGAAAGCGATCACATCTCCATGTCATCATGGCTACTTTATATGCCTTGAAAATTGCCAATATTGACGATGGTAATGCTCCCTTATACGTGATATTTATAGGACAAGTATTTTCCTAAATATTTGACAAATATCATACCTTCTCAAAACGCAGACGGAAAGAGCCCGCGCTGTCCTCCTTGAAAACACCGCTGTCATCTGTTGGTCCTCCCCCAAAATATACTCTTTTTCTTCATTAAATAAAAGAGCAAACATATCATTGCCTGGAGCGTGAATGAGGGAAATGGAGTGGAGAAAAGTACAAGGGTTGAATTTTATTGCCTTTATGATAAAGACATATGTACATAAATGTCATTTAGCAGGCGACAAGAAACTCTATTTGTGCAGCCTGTCGGATAGTTAAGAGAAGATTAAAATGGCTCACCAGGGAATGGTCAGAAACCCTGGAAACCAAAATTAATAGTTTTTGGTCCATCGTTAAAGGAGGTCATAAAAAGATGCGGAATCGAAAAATAAACAGCTGAATCGATATACAAAAAAAAGTTAAAACCCTTTAAAGCTTCATACAAGTTTTGCTGCTTGTGAAATAGCGATGTTAAAAACTGTTTTAAGTGTTTTAATAACGAGTTGTGGCCTAGTGGATAGTGAGCTGGGCTGAAAGTTTTTGGTCGCGGGTTCGATACCCTTTCGGTACAACTATTTTTTCCCTTTTTGTATAAGTGAATTTTCGAATGTTTAAAGAACATCTTTTCTTTTCCAGCGTTTTGCTAGCGTTATTAGAAGGATAATGCATGTTGCCGATGCAACCATTCTTTAAATGTAAATAATCCGACTGTGTGCATATATGTACATATGTATGTACATATGTATATGTTCATGTTTTTTTTAAGTTCAAACATTTAAAAAAGTAAAAAAAAGTTCAACATTTATCAACATATGTGATTTTATTTAACTGGAGGTACCTTGTGGACTGGCGGAATGCGCTTCACTTCAGCGTGCGTGATTCTTCTAGAGAGTCGAGGAGTCAAGGGGTGCAGGAATGGGTCGTGGAAGACGCAGACTGCACAAGTCGCTAGATCTTCTTCTCGCCAGTGTGTTCGTTGATTTACGAATCCACTCTGATCTGCGTTACACACATCAGAGAAAGTACGACTTCATTGCCTCATTGAATTCCTTGCCGAAATCGTCCGCCTTTTGCACCAATCCGTAACCATCAATGGTGATTTTCTTTGTCGTGACTCTTGTGAGTCTACGACCAACGATAGACTGTTTTCAGCGGGAAATCCTGGATGAACACCATTTGTAGATCTGCTTCCCCCGTCCTCCTTCATCTCCGTGCGAAGACTGAACACTGCTGGCATCCATCGTGAGCGCGAAGTACAACAGCCCTCTCTGCATGTATCCACTTTTGCATAACAGAAGTTCTCACATGTTGATAGATGTTTTAGATTTTCGACTTTTTTGTTCCTTACATTTTTAAACTCTAAATTGAAAAAAACAAAGAATATATACGTACATACATACAAATATGCATACATTCGGATAATTTAAACATAAAAAATGGTTGCATTGGCAAAGTGCATTATCATTCTGAAAACGCTAGAAAAGCAAAATATGTTCTTTAAACATTCGAAAATGCACTTATACAAAAAGGGAAAAAAAGTTGTACCGAAAGGGTATCGAACCCGCGACCAAAAATTTTCAGCCCAGCTCACTATCCACTAGACCACAATTCGTTATTAAAAATCTTAAAACAGTTTTTAATATCGCTATTTCACAAGCAACAAAACTTTTATGAAACTTTAAAGTGTTTTAACTTTTTTTGTATATCGATTCAGCTGTTTATTTTTCGATTCCGCATCTTTTTATGCCCCTTCAACGATGGACCAAAAACTATTAACTTTGGTTTCCAGGGTTTCTGACCATTCCCTGGTCAGAATGATTCGGAGAAGGAAATGGGCGATTTTTTTTCTCCTCTCATTGCCAGTCAGACCAACCTTTCGTTTGTTCAGCCTAAAGAACACAAGAATATCATAATAATATTGATATTTACATCAGCGAATGTGAGTATAAATTGCTGGACATGCATACATATGTCAAGTTTCATTCTAGCATGTATATGAACTTTTTTGCAAATAGGATTGTCGACTCTTGGAATAGACTGCCCGACAAGATTTTTGATTTACCGTTGCCATCTGCTCGCCTTCTCATTAAGAATCATGTCCTCTCTCGTTGAATTATCTATTCATGTTATAATTATGGCAACTAATTAATTGTGATATATATTTTACTTCCTTTCTAATGTTCTTTTTGTTTTGGTGCCCTATGCATCATATTGGCCGCCTTGTTGCGAGCCTCTTATTTATCTGATTGCTCAATTCTCTCGGTTAAGTCTCTCTCCCGTGTCTATTAATTTATTAAAACAATCCAGATAAATAAATATATATATATGTATGTACATACCTAGCAAGCGTTGGCGTCAAGGCGCGCGCAATGAACAACTGACGTTACTTGTTTCGGTCTCGAAAGTTTGTATTGAGTTTCCATGGATTACTAGTAAGTCATACCTCAGGGTACAGTAACGTTTTGCTTCGTGGTTCCAAAGATGAGTTCTATAGCTAACTCTTATGCCGTGCCATCTTGAGCTGAGTCGGAACGACCCCTGGGAGCCGAGAAACCGACCCTCCGAAGTCCTACCTAACATACGTGCCCCTCTCCAGGAACTTACAAGAGATCATCAAAGCCTTCTGGAGAGCTCGTGGCGCCTTGAGACCTGGAGTGGCCGGTCCCTGCCTAGACACGCGGCACCAACCCCAAGGGCAGGGGCCTGCCATCCCTGCTCTCAAGGCGCCACGAACTATCCAGAAAGCTATGATCTCTTCGAATCTGAATAGAAAAACGCAAATTCATCAAAGGCCTCATTTTGTCGTTTCAGAAACTACAAACTTGAATTTCAATTATTTTACACTGTCCTTTTTTGAGGCGGAAAAAAGCTAAAATATTTCTATCATTCAAATCTATTGGCTGATCACTATTCAAGTCAAAGAGGCAACTCATTATTGCAAGGCAACTTTTTTGTGATCAGACAACTGTTTACATCCAAGTGTACACCATTCAGCTCTTTGTAGGCGTCACAGTCTGTTCCTCATTGAGGGTCGGTCTCGAATTCCAGCTCCATGAAGTTCTCATCGTGCTGTAAGTGACATCTATTTTTCAGTAAATAACAGATCTCATTGATGAAATGTATGTAGGAAGAAGATGTCTCTAACCATAAGCTTCTACCTCTCTTACTGTAACAGTCTCTCTCTTTCTCTCTTAATTGTGCCCTCTTCACACAGTTCACTGTCCTCTTATCACTGTTCACTGCCTTAAACCCTGAAGCGTCTCACCTTACCTGTGTTTACCAGAGTGGCAGGTCCATATACTAATGATTTGATAATATCTGCGAATGAGTGTCTCTTTTTGTGTTTACCAACCAGCGTTGACTTCTCACTTGTCTTCTACAGACTTTTCCACAAAAGTTCTTCTCCAGTCATATGCCTACTTTCCCTTTCCCTGCCGCGTACACTTTTCTCCTACCGAGTTATAAAAGTTAGATCTGCTCGCATCCAGTACATAAATACGTACATACCCCTCTTCATTCGCGTTGCTCGTTCGCAATATGTTCAATAAATTCGATCTTCCCTTTCCCCCAATATCCCTCGATCTTTCTCTCTCTCAATCTCTCTCTCTCTCTCTCTCTCTCTCTCTCTCTCTCTTTCCCACTCCCTCCATCTCCCTCGTCCCTCCCCAATCTGATATTCATGTTTCACAAGTGATTAGAAATTCAAGTGCATATATCATTAGTTGACGCTTGAACATTTGAAGTCACATCATTTAGATTAAAATTAATTAAATTTAAAATTAGAAATAATATTGTAAATAATAGCTTATTTAAGATGGAGGACACGAAGCCAAGCCCTCGCCGGACTCCGTTTCATATGCGGCAGAACATGTCCACCTGTCAGCGTTTCTGCGTAGCTTTCTGGGTTTGCCAATTAGCTGTGCCTACTCGCCGAATCTACTTTTGCATATTTGTTAATGCTTGATTTGAACTATTATCTTGTCTTATTGCCAAATATTTCAACGCCACTAATTGTAAGGAAACTATGTTTGAATTATTTTTTTTTAAGAAAACATGTTGAATTAATATAATATACTTTGTACAGAGCGTAAGCGCGCTTTAAGAGTAACTACTATTATGAAATTCCAGGTTGCTTCTTGACGTCATGACATGAAATTTTCCATTTGTAGTAATTTTTAAAGGTGTAGTTTCAACAGCTTCGCATGTAAAACAGATATTATTAGAAAAGATTGTAACGAGTAAGGAAAATAATAATAAAAAAAAACCTTTCCGAGGATGTTCCTGATCCCGTCTTTTGTGACGGACATGCTCGATTCGGCAACTCGCACGCGCCCTCCTGACTTTGCGCTCCGCCCGTCTCATTCTCGGCTGCTTCGCCCTTCCACTCGATGCCTTTGCCGTCTTCGTCGTCCTCAGACACAGCGGAAAGACCGCCGCCACTTATCGCTACTGTCTGCTGCAACTATTGGTTAGCGTCGACAATGTTCTAAATTCAAAAATATGTAAACGAGATTCCTTGCGGTCTTCAGAAAATGAACGATGAACTATATAGTACGTTTGAGGTAAATTTGCCTCTTTTCCAATGTCATTTCTCCCTTGAAGGCAGCTTCCATCGTCTCCGACTTCAACACCGCCTTCCTTGTCGACGACATCGCCTTCGTGCCGCTGATCAGTGGCTGCTCCGGAGACACGGCGATGTTGAAGCAAGCAATTCACATCGACACAGTCATCCTTTTAGTTCGTCTGAACCCTTATATTGCTTTTACATATCAGTCAATTTATCGTTGGATGGGGCCGATGGTGTGTTATACGGCCAAACTTATACTGCATTACGCTCATGGACATCCATTTTTCTCTTCAGACATTGTGTTTTACAAATGTCATTTCGGTCAATTTTTTTGCTTCTCTATTTAATAATGAGAGCTGCGTTCTTCAGCTGTCGCTTTCCCAGGTGTTCCTAGCTTTTAATACTCTGTGGACGATCGTCGGTTATGGCTGTTGCGTCGTTTATCGGCACCAGGCAAGGAGAAAATATTTGCAACAAAATCAATCTTCGAGACAAGATTAATATGGTTACACTAAATATATTGAAAAAATAATTCTTCTAGTCGATTTAAACTTTCAGCAGATGCTTATAATTATGCTCTACCTAAACCGCTTTAAAATTGCTGCATTATATTTAACAATCGATGCAAAAGTATTTGTAGTACCTAATAGTAGCCTTTTATGTACGTTGCTTTGATAATAGTAACAATAGGCGGTCCAGCCGCCCGGCTCTCGTTTCCACATCTCGCGTACTGCAGGCGTACGCTTCCTCGCCTTAATGTACATTTATATTACCTCGGTCGTCTGGATCTACTTTGTCGGCCCAATGCCCTTCGACAAATCGCTGCATTATTTTCAAGAGGTATTAAACAAAATTATTTTTCGGTAATCGTATTCATTTAAGAGGACCAATAACATGTCGCTGCCGCTGTCCTGTCTCAAGTCGATTTACTGCTTCTACAGTGACGCTATAATACTTTTTGCCGGTATTAATTTTTCCAAAACATTAATTAAATATATAAATAAATATGTTTTTTTTTTCATTTTTAATTATTACAGGAGATCACAAGGGAAAATCTCCCAACGATATCCCATGAACAGTACGGTGTAAGCAATTCACAGAAATAGTGATACTGCCCTTTGCACTCTCTCCATAGAAAATTGTGGTTATACAATAGGCTTGGGAGCAGACGAGTTAAAGGAAGTATCCGACGAAAGAAAACCGTATCTGATAAAATTACGTTTCAAACTGTGCTAAACTCCCAACTGGAAGAGCCTTTTTTAGCGCCCGCTACAAAATTTCAAATTTGAAACGTATGTGTATCTAAACCTCTCTCGACATCTTTCATTGTCTCGCTTTTCTCTAACGTTTGTATCTCTCATCCCTTGGTGAAAATGGGGTGCTAAGTGGGCAAGACGGGCAGAGACTGCCTCTTCTTCCCATCCGTTTTCACTCCTTGCTTGGATTTGAGCATACACCGGGTGCATCGACAGAGACGTTTTCTACCGTATTCCAAAAAAAAATGCAAATTTCTGGCTAAATACTGACTTTCGTAAAGCGGGACCACCTCTAATCGAACTTTTAGGCCAGACTTGATCATATGGGAATATAAAAGAAGAAGTTATTTTTTCGTCGGATACTTCCTTTAAGAAAAACCCAGCCAATTTTGGTTGCGCGCTCCCTATTCCAAGTGCGGGAGCCTATTCGTGACGTCGTTCATGGTGTGGGTCGGCCATAGAGAATACTGTTAATTTCCTCAGAGTATACGGATTTTTTGACTCCGGGACACTTGCAATCGATGTTTCTAGCTGAACCTGACAATGAGCAAATGAGTCAAAAAAACACGGAACTATTTAAAGGAGGGCGATCACCGGAAAGTAATTGCCGATTTACATCTTATTGTTAGCTATTTTCGAATAGTCTCGTTCATGAGGAAAAAGAAAAGGCAAATGAAAAAAGCACAACAAAGTGCCATTATCAAATATAATATACTTGAAAGTGCAAATTTTGAATGAATTTGTGATTGATGTCAGTGCAAAAACGTGGTGCAACAGCACTCGACGGTATATTAACGGCCACTTACCCATCGCGGTAAGATAAAATTTACAAATATTTATGTTTTATGCTTTATCACCTTTCTTATGTAAATATTCTATAATAAACTAAAGAATATTTGGCAAAACAGTAATTAGTAAACGAGCAATACCACCTCGCTTCGAAAAAAACTGTCTTTTTGAAAACAGCTCCACTTTTGCGTCCTAGTCTACCGTTCTTTTTTAAGTAATTGAATGGACTTCCGTTTGCAACCTTTGCACGTTTGAACATACATACAATATCAGTTTTTCGGTGATCGCCTTTCTTTAATCGCCGTTAGACGAACCATGGAAAGGAATGACACTACCACAGTAGATCGCCATTTTGAAAAACGTACCCTCAAATATTTGGCCCTTTTTCAGTATTAGAGAGCGTGTGAAATCGGAGAATGCTTGCCAGATACATTAAACAAAATTTGGCCCAGCGATATTCTGCTATACTTGCAACTTTGTAACAAGAAGAATAAACCTGAACAAATATTCGGAAACTACTGTGTTTTAGATAAATGCGAATGGATCCACGCAAAGTAATACGTTAACTATTCAGTGAAGGGCTCTTTTAATGCTAGCATGCTAAAGAAAACTAGCATACCCATTTCTTTTGCAGCATACGTCATGTTTTCTGCGACATGGATGTGGCTGTTGCTGGCAGCGCTGACATCGCACACTTTCTACACACTTCAAAATGCTGCCTACTCGACGCATCTTAGCGCGCGCACGAGGACGTATCACAAAAGCATGCTGAAGATTCTGATCATCCAGGTTCTATTCTTTTACGCAAGATGCAACATTCAACACTCACACACCGAAAATAATTAGAACATTTCTCTGTAACAGTAGTTTCGTTGGCGTTTTATACAATACCTCAGAATAAAATTAAGAAAAATGTGCAGACAACAAAGAGCTGATTCAAAAATGTAAGAATAAAATCATTATTAAATGGCATGATACAGATATCGCTCCCTACAATTCAAATGGGAATGCCTCTCTTGATGGCCATAGTCGCCTATCGTACGAGTTCGGCTAGTTTCGGTACATTTACATACATACATACATACGTGTTTAGTTCTCTAATATATATCCAACAAATGTGGTTTAACATAAGGAACTTAGTAAGAACAAATACAAAAGTATTTGATAGCTTTTTTTTCCGATGTCATGCCTGCCGCCTTCTTCGTCTTCGCCCTTCACTCGCCTGTCCTTCTTATGTGCATGCTCTTCTTGACTCCTTCCTATCGCCAGTTCATCCTCTCCTCTCTCGGCTCGATCGGTCGACTCTTTCGTCCGAATGCGCCCGTTATTGGCACTCTTCGACCACCCACGCGCCTGATCAGCTCAACTGTGAACTCGCTACCCTAAAACAAAAAGAGATTCTCACTGCACTAGCGAACAAATCGGCATCGTTATTGGGTGTGCACTTTCGTTTTTCCTCTGGTTTGACAGCGATTTCGTCATTTATTTGATGATACAAATTCAGGGATATTGCATATGTGGTGGCAGAAGATTGCATTGAAACAAAAGCTAATTAGCACCAAATCTTTTTGTGGTCTTGATCTCAATTTAATTGAGAGAGCTGATATGTACATATGTCCATATGATTTTTACAACATCACGGAGAGCACAATAGGCATTCTTAAGAATCAGAAAAAAATATTCTTTTGTTTGTTTATATATTAAAATGTCACACAAATATTTTACTACACATGTTATATATATTATTACATACAATATCTACATATCAAATTTTCTTCACCTATTATATACTCATTCTTGTCATTTTATCACGTGCTTATCTTATTCAGGCCACAAATAAAGTTATTGTTTAAAGTCACATGTTTTGGAAAGTGCATGAACCACACCAAAGGTCCATTTGAAACCATTTGGAGTATTCACCTGTTTTACCGAGAATACTTGCTTTAAAATCCTTAAAATTAAATTTGTTCTTGGCATAACTGTTGGTTTGATGATAACTTCCTTCTAGTGCCCTAATGCACTCGCGAGGAAATGTGCAGATTTCGAGAGAGAGAGCCATTTTAAAATTTATTTTTGTTTCCTAGACTAAATGCAAGGTGCTGTTCTACGCGTTTCTCTCGCTGATGCGCGTTCTTTGCATGCTTCTGCAGACAATTCAGATCACCAAGCGAGAAGCACCAATGAAGGGAGCGTGTGTATTCTTGTCCATATGGCAGTGTACCACCGTTATGGCGTGAAGGAATTGTTGTCCCTTTCAATAAGGTTCCGCAACCGTCTCACCTCGCTGATTTCCGCCCCATCACCATATCCGCTGCTCCTGCTAAAATTATGGAGCGCTGTATAAAGCGAAGATTGGAAAAGTAGTGTAAACGATTCAATATACTCCCGGAATGTCAACACGGTTTTCGCGAAATTAGATCAGTAATCACTAATCTATTAGAATCCACTCACAATTGGATAGAAGAAGTGGCCAATGGGAAATCAGTTGATGTATTATACATAGATTTCGCTAAGGCATTTGATACGGTATGTATCTGTGCGGAGAGGACGACGATGGTGAAAAGTCTCTTCCATTAAGTTGAAAGCCCAATGTTCAAGCTGAATGCACATACAGAGATGGTTTTCAAAGTTTTGTCACGTTGCGGATAGTTCAATTGAAGAGTTCACCTTGGGCTAACTATAATGCCAGCGGCAGATGAACTATTTGGGCTAAGGCGAGGCGGAGAGGGTTGCTGGCTGCCGTTGCACGCAGCAATTCAGTTCGGCCTATCGCGTCATACTATATATTTTCTAATGATAGTAGCGTGAGAGTAATACATGTAGTTCCTCAGCAGAAGACGAACAAAATAATTCGGTTTGATAGTGCAGCCTCATTGCACAATCTGCTTGGTGACGCTAAATATCTTGAAAATCTGCTTATATTACAGTTCGCGTTCCGCTCGCGGTTCTCTTCTACGCTTTTCTCTCGCCGGTGGAAGTTCTTTGCATGCTTCTGCTCACGCCGTCCTATCGAGCATTCGTCGTTGGCGTCCTCCGGCGGCTCTTTCTCTACCGACAATCACGGACGAGCAGCGTACAATCAATTCAGAGCGTCAAACGAGACGCACCAACGAAGAATGGAGCGAGCACTAGCCACTCTTGATTCGTGCCAATAATCCCATGTCGGCATCCACGCAGTTCTGATTCTCTTGCGCACTCTTTTTCACCTACTCTCGCAGTGCTAAATGTTATTTTAACGGCGTTCACTAATGCTGGAGATAGCGTTCACTCCTGACTGAATCAATAAAATAGAATGCGAAAATGAGAGAATCAGAGAATTTTTCTCACATTCAATTCCTTAACACAAAACGTATTTTGATATCGTTCGTCGTAGTTTATGCTGCTTGAATTACAACTTCTCATATTGTTTGAATCCCATCGATCACCCACTTCCAGGTGGGTAGATCCCCATGCATTCAAGCAGCACATTGATCCAATATGTGAATAAACAATTTAAGAAGTGTAAACAGATATTTAACGCCAACGACAAAATCGTGGCATGAAATCCTATGGAATTGAAATTGCATGCATCACTTGCAGACGCAATAAGTCGGAGATATGTCTAACACACTTATGTATACGTATGCTCTGTAATTATCATCCCTACGGGCACTTCACCTGTCATGGAAGAGTGAAAGGGCCCGTTGCCTATTTCTTATGTTTATTGCAAGCTTAGAGAAACGAAGCTAGCTTATAATGTCAGTTCAGTAAGCGGAATAGTATTTGGGTTGAGAAGATTTTCTTGACATATTGCTTAACAATTCCTCGCTGTTTCGTCGTTGGTGAAGCAATTCTTGCCCTTTACGCGCCTTCTCATTCTGAGATGTACCAAGCCACCAACTTGAGATCAGAATTACTGCAAGAAAAGTATTTTAAGAAGAGAAAAAAAAAACACACAATTTTGAATTCGCGCCTTTTTGCCTGAATCAAGGTCGAGAGCTTAGTAGCTGACTAAAATATGCACTCTGCTTAGCATCATTACCGCGAGATCACTGCCTACACTTTAACGTTGGAGATTGAGAAGTCATAACATTCAAGGTCTCCATGGTGGATCTGTCATTCCTGGTGCCCTCGTCACTGTCCGAGTTGGTTGGCTCGGCAACCCGCCAAAGCGCTCCTGACCTCTTCCTCCTTTCTCGCTTCTCCCTCGCCCGCCACGTCCTCGGCTGTCTCTATCTCCTAATCGATGCTTTCGCCATCTTCGTCGTCCTCAGGCACAGCGGAAAAGCTGCCGTCTCTTATCGCAGTTGTCTTCTACTGAATCTGGTCGGAAAGAGTTGGCCTTCTATACCTCTCGTTCGTCCTCTAAATCAATTTTATAGTCACTTCACATTCCCGAATCAGTTCTCTATTTTTCATGCCATTTCCTTGTAATTTTTCGAAGCTGAAGCTGTTATCGTGTCGCCCCAGCCTGTAAATTTTTGGTCTCTAGATTCCCTGCAGCGTCAGATCCACCTAAACCAAGAGTGTTTTGAGAGATTATTGTAGTGAATAACCAAATATCTCAAATCACCATCAGCGATTAATTAATAAGAAAACTAACTCTGTTTCAGAACGAGATTTGACAGTACACTTTCGATAGGATAATGCATAAGTGATAAGCTGGAAATATTCAACTTTTCGTATATACATAAACAAAAATTAAATTAAAAGATAAACCATTTAAGACAGCAACCATCGTAGGCGACATCGACTGTGCTTTCTTCTTGGATGTCATTCTACTGGCCCCGATGCCCTGCGCCTGTAATGGCCCCGTCACACTTCTGCCGCACTTTACTGGTTCATTCGGGAAATGTGTGAGCGACGCTATCATTATTGATTGATCGTTGAATTGATCAACTGTATATAAGTTTACTCATGGTTAGGTATTCTTCATCCTAACAAGCGTTATCAAAGGCGCCAGCTTCTGCAGCTGCATTCTCTATCGTCATCAGGCAAGAAGTGATAGAAGAGGAAAGAGTGGATGATAGAGAACGAGAGATAGAGAGAACGTAGTCATCGTGCATATCTTTAAAGTAGGTCGGTATTTCGTTTTTTTCGCCCCATTTGACCTAGTTAATCTAGAAACTTCAAATGCAAGTGGCATGAATTCTCAAGAATCCCTCAGTTTAGAGAAAATTTTCATTTTATTTGGATTATAGTATCGTTCTCTACCCCTCACGTACTTTGAAAGCTGAATCAAGAGCGATATTCGAACTTCAAGCCATTAAGAAAAAAGAGATTGGTGGGTAAAACCGGTTCCGCGAGATTCGTTCGTTTATAAGCGTGCGTATGTGCAACCAACATTAGACCAATATAAAAATGTATCTATCTTCAAAAGGGGTTTTTCCGTCGTCTAAGATCCTCGTCCGGTCAGGCCGTCCTAATGCCCGGTTCGCCCTTCAAGCTGTCGTGCCGTGGCATCGCCGCCATATCGTCAACAGTACGGGTGCTCATTGTCCTCGTGTCTTTTGTCTCTGTCTCAGGCACGCAGGAAGGAGCGACGGCGGATAATATGCTCCAACAGACATGAAACTGTTCAGAGCATTCATAATTTCTCGATATGCCAATAGCATTAATTTAATCGAATTTATCTTTATATTTTATTCCATAATTAAATTAATTAAAAGTATCTGAATAAAATGAAGAAGGGAGGCATACAAGATGATTGGAAACAAAGTAAATGACGTTCAGAATGTCGGTAACTGGACGCACGGACATCCCTGCATGGAAACTCTCGTTTGCTTGGACGGCGTCACGGCTGTTTTCGCTCTGGGTTGGCATTTATACATATCCAGCAACAATCGCTCACATTTCACGACAGGGTTGCGTAAGAATAAAATTTAACGTATTTTCTTTATAAGTATCTCCTTTAATTAGAACTCCCCTCCAATAGTACCTGTCTTATCTGTACCTAGGATTATGCTATGAACAGTTCTCCGCTGATGTTGGTGATATTGTCTTCGAACGTTATAGACATATATCCTTTGCTCATGTGCAGGCTACACCTTGGGAGGCATTCTCGGCCTCTCCCTCATCGGATTCGCCATCACCGCACACACCTTCCACACACTTCGCAGCGCCTCCACGCATCTCAGCGAACGCACGCGCGCCTATCAGATGGCCATGCTCAAGATTCTCATTGTTCAGGTTGGAGGCGAGAGTTATTCTATAGTATCAAGAAGACAAGGTAACTAATATACATATGAAGTATGTTCATACATACAGTCCCGCCCAACATTTCAGGTACATAGATTAATTAGATTAATTAGATTAATCTAAATAATCTCAATTGATTTTTCAGCGCATAGGACGCATTTCAATAGAGTTTTCAGGTTAATCTTGACTAATTCCACACTGCTAAATACGTTGGTAACATTATTTTCTTAAAACAAATTGACACTAACGAGAAAATTCATATTTTTGCCAGCAACCTGTTTAAAAATGGTGTGCTGCATTTCATGCGCAATGCGCTACATTTTTCGAACGGGTTCCTGGTAACAATGTGAATTTTTTCGTTAATGCCACTTATTTTGAGAAAATAATGTTACCAATGTGTTTAACAGCGTCGAATTAGTCTAGATTAACCTGAAAACTCTATTAAAATGCGTCCTATGCGCTGAAAAATAAATTGATATTATTTAGATTAATCTAATTAATCTATGTACCTGAAATGTTGGGCGGGACTGTACATAAATACATACTTATACATATATATCATCACTTCCTTTGTATGCGATGGTTATTTGGATTAACAGTTTGGGTGAAAACGATTAAAACATATTCAAATCGAAGTAATTAAATTCCTTCTATTTCGATTCTCCTGCCTTATCTGCTAATGGCTGTGCCTTTGTTCTTCGCCGCGACTGCCTTCCTGAACAGAGAAGACGATGATGGTGAGAATCAACTCTTACATTAAATTGCTACCAAGTAGTTCCCAACTTCACGCTGCGTTATCACGCTGTGGATTGTTTAGTTTAATAGTTCGCCTTGGGCTAACTATAATGGCAGCTAGGGCCAAAGCGAAGCGGGGTGGGGTTGGCGGGCGTTGTCCGTAACAATTTAGCACTCAATATCCTATATCCGTGCTCTCGGTAATAACGTTATGGTGAAGTAATTAGTTCCACCGTAGATGATCAACTAAACAGTTCAGTCTGACAGTGCCGGCTCATAATTCTATCTGCGCTGTGTGTATTTTTGGAACAACAAGTCGCTTTTGTGTTATTGCTCAAATGGCGATGATTTTATCCCATTCTTTCTTCCAGTTCGCATTCCAATCGCTGTACTCTTCTACGCTTTTCACTCGCCCGTGCACGTTCAATTGCATGCTTCTCCTCACGCCGTCCTATCGAGCATTCGTCGTCGGCGCCCTCCAGCGGCCCTTTCTCTTCCGACAATCACGAATGAGCAGCGTCCAATCAATTCAGAGCACCAAGCGAGAAGCGCCAATGAAGAAGGAAGCTGCTCTTGAAACGTGCCGAGACCCCAGCTTGGTTTCCCACTCTGTTGCCTCGTATTTGCCGACCTAGACCAAACTACCGCAGCCAAGCTACCGTAATTCTGGCAGAATGGATACTGTATTTTCTAATTCTCACGAGTGCGCATTCTCTTTCGCAGGCGTTATTTTGATTATGTTCACCGATACAAATGCGAGTTCGAAAATGATCGAATCAGAGAATGCATGCACATTTGTTTCTTTATCATGAAACTTACTTCGATACCTCCGTAATTGGTATTGCTTTAAACTCATTTTCTGAAAATGATTCATAACTTTTGTCTACTTACATGCATACATACATATATACTGCATGACATTCTCGCTTACGAGCACAGGTTATCCTAAAAGCAATTACCCTTACGTCTGCCTGCTGCCGTGAAAAGGCAGTAGAGCTATCGTCTTACATCGAATTCAGTACTTATGAAAGAGGTGTATTATCTACTGCTTTAAAAGATCGGTTAATGATTTGGATAAAACTACCCTACCACTTCTAAATATTTATGTAAATTGCATAAATTACGTATAAAAGAGCTGAAACGGGATGAAAATATACATTTTAAGTTGAAAACAACGAGTTTTAGTGTGAATCAAAACTGGAAAAAGGTAAAAATAATTCAATTATGACTTACAATAAAAATATCTACTATTGAGCATCTTTCTTTCTTTCTTTCCACCCGAATTTGAAGCGGAAAATAAGAACGTTAGACTACCCCAGACATGATGCTTGAAAGCTACAACATTCCAACAGAACAATGCAACAAGCCTACTTTCTCGTGTCGCCTTGTTAGACTTTGATCAATCGATACCTTGCGAAGAAACATTTCATTGGCATGAAGAAACACAACTTGGAGTTGTATCTGTAAAATAGTAAAGTTGAAATCATCTAAAGCAGCGCACAACTTCTTATTTCTCCTGTAGTTACTGAATTATAGGAATACTTCAGAAATCTTGTTGAAAGGAGCGAACTCAAACTTTGGCTGGACAGTCGTTGATTGTAGACAGGGAGGTCTTGCAGCGGCAAATGCCGTGAGTACGGTAAGAGTGAGCAAAAGCACGAGAAGAAAACATGAAGGACGGAACAGTGCCTTATTATTATAATTAGAACAGCATATCATTCTGAAAATTGTAAATTAAACGAAACTGAAAAAATAGGGGGTATTTATAAGTAAGAACATTAAGTAAGTCGCCGCGGAATTTATTTACCATTTGGCATGTATGTACATACATAGCACCGTTTTTTCTGGCTTTAATATGTATATATCTCTCTCTCTCTCTTTCTCTTCCTCTCTCTCTTTCTCTCTCTCTCTTTCTTTTTCTCTCTCTTTCTCTCTCTCTCTCTCTCTTTCTCTCCTTTGTGGCCAAATTCGCGCTGCAATTTTAATGAAGGTCAGCAAATTCTATTCCAGCCCACATAATGGTGCTAATTGGTGACAGAAAACCTGCCCTGCGCATGTTCTAAACGAGCGTAAACATTGAAACCGCTTGTCACGGTGTGAAAAATGCCATTTAATGTTAACTTTCTTGGCCAAGCAGAATACGCTCAATGTTCTCTCTTTGAAATAGTTACAAGACATAGTAAATGATGTTCATAAAAGAACAATCTTTCAGAAGAAGTTATATTTGACGCGGTTCTTCTTTTAAACGCTACAATTGGAGAGGGGGCACAGAGGAGCTTGCATACTACAAGTGTCTTTTATGCAATATTCGAGCTTCATGCATTATCTCTAATTCAGACTCCTCCCTTTGTGATGCGACAAGCCAGCGAACGTTCAATATCTTCTTTTTTCCCTATTCTCTTCTCTCGTAGGCTGCGCAACGTTCGTCATTTGTGTGTGTGTGTGTATTTGTGGGGATTTACTTGTTGACTTTGTGAGCAAGACATGTGTTCTCTTTTCATCTCTTTCTCTCTTGCTTGCATTTACACCCTATTCTTGCCACACTTTGCATTCTCAGATGCTCTTTGAAATTTCACACTGTAGTCTTTTGAATGCATGCAAAACGAGCATGCAGCTATGCATGCATATTGTTGATAGCAGGAGATCTCGAGAGGAGCTGGCAAATGTAGATGCAACAATAGCAGACGGAACACTGAAGCGGGGGTGTACATATCACACGTTTTTCCATTATCATCATAAATAGAACCATCTTGGGGAACAAGTGCGGGGAGTGGAGGGTTCAAGGTCATCAATTCACGAAGCTCGGTATGACGATGAGAGGTTGTACGTGTAAATATCTACATGTGTAAGGTATGAGAAACAATTCTTTAAAAAAAACTTTGCACATTCTGCGCGCAAGAAGATACACTCATCACTGACTCACCTCAGCTCCCGTTCGGAGCAAGACACCATCTGACTCTGTTCAGGTCTGTCAACATGAATGTACTCATATATTCTTGTAGTACACCATGAATCCACCCCCGCAACAAACACAACGGTTGGTGTGTAGTATGCACAACTGGTGGTCTGCTTCCTTTTCTCTTTCTCCTTGCCGTAATTTGAGCAAATTATTAGCACAGTAACTAGCGCAAATATAGTGATCTCGGTGTACCCTGAAAATTCCTTGTTCTGAAGATGTCTTTGTATAGAAAAAGGACACTCTTCAAAGTTGTATTCTTTGGCGATCTGTATATTTGTGCATCTGTTCAGTTCCTGGTTAACTATGCCGGTGAACAACATGTTGCTAACCTGCGCTGGTATATTTTTACATTTTTCACACGAATGTTGATATGATTAGAGAATATGCGTGTGGCCATGTGAAACACACGTGACTTATGTTTCCTCATCCTCTCGCATTCTCTCGCTTTCTTTTCTCTTTCTTTTCTCTGCAACCTTACAGTATATCTTCACTAATTTTAACCATTCCAAAAATTTGCTACTTAAAATAATGTTTAAAAAATATACGCACTCCTAAATAGATAAAATGTAGAGAAAAAAATTTAAAAAAAAGAAAGAAAATATGTAAATGACGTTGAGAAAGCCGGCAACTGGACGCACGGGCATCCCTGCATGGAAACTCTCTATTTTCGATAGCGTCTCGACCATCTTCCTCGCTGGTGCGCATTTGGTTGCCTATCGTAATGAAGAGCGTAAATAATTGGCCAGCCGCGCATTCTTGCTCAACGATGCCAGTTTACCATGTACCAGTGAAGGCATGCGGTCGACGCTGGTATAACTCTACAACTCTTGACACTATTTCACTAACGATGAACTTTTATTTCTTCACTGAAAAATATATACATATAACTAAATAGATAAAAGGTAGAGAAAAAAATTTAAAAAAAAAGAAAGAACCTATGTAAACGTATGTAATTTTTTTTAACAAACGCAGATCCATTTGCATTTGTCAAAAACTTAATTCCAGAAAGTTTGAATCATACCTTTCTACTAAACCATTCCTTTCTACTTGTTTCCAAGTTACAAGGCTGCATAATATGGGTCGGGCGCCAGTGCTAAACACCGTTCCGAACAAACAAAACATTTTTTTAGCAGGTGCACATGCGCTCTGTAGCGCCCCACATAACATCTAAGTAGTTACAGAAAATTTTGTCGCTCATGGAGTAAATGCAAAATTTGTCTACAAAAGCGTTTGCGTCAAAATAAGCCAAGTGAAATGCAGAAAGCGTGCTTAAACAAGTCACATAAATATCAATACGAGAACCTAAAAACTGCAGCGTCTATCAAAAAATCGCATGCATAGTAGCTATGCATGACTGACGCTGGTGAACCTTTCCTTGGACATTATCATCCAGTTCTGTAGGTTTCATCATGGGCATTGTTCTCGGCCTCGCGCTAATGGCACTCGCCGTCACCGCGCACACCTTCCACACACTTCGCAGCGCCTCCACGCATCTCAGTGAACGCACGCGCGCCTATCACATGGCCATGCTCAAGATTCTCCTTGTTCAGGTTGGAGACGAGAGCATATTTGATGTCAAAAAGAAGTCAAAAGGAGCTAATATATTTGTTTGTATATATTATATATATATATATATATCATGATTTCTCTGGTTGCGGTTTATTAATTGCAACAAAAAAAACCCTGAGGAAAAGGCGTAAAATATGCTCAAATGCTTTTGGTTTTTGATTCTTCTGCCATATCTCCTGATGGGCGCCCCATTGTCCTTCGCGGCGACTGCTTACCTGAGAGGCGAGGACGACGATGGTGAAACGCAACTCTTGTATTCAATTGCAAGTTCCAGAGCTTCAAAGCTGAATGTATTCTTGCGAGTAACAAATTGGTTTTTAATATTTATTTTGTTATTGATATATTGCTCTTTCATGCAGTTCTCATTCCGCTTTCGCTGATCGTCTACGCGTTTCACTCGCCAGTGTACGTCCTTTGCTTGCTTCTCCTAACGCCGTTCTATCGAGCATTTGTCCTCCAGCGGCCCTTTCTCTACAGACAATCCCGGACGAACCGCATCCAATCAATTCAGAGTGTCAAACGAGTAGCATCAACGAAGAAGGGAGCTCTTGAGTCGTGTCGATAATCCCATGTCGGTTTCCCACTCACTCTCCTTCCTCGTATTCCCTCCCCTCTCCTCCCCTCCGCCCCGACCAAGCAGCCACTGCTACATCCCACTCAATGACAGGCCTTCACAAGAGATCCTTAAAAAAGAGATCCATAAGAAATCGCCGATCTCCATCACCCGTTTGATAGATCTCCATTGGCTAGATATGAGAATGAATAATTTTGTGCTGGTAACATGGCTACCTGTATCTGAATTCATGGTTCGTGACAGACTGAAGCCTGTTGAGTGGGATTCTGACTCATTTAAATTAATTTTTTATAATTTCTCGTTTCTCATTTTGTCATAGTCCCTTGTCAAATTCTTCCACACGCAAACGTCCCACTTTATAGGAAACGTAAGCTGATGCAATCGCATTGTCTAGACGTTGCTCTCTCCAACATCTTTTCATCACATCTCGCAAGCATCGCCACATCCTTTGCTCCACCTTCCTCTTTCAGTCCGCCTGCGTTACTCGGAGCGACCTGTCTATCTTCTCCCTATCACCCTCTTCCCTTAACACGCTCTATCGCCATCAAGTACGACAGACATTCTCAAGAGGCGGAGAACAGAAGCGAGAACGATATGCATATAAGGAAATCGGATTAGCCGTTGGCACAGAACGGTCGATCCTCTCGTCGCCAAGGAAGCAACTTCACTAGCGAACTCCATGGAAGCGCACCTTGTCTACCTCCAGGACTACGCGGTAACCCTCATCATCGAGCAGCTGGCGGAAGAGATTACCGTTCTCCAGTACGCGAACAAGGCAGTGAAAGCAGAAACGGAGGGATGGTGGAAGGCGTACCAGGAGGCCGCACAACAATGCAGCGAACGAAGCGGCGCGACCATCAGAAACACGAGAGCGCACTCGAGACAACGCTCTGGGACTATGAGAGGAGAGAAGAAATGCGAAAAAAGGAGATCCGTGCGATGCGGAGCGACCACATAGCGAGGGAAGAAAAACTGCTGGAGGAGAAATACCGACTGGAGAAGCAGATATCCAAGAAGACCTGGCAAAAGAACACATAAATTTTTTCCATGTTCTTGGATTACGCTATAACACTGTTACATCCACGTGAAATATAAACTTGCTATGCTTAGATCGTTCCATACTATATTATGCATACTGCACACTAACACGGTTTACTGATTTAAAGGTTAATTGTGTTTACAGAGCGAGGGACCGCTCTTTTCGGTGGTGGGGATGTCATTGCCCCGGGTGAGCCAAAGTACAACCGGTCGGCGCTGGTCGTCCCGCACCTGACGGGACTGAGCGGCTAGCGCTCACCTACGCTTGAGTGTTGAGAGAAGCATCTTACCAGGCGGCTGCCCCGGACTCTGCCCTCCTTCCCCCCGTATTTAGATAGTATCATCATGCTATGTTATATGTAAGATTAAGATATACTTTAATCTGATTCGTACATATGTAAGTGAAGCAATTCTGGCCTATCACACCGTTCTATTAAAGGAACACTAAACTCAACCGTAATTTGTTTTAATTTTCCTGACCATTGCCGCAATAAAACACACGCACTCTCACCGTTCTGTTCCCCACTGCGCAATGATTTTTCTGAGCTAGTGCTGTATATTCTCCCTCTACACAATGATTTCGGCTAGATATTCAATATCTAGACCGCTCTTGAATCCATTAAATGGATAATGTATGAAATAGACAACAATGTATGTATTTGGACACCATGAAAGTGAGTGCTGGGGTAATGCATTGAACTTTGCCATATTCAATTGTGTTTAAACCGGATGCTCTAACACTGTGCGCTGTCGAAACCCGAGAGGATCAGAATAATTGCTGCTCCAAATTCATAACAATATTCAACTGTAGCCTATAATTATTAAGCATCAAACTACCTCGATTGGAATATCGCATGCATATGAATAGTTAGCACTTCTCATATATACTAGGATGAATATAACCACTGAGATGACTTACCAAACAGTCATACTACTGCATCTATGTAAGTGTTTTCCCGCTATATCCATCTATCATTTTCAATGGTTTTTGCTCCAGTTGTATTGCGATTTCGCGATGAAAGTGATATTTTGTCTTGTGTGCATAGAAAGCGTTCTAATATGCAATTAAATATAAAAATCCTGAAAATTTTCTTCACCAACTCTTGCTAATCGTTGAAATTTGAGAAATTGGGTTTTCATGATGTGCAATGACACATTTGGGGAGACTACAAAATACTATTGTGACAACGCACCAAAATTTGTATTTATAGATTATAAAAACAGAAATTTCTCGAATTTTCAAAAACAAATTTTGAGAATAGGCTGAAATCTCTGTTTGCAGTGAAACATTCCACTTGGTCCATTTGGACGGGACCGTTATAGCCACCATAGCATTGAACACTCGCCATTGAGAAGTAGTTTATATAGGAAATGTAATGTTAGCTCAACATGGCTTACACTTGTGAACCTTTCCTGGAATGTTATCTAATTTGCTCATATGCAGGCTACATATTGGGAGTCGTTTTCATCCTCGGGCTCATCGCTCACCGCACACACCTTCCGCACACTTCGCCACGCAGCCACGCATCTCAGCGCAAGAACGCGAAATCTCATGGGAGGAATTTTTACCACAAAATCAGGCTATATGATATTTTTGATGAGGAAAATGAATAACAGGCCAATTTACTTTTTTGGCTAGTCTTACTATTGGCTTTCGAGACATCATGTCGGCGTGCGAATTAGAAAAAAAAATGTTATTTTTTATGTTCTTTTTTTTAAAATAATTCACAAATAGATAATGCTCAAGAATTCAGCTGTGTCAGATATCCTCTGCCATCAATGTTGACATATTTTAGTTGAACGTCGCAGGGCTTATCTTCCAACCTCTCCGCAATGTTCACAAGCAGACCTAGTTGTATGCCAGGTTGTATTCGTGTCCATACCAAGAATATGGCGTGTGAATGAGAAAAAGCTCTCTGTGAAATAGGAGAAATAAAACTCGATACACAAGGCTAGACAAGGAAGAAAATAGACCTGCTATTCAATTTCCACAACACGAAAATCAACATATAACATGATTTTGTGGCACAAAAATGCTCCCATGAGTTTTCGACTTCATGGGTCGTTGCCATGACGCTGGAAAGTATCCGCTATTGTTTGAAAATGTAGGGAATATATACATATACTTCAGAACTTATGAAACGAGGATATGTTATAAAGAATACTTCGCTTTATCTGATATTTAGACGATTGTTGCCAACGGATGTCTGATGATGCCTACGGAGGTCCATAAATTAGAGTCTCAGTACTTATTTTCTGAGCTCCACGGTAAGATTTGGTTGATCTCGTATAGAGACATTTTATGTAGAGGACTGAATAGCCAATCCTCTCATCTCCTCCCAGTAGTTAAGTCTAAGAAATGAAGTGTGCTTTGACTTGGCGAGCGATCGGCCAACAGTCCTTCCTCCTCTCGACCCCTTCCCATTCGTCCTCGTCCACTAAGCCTCGGGCCCATGCTCATCCCGGTCGCCCGAGGAACCCTCTCCTTTGTATCTCCCTCTATTTAGAATAACCAAGCTATCCCGCATAAGATCTTCTATCTTCTCTCTTGTAACCTTTGTCGACTGCGAGATGAACAAAAAAAAAGGAGCTCATACATTTACTTAACTTTACAACTCGGTTCTCATCTGGTGGATATGAAAAAAGACACTTCCTCTCGGTTCTCTCTCGGGACATACCCGGAAACGATATTTTCCGCACTGTTCTCATCCCGGAAAAATCTATAAATAACGATTCCCGTACGGTTCTCATACTGGACATATCTAAAAACCCACATTTCTCTCCCGGTTCTCATCCTTATAATAATAACCGCGCTCTGTACTCATCTGGGAGGTCTCTTTGTGGTGGGTTCTCAAACGGTCGGCCACAGTTCTCATACGAGGTGTAATCATACTTCGGTTCTCAAACTATCTAGCGGCCATTTATACAGTTAATTTATCAATTGAAAAGTCATTTCAATTTCGTAACATTCAAAGGTGTCGATGGTGGATCTGTCATTCCTGGTGTCCTCGCGTCTGTCCGAGTTTGTTGACTCGGCAAGACGCCAAAACGCCCCTGACCTCCACCTCCACTCTCGATTCGCCATCGCTCGTCTTGTTCTCGTCTGCCTCTTCCTCCCACTCGATGGCTTCGCCGCCTTCGTTGTTGTCAGGCACAGTGGAAAAGCCGCCGCCTCTTATCGCCGCTGTCTTCTGCTGAATCTGGTCAGAGAAAGTTGGCCTTGGATGCCTTGTCAGAACTTTGGTCTTACGCCTCTCTTCTAACCATAAGTTACTTAAATTGCCCAAATGTTCTCTTTTTTCTCTTTTCTTCATTCGACATTTTATTCAGGTTATTGAACCATAGAAACGTATGTATATAATACATATGTCTTATAATCTCGTGGTTTCGTCTTTTTTAAATCCTGAATTAATTATATTTACTCATATAAAAAGGAAATAAAAAATGGCCCCTTTCAGGCAGCGTCCATCGTAAGCGACATCGAATGTGCTTTGTTGTTCGATACCATTATACTCGCTCCAGTGCCCTGTGGCTGTCATGGTCCGGTCACTCTTCTGCCGCACTTCATTGGTCCATTCGGCCAATCTGTCAGCTGTTATTAGGTCTCTTGTATTATTGATTGATCATTTATTTATCGATTGATCAACGGTATATAAGTTAACTCAGATATTCTTCGCCCTGGCCGGAGCTGTAACAATCGCGAGCTTTGGCAACTGCATTCTCTATCGTCATCAGGCAAGAAGGGATAGGAGAAGAGAGAGTAGGAGATAGATAAGGAGAAAGAGAGAGAGAGAGAATGAAGCCATCATATTATTAACTGATAAAAGTTTTCTGTAAAACTCAATTCTGCACTCACTCGCTCTCTCGATCTCTTTCATTCTCTCTCTCCCTTGCTCTTTTCTCTCACTTTCCTTTTTATCTCTCGCTTTATTAAAGGAAGTATCCGTCGAATAATTATACACTAGCGCATGAGAACCACTTTGAATGCGCGCGCTCGCAAAGTTGCCCGTCGCTCGGTCGAGAGAGTATATGAAATAGGAGGGCAGCTCTGACTTCACGTCTCTATTGCTCAGAATGTAATGGAAGAAAACCGATCAAATTTTCTGGATATACATATGACGCGATTTGCGAGAGTTTCAAAATGGCTGGGGACCCGGCAAAATTAGATTTCGTTCAAAAGCTCTTTATAGGTACTTTTTAACACGGTGAAACGATTGGAATGGGTCCGGGAGTCTGAAAACGCTATTTTGGCGAGTTATGCGAGATTTAAAATGCGAGAGCTCGGAGAGACATGCCGAGATGTCCGCACATTCGCGTTCGCTGCTTCGCGCACAATAAAGCAATATTTATAAAAAAATTACCATAAATAGAGCACATATTGCTTTATAAATTTGTTCAAGTAGGATTTTAAAATATTCAATTTTAGAGTCGCTGTGGTCTCTAGACTTTGGAGAGGCGTCGTTTTCTTATATGGCATTTTATCATGGGTTTTCTATCTCATTTCGTAGAGCTGAAAATTCTCTTTCGAATGAGCTTTCGGATGTCAGATATCGACGAACTCTTTAATGTTTCCCAGTCCTTAAACTGCTGAGTTCAACGCCTGAGCAGCATTTCTTAGGGTTATGTTCGGGCACGTCATAATAAACGCATGTTCTGGTCACCTCAGGACTCGCATAGAGTATTCCCTAACAGTTTGTCTGGCAATCATGAAGTCCCAGGTTCGATTCCCGAGGGAGTCGAAGAGTTTTGCCCGTTAATGAAAATATTTCTTTTGCATTTAAATTACATTTATAGCCTTAAAAGTGAATTCCCTCGACTAACATTCGACAGATTATCGATTGGGTTGCACTTTCGGCGTGGACATCGCCCATACAAAGTGCGCGTCGCTCCGCAGGTGCTGAACCCCGCGCATTTCAACAGTTTAAGGACTGGGAAGCATTAAAGAGCTCGTCGATATCTGACATACGATAGCTCATTCGAAAGAGAATTTTTAGCTCTACGAAATGAGATAGAAAACCCGTGATAAAATGCCATATAAGATAACGACACCTCTCCAAAGTCTAGAGGCCGCAGCGGCTCTAAAATTGAATATTTTAAAATTCTACTTGAACAGCTTTCTAAAGCAATATCTTCTCTATTTATGGCAAAAATTTAACAAATACTGCTTTATTGTGCGCGAAGCTGCGAACGTGAATGTGCGGACATCTCTGCATGTCTCTCCGAGCTCTCGAATTTTAAATCTCGCATAACTCGCCAAAATGGCGTTTTCAGACTCCCGGACCTATTCCAATCGTTTCGTCGTGTTAAAAACTACCTATAAAGAGCTTTTGAGCAAATTCTAATTTTGCCGGGTCCCCGGCTCTTTAGATCCTTGCGATTCTCTCGCAAATCGCGTCATATGTATGTATGTACATACATATGTTTTAAGCCAAGATGAACTAATCTATGTAGAAAAACAGTTTATTTTTCCCCGGATACCTCCTTTAAGCTAATCGACAAATTCATTTTCTGCCGTCTAAAATCCTCGTCTCGCCAGGTCGTCCAAATGCCCGGTTCACCCTTCAAACTGTCGCGCCGAGGCTTCGTCACAGCCTGGTCAACAGCACTTGTTCTCGTTATCATCGTGTGGTGGGTCGTTTTATCAGGCACGGTGGAGGGATCGGAGGCAGTGAAGATGCTCGAACAGGTGATACTTTTCAGAGCATTAACAATTGAAAAAGAACATAGATATGAGGCGTTCAGAAGGCCGGCCACTGGACTCACGGGCATCCCTGCATGGAAAACCTCTTTTGCTTTGATACTGTCTCGACTGTCTTCGTCTGGGGTGCGTATTTGGTTGTCGAATGCAAAAATGAGCACAAGTCCAAGAAAGTGGTCATACTTCTAGGAGGACACGCCAGGGTCGCACATTATACTATTTAGTTCCTTTATTGAACTACCGATAGTAGCGTAAGGGCGACCTATTTAATTCAACACGATATGGTGATTTATAAATTGATCAGCCTGATAGTGCGGACTCCCAATGCTATCTGTCCCGTGTACATACATATATTCTTGGTTGTAATAATTGTTTTGAATTATTGACATTGTTGATCGTTTCATCGAATGTTGTATTCGTTGCTCACTAGCAGGCTGGAGCGCGGTAATGAGTGTTAGCGGCGCTCTCGTCATGTTTGCCGTCACCGTGCACACCTTCCACACACTTCGCTGCGCTGCCACGCATCTCAGCGCGCGCATGCGGGCCTATCATATGATCATGCTGAAGATTCTCATTGTTCAGGTTGCGATAACCTTGAATAATCTTTTTAGCATTCATATTTCTTCCCTCTTTCGTTTGTGAGAAAGCACTTAACTCAGAGTTCAAAGTAGATGAGGGGTAGAGAATACGCATTAGTCGCTCAATTAAAATGCTAATTTTCTAAGGACAGAAGGTTTTTAGTGGCGGCAATTCGAAATCTCACATAATTTTTCGGCAGTCACCCCCTTTTAAACTCTTTGGAAAGGCTAAAATATCTTCATCATAGTAGTTCTAATTCTTCGTTTTCGGTTGTTCTTCCTTATCTTCTAATGGGCGTGCCCTTCCTCATCGCCGTGACTGCCTTCCTGAGGCGCGAGGACGACAATGGTGAGTATTAAAGTGCTACCAAGTACCGCAGCATCAAAGCTGAAAGTAATCTTGGGAGTAACGAATTGGTTTTGATAATTGATCGATTGATAATGCTTTGCTTGATTGACCCTTTCTTCCAGTTCTAATTCCGCTCGCGGTGTTCATCTACGCCTTTCACTCGCCTGTGCATGTTATTTGTGTACTTCTGCTTACGCGACCTATCGAAGTTTTGTCGTCGGCGTCCTCAAGCGGGTTTTACTTCCCGATAATCACGTACGAGCTGCGTACAATTAATTTAGAAACGAATAACCCCAACGAGGAAGGGAGCGAGAACAAGCGGCTCTTGAGTCGGGTCGAGATGTCCACGTCGTCTTTCATCTCAATCTGTAGCCTACTATTCTCCAGACCAAACTATCTCAGCAACATACCTCAAGCAAATGGGCAGGCCTCAACAAGAGATCCATAGAAAAGGGGAGTTCAGCCTAGCTGTTCTCCTCTTTTGAATGTGTATCTATATTTTTAATCTCCTTTTTTTTGTTAAAGGTCAAACGTATGCAAGCGAATATTGGAAAGATGGCTACTGTTTTTTTTCCGATTCTCTAGATTGCGCTCTCCCTTTCACCTGCCATCACAGGTGTAAACGATATTTCTTATCGCGTTCACAGATGCTGGAGACAACTTTTGCACCAGCTTCAATAAAGAAAAGAGAGTGCAAAAATGAGAAAATCAGAGATTTTTGCAAACATTGCGCGCAATTTTTTCCTTAACATAAAACGTCTTTGATGCCATTCGTCAGAGTTTCTGCTTCGTTTGAAAATGATATTTAACTTTTCTCTACTTTCATGCATGACATTCCCATTAATTGGCGGATTCAATGCTTTATAGGTTGATTATTTTGACAAATTCAACCTCACATTTCCTAAATATTCATGTAATTTGCTTGAATGAACCGCTCGAAGAATCAGCATACAGTACTAAACAGTGTGCGATTTGAACGCGCCCGCTTATGCAGTTCGGTCATCGAGAGAGAACATGAAGGAGGGGGCCTGTCATGATGACCGTAGTAACATCGCGCCCTCTAAAATTGCTTATAAATTTGTAACGAGTAAATAATAATCGCTCAAACATTCGAGGTCATTGTTTTCGGACAAAGATGATTCATCCATGATGAGAAAAACAAAATAAGAAATGACAAGTAACGTACCGGAACCTAAGCGAATAATACAAGAACCCTTACATCTTCGCGATGTGTTGCCAAACATAATAACAAATCCCTCCCCTACCAGGAAGTATGGCAGGCACACTGTCTAACTCAGTAGTGAAACAGTCTGCCCGGCTGGACTTGGCAGTTTACGAAGTTCTCACATGGCTTATTGCAAAGAACAGTTTTCCTTCATAGTGCCTGTAAACTCAGCGGCATATTTCCGCCACTTGAACGGCAATTTTACGGCATAAAAATAGCTTTATTAATTTTTAAATTTTTTTCTTATAAAAAAACCACTTTTTAGGCCGTGCACCAAAGGAGCAGAAAACATGGTATGATTGCCCTTTCATCCACACATTACAGACGTTTGTGAGTCGCTTTCCAAGAAATAGAGCTTACATATTGATATATCATATGCACAAGTTTACTTTAGTTTCTGCCTTGGATAACTTTGCAGTTGTAACGGGTGCAAATTATGCACTAATGTAATGGGCAGGCCCATTCTAGCACCCTTTCGCCCATTCATCCATGTGTAGTGTTATTAATCGTATAGTGTCCCATTGTTGTTTAGTGGTTCTTATTTGTTAGTGCATTTATGTCTTTCATTATGACACGTAGGCATTGTCATTGTTAGTCTAGCAGGGCTCTCCCTGATCAGTGTTGCATTCCTCCCGCATAGAGAGCGGTTGAGTCTCAGTTGTCTCCCGCCTATTGAGCGGTTGAGTGTCTTTCGTCGCGTGTGTCGCTGAGTTTCCAGAAGATAAACCTGTGAAACCCCTCTCCCTCCCTCGTCTTCTACATCGTATCGCAGAGAAGTGAACTACAATAGCAACGTCTTGCTATTACACTAATGCGAGATTGAATTCTGCACGTTTCCATGTACGACAGCTTTGCACCTACCCATTTATTTGTCTCGGCTTTTTTTTTTACATATGTTTACGTTCTTCTCGTAAATGGCACCCGCGAGAATCACATTTGCTTGTATCGCACACAGCCGAAGTGACAAAAATCAGCTTTATTCACCAGGCTCTTTTCGCAAAAGTGTAGAACATTATTCATGACATACCGGAATTGTGAATGTTATTTCAGATGTCCAGTCTAATAATGCAAATTGTCTGTTTCTCTCTCTTTCTTTCTCTCTCACTCTCTCATTCTCTATTCTCCCTGCACATATCACGTATGACTGGTCACTCCAGTAGCTACTGTCGATTCGATGCGTGAGTGGTTCCTCGGTGCGTGCGAGTGGGAGACGCGTGTGGCGAAGAGGGCGCGGCCACCGCAGAAGCGCGACAGAATGGACCGCAAAAAGGAGGAAGACAAAGAATGTTTAAAAGAGCGAGACCGGCAATACATGATTAATGCACTTTCAAATTGCCGCTTCTGCCCTGATTGAGAGAGGAATAAATCTCATTCTCGCATGCTATTTCTCCAGTCGCGCAAACTTTCATATCACCAAATCAAGGTCACCAAATTTTCATATGAACTAGAGCGAGTATATTTGAGGAAAGATCCTCGTATCATACTTTTACTGTCTCGAATTTACCCGAATCTCTTCAGTCTTGAACGTGTAGAGGAAGATGTTGACGAAGCCCTTCGTGCAGATCATGAGATAGCCGATCATCTGAACGAAAAAAACTTGTTTTTAATTAGTGACAGCGTACTTCCAAGTCTTAAAGGTGCTCGAAACTCAATTGTAATCTATTTTAATATTCCCGGCCTTGGCAGAATCGTTTCTCTGAGTCGCAATCTTTCTCGAACATCAAACAAACGCGAATTCAAGCTTATGTTTTTATCCCATTTAAAGGAGAGACATGACTACAAGGCTCATCAGGAAAAAAAGATTACGTTTCATGCTACATAAACTTCCATTAACGTTTGTCAGATGTATTTGCCGTTCTTAGTTTTTATTATGTTTTGGATAAGTTGAAAGTTGTGTAATGACTGTAAAAGCCAAGAACATTCATACATAACTCTCTCTCTCTCTCTCTCTCACCTGATAGGCGCGCAGATTCAGAAGGTTATTGTAAAGGACAAAATCAGGTATCCAAACGAGAGTGAACTCGAATGTCAGCGTTATGCCGACTACCATTGTCATCTTCACCAGAGCACGATTGCTCTGCTGCTCTTTTGGTGTCTGAAGAGAGAGAGAGAGAGAGAGAGAGAAAGAGAGGGACCGAGAGAGAGAGAGAGAGAGGCAGGGAGATAAGGATAGCAGGGTAGTGAGAAAGCAAGAGAAATGAGAGGGAAGAGAAATAACATGAAAAGATCAAGAGGGAAAAGAGAGAAAAGAAAGAGATAACTGACACTTTTCGAGAGCGACTTGACAAGACGATAGATGCGAAAGGTGATCGGGACGTAGAGCGCGACCGCCGCGGCCAACGTCGACATTCTGTAGATGGCCATGAATTGGAAGATCTGCAAGGAGCTCATTATCAGTCATCTCATTTTGTCATCAAGCCGGACAATCAAATGGCAAAACGCTACTCTTTGATTTGAGTACACCAGGGATGTATCGGAATAAAAATTTTACATAACGGAATTCGGAATTCGGAAGGGGGAAAAGATCGGAATTCGGAATTCGGAATTCCGACACACCCCTTGAGTACACAATCGAGATTACACAATTGCTTGGTTTTTGATCATTGGTCCAACCTCCGGCGTGTACATTGTGGCCGCGTAGCACATGGCGCTCGTCTCAAGGGGCGGTGACATTAGCCAGACAACGCCGCACACGGCAACGCCACAAATGGTCAATGCCAGCGAGCCTGCAAGCTCTCTTCGGGTTTAGCTTGGCCACCGACTGTTGAAACAAAGCTACATAAATGTTGGACAAGAGGTATGTATGTATGTAGTAAGCTTCAATAAATATTCTTACCATTAAGAAAATAAAGCCCTTCAAAATAGTGACGCAGTAAACCTCCAAAGACTGCGTAGGCGTACGTCACGTGCAGTCGCCGATAGCGAGTCGGCAGCATCACGGCGATGAAGCGGTCCCCCGAGATCGAGATGATCGAGAGGCCGACCTTGGCATTGAGAGCTAATTGATAGTTTTCATAGTGTCTTCAACAACACACAAAAAAATTGTTGGAAACAATCATTGTTTTGGCGCAAAACTGGAACAATATTGTTTGACATATCAAAATGAAAAAAATTATTTGATATGTCAAACAATATTGTTTCAGTTTTACACCGAAACTATGATTGTTTCAACAAATTTTCTGTGTGTTGTCTTTCAGGATAATTTTCTAATCATTTAATGCAAACTCAACAAGAATATATGTATGTAAGGAGAAGTTGGACTAAAAGTCAATGATGAAATGCCCCTCCGCTATAGGAAGCACAATGCGAACCAGCTGATAGTTTGCGCAGAGAAGCCAGCTGAAGACATAGTGCGCGCAGTCGTGATTCGGCCATGTCGAATGATCTAGACATTGTTAACCGGCAACTTGATTCTTGCAAAATCTTATTATGATCTCCTCGATTACCTTTTTACTTTCTCCTCCTCTCAATTTCCACCACCCCTTCCGCTTTATTTTGAAGCATAACATTTATCATTTGCCGCTTTTAAACAAGTGCACATGTAAGTATATATATATAAATATAAATATATACATATATGTATATGTATATATATATATATATAATATACATATGTATATCCGTCCTCTATCTCACACTCTCTGTCAATCGTACCCAAGTGATTAACGATCAAGTTCAGCCGGTGAATGCCCGCAGTGAAGAATGCGGTTGCATTCGATAAATCGGCGAGGCACACCAAACAAATGACAATTATCTGTAAACATTTGTAAAAAGAATTCAGTAGAATTCAAGGTGTTTTAGACTAATACAACAGTAAATACCATTAAAAAAATTGTCACTGACTTCCTTCGAACGTCGCAGCTGCGGATGCGCGAGAATGAACGTCACGACGGGCAAGTTGACAGAGATTGTGATCGAGCCTGGATTGAGCACAGCCAATATTAGGCAGAAAGTACAAAGACGCTCACCATGAGCATGTCTCTCAAATCAATTGAGCAGAAATGGATTGTAAATTTAAACAAAAAAGAAACAAAACAACCAAAATTTTTTTAAACAAATTAAATTGAATTTAGTGTGACTAACTGAAGCCGACCAGGAAGTAATGCGTGGTGAGCATGTCGACACCGGCCATGCTGACACTTTGTTAGCGCTCAAGTAGGTCACACAGCTTTTACTTTGTCAGAAAAAAAAAATTGTATGTATTTATGTCAAACAATCTGCACTTCGACTTTGAAAGAAACTGAATGAGGAGAAAGGCTAAGTGATATAGTACAAAAGTACATAAATAAATATATGATACCCTCAGTTCGTTCTAACAAGAATGTGGAAACGGCGGGTCTAGTAAGAATATAAGTATGTTGTTGCCAAGATGCGGACAGTTCAATTTTATAGTTCGCGCTGCACTCAAGCCTGTGGTAACATTTCGTTACTGAAGTACGTTTGCCTTCCCCTTTTGCACCAAGAACTTTATTACAACCAAGGAAGGACAGAGACACAAATCATTCTGAGAAAAAGTTATCTTAACGCATTTCAGCTCTGCATTTCACCTCTTAAAGAAGATCTAAGGCGAATTTAATAGTGTTTTGTTTTTTCGACTTATTTGGTCGGCTTGAGCTAGAACCTTAGATTGCAAGTGTCCCGAAGTCACAAAAATCTCTCTGCCCTGAGGAAATTAACAGCATTATCTACTTTGAATTCGCGAATATTTTATCATCCCGCCATTTTAGAAAGAAATTTGTTAGAGCTCACCCGTGGCCGGCGAGGCTATTCAACTACCGCCAGTGAAATTTATACATATGGTTTGAGCAACATACAATGGCCGGGTTTTTCTTAACACATAGCCTTACGTGCCCCGTTGTCCATACCACAAGTTTCTGGGGAGAGAGGTGAGATGCAGTAGCTCCATTTCTGAGGATTGCTAACACCGTACTTTTAAGTGATCGGGTCGCTAATCGTGGTAGGAGTTTTTCCCTTATGATCTCCTTTAATAAGAGAACCAATGAACAGACAAGTATTCCTTAAATCTCTTCGACTTAAAATTAAATGTCTTGCTCGAAGAATCAACAGGCGCGCAAACATAGCTATCCCAAACTTTGTTACTCTCATATATTGCATTTCTTATATACCACATTTCTTTCCAATTAGCTGTTAACACGATCTCTGGTATACCTGTTGTTTACCACAGATCGTATTACTAGCAAATTGGAAATTGTACCGGCGCGAGATTGAAAAACAAGGTATAGAAATAAAAACAAAGTTGTTGAAACATTGTTCAGCAATAATTTTCTACGCATTATCTGCAATACAAACGCAATAATACTTTTTGTAAACTGACCAAATTCGTCTTCGAGCGCGTTCAAGCGTAGGGTTGTCTTCGCAACTATTAGTTAGCATAGATATTGAGATTTAAGCATTATCTGCAAGAGTTCACCGAAGAGTACAAGTTGGAAGGACCGGGCTTTACTTATCATCCCTGTTGTTTCATTTCCTTTTCGATATGCTTGTTTGATGATTTAGTTTCTTGAGCACCGCATAAATTTGATTAGCCTAGACTACATACGTTAAATGTTTGACTTGAGAATGTCTGAATTTGCTTTGTCCCACTAATGTAAGCATTACGACCAGCGGTGCGATAATTAGTCATTTTCGTACCTGCAGAGTCAAGATACACACAGCCGACCATTCTATGTCGTTCATGAGTTTGTTTACTGACTGAATTGCCACTGGCGGCATGTTCGTAAAGTTGTAATATGATCCTTACGCTTTTACAATCTCGCGTTGGTACGTTTTTTTTCCAAATTATGATAATACGATCTGTGGTATACAACACGTGCTATGTATGGAATAAAGTTACGGATAGCTATAAAAGTAGTAGATCGCTCTTCATGAACTTAAAGGAGCTGTCAATGGAGTTTAGCAGCCGATTGTAAATAAAAACTAACTTTTGACTTTCAGCCTTGAAAAAAGTTTTTTGCGGTTAACTAGCAGAGTATCCAACATAGAAAAGTAGACATTTTGAGTCTAACGCGAGATTGGATCTATTGTGGTCCATTTCGCGGGATGTGGCTGTGATATGCAGTTTGGATCGCCCAATATGAGGCAGCAGAGTATGTGTAAAATCGGCATGTGATATCTAATAGCCGATGCTAGTCCTCGCTCATTTCTTCATTGGCGCTTCTTGTTTGGCGCGTTGAATTGATTGGAAGCACTCGTCGTGAGAGAAAGCGCCTTTGGACGACGCCGACGATAAAACTTCGATAGATCGGCGTGAGCAGAAGCACACAAAGAACGTGCACCGGCGAGTGAAAGGCGTAGATGAGCACAGCGAGCGGAATGAGCACTGGAAGAAGGAGAAAACTCAACCAAAGCGCCGTCATTCAAACATTAACGCAAAATGAGATCTCCTTCTCCCACAAACACAAGAAGCCATTTGAGGCTGCGGAACTTGGTAGCGAAAAGGAGGCGAAAACTCTAATTTTTCGCTATAAAGATGATGCTGTATATGTGTCAGGATTGGGCTTGCAAATACATGGACAAAGATTGAATGTTCTAAATTTAATGTTAAAGGAGTAATTTGCGTCAGAAAATTGTCGCCTGATCATAAGGGAATATTTTAGTGTGTTCGACCGTACTTAAAATTCAAGCTAGGAAGCCGCCATCGTGATGGGCTGGTAGCAAGATGCCAGGCCAACAGGCTACTTGATGCTACCTAATAAACCAAATTACCCGAACTATGAAATACCAAAAAAAAAAACAGAAATCGAGCAAAAACTTGATTCTGAATCCAGTCATCTTGGGAGTAAAGATTTTCAAACAAAGATCTTGTCAAGTAAGCGCTGCTCATGACTACGATAACTAAACGAGCAGGCATTTCGTGTTAATAGTTAACGACTTTCAAGCTTTTTTAATACAAGTGTTTTCACCATCGTCGTCCTCGCCCCTCAGGTAGGCAGTCGTTGCGAACAAGTAGGGCACACCCATTAGAAGATATGGCAGAAGAACCGAAAACAAAGAATTTGAAATAGTTGGATTTGAAGGCATTTTAAGTTTTAAAAAACTGCGATTGTCGAAAAATTCTGCGAGATTTCGAATTGCCGCGTCCCTTCGAACTCTCTTTCGCGCGCATGCTACTCTATGCCGATCTATGCGACCTGCGAAATACAATACTAGAATAAGAGGGTGCCTTCGCCAAGAACAGACACGGCAATTCGAAGCTGCATTTGATTATTTATTCTTCCGTGATCGTTCTTTTTTATGAAAGCTTTCCAACTAGTATTAATCTGATAATTCGAATGTATTTATTAGCACCTCCTGCCTTTATTGAGACTGCATAAACTCACGCCATCAACCTGAACAACGAGAATCTTGAGCATGGCCAAGTGATAGGCGCGCGTGCGTTCGCTGAGATGCGTGGAGGCGCTGCGAAGTGTGTGGAAGGTGTGTGCGGTGACAGCGAACATGACGAGGGCGCCTCCGAGACTAAATCCCACGCCGTAGCCTGCACATGAGCAACGGATAGAACGTTCGAGGGAAGGATTATCAACGTCGGTAATGCAGAACCATTCACGTCTTTTTTCAATCAAGAATACACTCAGGGTGGATTGTATGCACATATGTAGTATTGTGAGCCCATACTATCAGGTTGATAAATTTATAGTTCTTCATATCCCCTTGAACTAAATAGCATCGGCACACATCGGCAGTTTGGTTAAAGAGAACTATAGTCTCTATAGAGGCTTTTTTTAACTTTCTAAAACTTTAATTCTTACGCTTCCCTTGCTTGAACGCCAGTCCACGTGAAAATGTGTCCAAGTGTAGCTGGATCTACATATGCTTCTTCTTGCAATCGGCAACCAAATGCTCACCAGCGGTGAAGACGATAGAGACGCTATCGATGCAAAAGAGAGTGTCCATGCAGGGATGCCCGTGCGTCCAGTGGCCGGCCTTCTGAACGTCATTTCTTTTATTTTTTCTGTTATTTTTCAATTGTTAATGTCAAATGAACATTATCAGACCTGTTCGAACATATTTACTGCCTCCGCTCCCTCGACCTTGCCAGAGACAGCGATCCACGACACGATGACAACGAGCACAAGTGCTGTTGACAATACTGCGACGTAGCCTCGAGGCGACAGTTTGAAGGGTGAACCGTTCATTTGGACGACCTGGCGAGACGAGGATTTTAGACGGCAGAAAAGAAATTTGTGCAAAGTAGGAGAGAGAGAGAGATAAGGTGAGAAAGGAGAGCGCGCGATAGAGATAGAGTGAGAGAGAGAGAGAGAGTGTGACCGAAAGAGAGCTGATTGTGAGGTGAGTTTTGCAGAACATTTCTCTCATGGTCAGTTAATCCCTCCAATCTCTCCTGTTCTATTCCATCTTGCCTGATGACGATAGAGAATGCAGTTGGCAAAGCTCGCGATTGTTAGAGTGGCAGAAAGGCCGAAGAATGCCTGATTGTGAGTGAACTTATTATAGTTGATAGGAAATACACAAATGGTAGATCAATAATGATGAAGACGCTGACAATTTGGCCGAATGGACCAATGAAGTGCGGCAGAAGAGTGACTGGACCATAGCAGCCACAGGGCATCGGAGCCAGTAGAATGGCATCGAAGAAGAAGGCACATTCGATGTCGCTTACGATGGACGCTGCCTAAAGGGGCTATTTTTATTATTTTTCTTATGTATTTAAAAAAATCATGCATTCATATTTACACTTCTCTTGTTGAATACCCTGGATGACGAATAGAGCAAAAGAGAACAATTCGAGCAATTTAGATAATGAAAAGCGACACAGCGGAAGAGAACAATTTGAGCATAGCAGGTCAATATTCTTACCAGATTTAGCAGAAGACAGCGGCGATAAGAGGCAGCGGCTTTTCCGCTGTGCCTGAGGACGACGAAGACGGCGAACGCATCGAGTGGGAGGAAGAGACAGCCGAGGACGAGACGGGCGAGGGAGAAGCGAGAGTGGAGGAGGAGATCGGGGGCATTATGGCGTCTTGCCGAGTCAACAAACTCGGACAGACGCGAGGGCACCAGGAATGACAGATCCACCATGGACACTTTGAATGTTATACTTGTATTGGCGATATTTATTGAATAAATTTGCACTAAATATTTTGAGAACCGACGGACGATCACAACCCATAGGAGAACTGTGGCGGAGCATTTGAGAATGTGCAAGAAATTTCATTTCTAGTATTGTCCCGGATTCGGATGAGAACGGACTGTAGATGTCTCTTTTTTAAGAAGACAAACCGAATTGTAAAAGGCGGCAAAGGATACAAGTTAGAAGACTGAAGATCTTATTCCGTTTACTCAATATCAAGGGAAATTTAGAGCAGATGATTCGTCAGGCGACAGGGAAATGCAAATGCATACGGCGTTGTGGTCGATGATGAATGGGAAGAGGGTCGGAAGGAGGAAAGACAGCGACCCGGAAAGAGGAGTCTACCCAAGTTAATGCTAATTTATGCGTCATTTCTGGGACTTGAAAAACGAGAGAAGAGGGAACGATTGACTCTTCAGTTCTCTACATACAATTTTTCAATCAGCGATCTTCCAATTGTTGCCGTGGGACTCAGAAAATGCAATATTATTTTTCACTCAAAACATTATTGGATATGAACCCTAATTTATAGGCCATAGCCACCTCCGTTGGCAACAATCGGCCACAATATTAAATGAAACGAAAAAGAACATATCCTCGTTTCACGAGATTTGAAGGATGTTCGTATGTAGTATATTTCCTTTTTCTCGAACAATAGAGAGTATGTTCCAGCGTCATGGCAACGATCCACGTAGTTGAAAACTCCTGATAGGAATTTATGGCGCAAAATCATATTCTAAATAGAGGATATTTTGTAACGTCATAACGTCATGGCAACCACCCACGGAGTCGAAAACTTCTGGGTGGATTTTTGTGCCACTACACAAAATCGCATTCTATATTATATTGTTATGAGAAAAATTAATAAGGTCTTAGCTTCCTTGGCTGGCCATACATAAATATCGAGTTTTTTTTATGCCGGAAGTGTTTTTCTCATTCACACGCCATATTCTTGATTCGTAGACGAATACAACTCGGTTTGACTGTGATCATTGCTGTGAAGTTCTAAAAGATATGCATTGATATATACTTTTAACTGGAATATCCATGTCCACTTGCAAGTATATGGAGAGCGAAGGAGATGTCTGCAGCGCAGATGAATTCTTCAGCGTTATCTATAATTTCGGCGTCTGAATTAGAAGAAAATGCTATCTTTTAATTCCTCGAAACCAGAAATGTCAATGGGCCAAACATTTTTGAGCACACCGAGCTCCTCAAGTAAGTGTTTAAGGCGAATATTGAAAGTGACTGGCACATTCGATATATCATTACTATTTGAATTAAAGCAATAAAACTATTGATTAATGAAAAGTGTAATTAATTAGCTTAGCAAAAAAAAACATTTCGTTGCAGCGACCTACTCTTCGACGAGAAGCACACCGAGCTCGAGCACGACAAGCAGCTCCACAACCTCTTCGCCAACATCTAGCACGACCTCGAGCAGCACATCATTCTCGTCAACGAGTACACCGAGCTCGAGTACGACAAGCAGCTCCACAACCTCGACGCCAACATCTAGCACGACCTCGAGCAGCAGCACATTGTCCTCCTCAACAAGCACACCAAGCTCAAGCACGACAAGTATCTCCACAACCTCGACGCCAACATCTAGCACGACCTCGAGCAGCAGCACTTCGTCGCCTACAAGCAGCAGCACATCGTCCTCCTCAACGAGCACACCAAGCTCAAGCACGACAAGCAGCTCCACAACCTCGACGCCAACATCTAGCACGACCTCGAGCAGCACATCATCCTAGTCAACGAGCTCACCGAGCTCGAGTACGACAAGCAGCTCCACAACCTCGACGCCAACATCTAGCACGACCTCGAGCAGCACATCGTCGTCGAGCACGAGCACACCGAGCTCCTCAAGTCAGTGTCTAACAATAAGTCCAATATTGAAAGTGCCTTTAACATTCGATATAACTATTAGCAAGGCTTGAATTAAAGAGATAAAACTATTGATTTATGAAAAGTTTAATTAATTAGCTTAGCAAAAAAACATTTCGTTGCAGCGACCTCCTCTTCGACGACAAGCACACCGAGCTCGAGCACAACCAGCAGCTCTACCACCTCGACGCCAACCTCCAGCACGACATCGAGCAGCACATCTTCGTCGAGCTGCTCGAGGTCGTGCTAGATGTTGGCGTCGAGGTTGTGGAGCTCGTGCTTGAGCTTGGTGTGCTCGTTGAGGAGTACGATGTGCTGCTGCTTGTATCGGTCCTATACTCTCGGCCCGGCCTCGCCCGTACGTTTCCGGGCATTAGAATTTTGGACCCGGCCAGATTATCAAAATGACACCGAAATGAATTTTTTTAAAGTAGTCTGTCTAACTCTGGATGACTATCAGCCACGGTGATAAGATAAGAGGGGTAAATGGATCCATACCATTCAATGAAAATTTCGAAATCAGTTGATAATTCACCAATTTCCTTGTTTTCATAATTCATTATACACGAAAATAATAACGAATTCCGAAAACAGATATATGGCTCAATTTCGGTTGGGCCTCTTTTGCACGAGGCCGCTATAGCATTGACCCCTGGCCTGAAATTCGATCGAGAGGATAGGAACGAAAGAGAGAGAGCGAGAGAGAGAGAGAGAGAAAGCCTCCTTGTTTGGGACAATTAAAGTTGGAATGCAAACCCATCCTTCTTGGCATCCTTAAGCAACTTTGCATTAAATTAACAACAATCTAATATTAACGTATATTATCGTATTTCCAATTTTTTTACTCTTGAGTTCATGAATAGCTTATAAGATGGAAATCTGCTTATCTTTTCCATTTCCACGTGGGTTCACTATTTAGATAAGTACTCGCGACCTCCAATGTCAGTGTTGAAACTATCGACATCAAAGTTTACTTGGCCTTTATTTTTTCACGGATTACTCACCCTTAAAATTGAATTTACCCCAAATAAACGATTCATTCGAGTTGTTACGAAAAAGTTTCTGATAAGCTGTCATGTCAAATATCAAATTCAATCTTGCCCTGCAAAATAGTGTTTAATTATTGAACTACAGATCCTTGCACCTTGCACACAAAATCTTTAAAATGACAGTACCTCAGTGCCGTTGCCGACACGAAGGACGTTGATCGCATTGGCCTCGATGCCAGTGGCGAGGTTGGAAACGGAAGGAGAGCAACGAAGGGCGTGGCCTTCGCGCGGCTTGTAGTAGTAAGCGCGCTTGCCGTCGTAGTAGAGGCCTCAATTAATTTCATTGCTATCTTTTAATCATTTTACTTCAGCTACTAGTTGTATATAATCTATTGCTAACCGCGCTCCGCGTCGTAGAAGGCGGGGCGGTTGGCGTACTGCTGAGAGATGTGCTCAGGCGCCTCGTAGCGGGAGCTGTAGCCCTCTCCCAGGTACTCCTGGCGCTGGGGCTGAGCAGGGACTCCCTGCTGGTACCCCTGGCCCTGCTGGAGATTATAGGCGGCGGCAGGGTACTGGTATCCCTGGCCATGCTGGAGGTTGTAGGTGGGTGCCAGGTTCTGGTACCCGTGACCGTGCTGAGCCTGAGCAGGGACTCCCTGCTGGTACCCCTGGCCCTGCTGGAGATTGTAGGCGGCGGCAGGGTACTGGTATCCCTGGCCCTGCTGGAGCTGGTGGGCGGGAGCCTGGTACTGATACCCCTGACCCTGCTGGAGCTGGTGGGCGGGAGCCTGGTGCAGGTACTCCTGACCCTGCTGGAGGTTGTAAGCGGGTGCCTGGTACTGGTTGCCCTGGCCCCGCAGGAGCTGGTTAGCGGGAGCCTGGTACTGATACCCCTGACCCTGCTGGAGCTGGTGGGCGGGAGCCTGGCGCAGGTACTCCTGACCCTGCTGGAGGTTGTAAGCGGGTGCCTGGTACTGGTTGCCCTGGCCCCGCAGGAGCTGGTTAGCGGGTGCCAGGCTCTGCTCCGGGTATTCATAGTAGTAAGCTCGCTTGCCATCGAAGTAGAGGCCTGAAATTATAATTTTAACTCAAGCTAATATCTGTGAATATTATTGTTTCTGAAAGCAAATTTAGCCAATGACTCCTTTTCTAAAATTTTAATATTTTTAGTGAGCGTGAGATCTAGAAGACTTCCAAACCGTTTTGGGCGTCGTAGAAGGCGGGGCGGTTGCCGTACTGTCGCGAGATTTCCTCGGGCGCCTCGCGACGATAACCGGCGGGAAGCTGCGGAAAACAACCAGTTTGTTTTGGGAAATATAATCATTATTCAGAAATATACGTCCAAATTTTTGGGGAGATTTTGATTATAATAAAAAATTGAACAAGCGACCGTTTGGTTGAAAAAATAAGGAGAGGTTAAGGGAAAGGGAAAACGGCTGATTCTGACTGCGGAAACGTAGGCCATCTTCGGAATTTCTCTGGATACCGGAGAGCGAAGTCGAGACTGAGATGATTTCCTGTTCCGAGGGGCTCTTTTATACTGCCCAGGATGCCCTTTCCCTGCACTTTTTATACGACAATTAACCAGATTTTCGTGATTTTGACAAGTACTCACGTCCTCCAGTTCGATTTCAGATAATGACCTCAAAGTGCTCATGGCCTTTCCTATTTGAACGAAATCTTTACGCCTGAAATTCGATTTTGGATGAAATACACGAGTGACATTTTAGTCAGCCAATCCACGTTTGATACACTTTGAAGAATGCACTCATAAAGTGCTGCACTTGTAAATGCTAGAATTGATGAAGCTTATAAATTCAAGTAAAAAATTCACTTCACCTCTCCTCACTCTCGAAGGATGGTCTACCCTCTCGCCCCGAGCTACTACTGGTGATAAAGTTATAGTTCTATTTCATAATATAAATCTATTTAACAAAGGAGTTAGTTTAATAACTCTTGAAGAATATTTTATGTGTTATTTTTCAGCCCTGGAGCCGTCGAAAAAATTTCAAAATAATTAATTTTGTAAATAATATATAATAAAATTAGCTTTCAATTTCAGCTTTATGGCGCCTACGCTTCTCCCTACGGTCTGCTTTTAATTATGAACGATAAAAAAAAATTTTCAAGATTTTTTATGGCAAGAATAAAGTATTAACTGCAGGCTACTCAGCTTACGTCGGCCAGTACCCTGGGTACGGGTACGGGTACCCGTTCCTCTGATTCACTCTCCCTTCCCTCAGCCAATCAACTCTCCCCACCTCCTTTCACCTTCCATGAGTAGCATAGTGGTGGCATAAAGAAGAAAAAGAAGAAATATCGCAGTTCAATGGAAATCACGCAATCGAACAAATGTTCTCTATTCGGAAAACACGCTCCACAGGCAAGAAGAGGAGGAAACAGTTTTGAGAACAATCGATACATCGTATTCAAGACTTTCCGTGCTTTCATTTATTATCAATGATTCAAAATGAAGGGCGATCTGTAATGTTCCATATAGAAAGTGTGATTGCGCGAATGAAGCATCCACTCTAATTTCATGACACATTGATTAATTTGTTTAATACGTTATACACAGGATAATAAATTAACAACAGCTTGGTGTCAGCTTACAATTAATAATTCTCCATGAGAAATAAGAATGGTTAATTATCTTCCGCTTCTCCTCGAATTCATTGATGAAAAAATAAATATATTTTCTCGAAGCAGTATTATTGATAAAATTAGCATAAGGCACGAAGAAAGTGCTGCACTTGTAAGTGGGAGAATTGATGATGCTTCGAAAGGCAAGTAGAACCGTTGTTTTCCTTGCTTCCAAAGCTTCAGAAGTGATCATTTCTTCACGCTTTTCGCGTGAATAAAATAACCGTTTATTTGGCATCCGGGCAGTAGTTAAATCACAGTATCCACGGAGCAAAACGTTACGGTACCCTGGGAGATCTAAGCGGATAATCAAAACATATGTATGTGTGCCTTTTAATAGATCCTTTCACTTAAGCAGAGAGACGCCTTGGTATTCGTCTGTCATCAATGACTGGTAACAATGCACTGCGATAAACAGAGGGCTTGTTTGACCCGCGAGGCTCGCGTGGCTCGTGCTGATGATATCGTTGCCTGGACAGCCTCTGGCGGCTTCGGTGTATTTCCTCCGGAGTTGGACGCCTTCACGGTAGCTGTCCTGCAAGGAGTTGAATTTAGGACAGTATCAAGACGTCAGAAGAACACTTCTGACACACAGAGAGAGGGCATTGATTATTATTCACAATGTATTTGGTAAAAATCTTAAAGTAAACTCTTGCTTGTCGAATGAGCGTTCAAATTAACCGAATTTTGAAACACAAAAAAAAGCAGGAATCAAAATAAATCTGTGATACGAGCACAGGCAGCTGGCGTGAAAAGTTTTCAAAACAAGGGCAACTTGTTGAGGACTCTTTGTTCAAACCAACCGAAGATATTTATAATACAGACATTTCATTATAGGATTATCGACTTTGCTGCTACGTTAGCGATCTTACTCAACAAAGATTATTGATCTGACAAGAATTAATTCGGGATTTTTCTATGAGTGAGTAAGCTTGGAGAGAGTCAAAATGCTGAAATAAAACGAAGGGAGGGAAATAACCATTAGACGCTGCCTTCCAGGTAGATACGTGCCGCATCGTTGGTGAGCTTGTTGTTTTTCGAGACTCTCGATTCTTCTCTCCACAGTTCTGGATTGTTGAAGGCGTCAGTCGTATCCGCGCGCGGCAGGTATCTCGGCTTCACGAAGAAGGCACACTTCCTGACTCTCCTGTTTCTGCCGTCTGCGAAGAGGTCCCTGTGCCGAATACTCAAATTGATCTTCATATTTGACATTCTGTACCCTTCTTAGTTTTCTTCCCTACTAATCCTAACTAATTCCATATCGATTTATCATCGATAAAGGAAAGACAGTCCAACAACGGCAAAAGAACAAGAAGAAAAAATACTTAAAGGAGCATGAAACTCAATTTTTTCAAGCCTTAAGCTATTACAATAGTCGGTCTACGTCCCTCATGCGAACACTTCTGCCTAGTAAGAAGATTCAAAAGTATAGCATTAGAGAGAAATTTGCATTAAAAAAATGTGCCTGTATCAGGGAAATTTTTGGTGCAAATACGGTATATTTCTGTTCTTTATAAGTTATGCGGAAAATTAACTCCACGATATTCACCACCGGCCTATAGGAGGGAAAACACTTTTTTAACATCTTCTCTTGCAATGTAGAAATGCATGGAAATATCCATCTCCAGTCCCTTTCTTTCTAATTGTGTGTCATTTTGCCAAGATTTCCAAGGAAATATCGAAATATCGAAGAAAAGTTTCACTTTCAAAATTATTCTAAATGTTTTTAGTAGTCCGTGTGTACTGCTTTTCAGTACAAATATTATAATAAATGCAAAGCGTATTACAGTATCTCGGCACTTTTCTACAGGTCTTTCCGTGCAGGAGTTTTGGGTGTTCATGCTTCTTTAAGCACCAAAACGGTAATTCAAAAGACCTGTTTTGAAAAAAATAATTAATAATATAGCAAAAAATGAATATACTACCTTCTCGAATCTGAGAGAAGAAGTTGACATCCACGAATTGCGAGGCGACTTCGTCCTTCTTCTTCCCGATAAGTCCCCGCTCCGTTACGACTTCTCGAACATCACGGGATATTTCGGTCAAAAAACCTAAGTACAAGTTTTTTGTAAGATCACAAAAGATGCATCATATTTAATTGTGAGGTCATAAAGCCATTCTCGCGACAAACCCGATTCGGAGAATCGCCTAAGCTTGCTTCAGTAGCTCTTGACGACGTATGACTTCGTTTTGTCATCCCAAATTATGAATATTTTTTTAAAGATTGAATAATACTCTCAATATCTTGTGGATTCCTGAGTTTCTAATTTAAAAAAAACCTACTCAATCTCAAGGGCGAGGAGATTCGTCATGCCAATGCATGCAGAATTCTGCGCGTAAAAGTTGTGGTTGTAGTGGTTCCAACAGGTTTGAAGCCAATAGACTCTAAAGAGTGGCAAATGTATGCATATTTCTCACTCCCTCCCTCTCAACCTTACATCAAAGCATTATCTTTTGATTTGAAAAAAAACATGATGTTTAAATGGCCTTGAGAAGATAGAGAGAAAGACGATAGAGAGAAAGACAGAACGACAGGTGAATAATGTATTCATCCTTGGAGGAATGTGATTGATCATATTCGGTGTTCTTTCTAATGCCGAGGTTCGGTAAGAACTACTTGGAATTTAATTCTTTTCAACAGTTTATTTACCATTAAAAAAAGATTTGGTCAAAATATACGATTCATTCGAAAAAAAAAGTAAGCCGTATTGTTGAATATCGGATTTAAGTTTCCTCCACAAGGTGTCACTATTTTGATAACTCCAATTTCTCTACTGACTGTTGCATAACTTCACAACGTTTCATTCAAATAAGCATTTTTGAATATTTTGCGCAAAATAAACTTCCCGGAATTTCGATATCTTTTGATATATCGATTTGCAATGGGCTGAATAGAAAGGGAAACAAACGAATGCGTTATATTTAAAAATAATTTCATTTCCTTGTTTGATTCTCAACAATCAATTCTTTTGTTATTTTGTGAATTTCTTTTGATGGTTGTTCAATTGTGGTGTGCCGAGTAAGTGAGGTGATGGGGAGAGGAAGAAGAAAAGCAGAGCCCGTCCACTCGGCTCTTCCACTGGGCTGGAGCCGAAGCTGCCGGAGGCTGTCCGCCGTTCAGCGCCGCCTGGATCTTCGGCAGGTACTCGTCCACCAGTCCCATCTGGAAGATTATGTAGATTGTTATAAATAAGAAGGGAGTTCGTTAGGGAGAGTCGATACAATATTAATGATTCCATGAAAAGAAAATGGGAGGCCGAACCTTGTAAGCGACTCCGCCGCCAACGAGGACGAGAACGAGGAAGATGACGAAGGCTCCCATTGTGGAGAGAAGAGAGAGGAGAGGAAGGCGAGGGGGCTGAGAACACGAAGAATGAGTGTTCCACAGTCACGGGGACTCTTTTATACTGCCAAGATGCACTTGAGTTCACCAAAAACGGTGCAAATTACGAAATAAAGACAAGTAAATTTTGATTATTTAAAACTTTTAAAGTAGAAATATAGAATTAGCATAGTCAATAGAGGCAAAACTTTAATCAGTGAAGGAATAATTCTAATTAAATGTATTTTCGTTGTTTTCAGGTCAATGAACTAAGGAAAACTCGAAGAAATCAAGTGAGTTCCATCAAAAGTTCTTAAAACTTGGCAATTTTCTCCCTCTTTCCACACTCTGAAGTTCATATTTGCATCCTTCGGCCCCTATAAAAGGGGTCGGCTGCCTCAGTTTCCTCACCTCGCTCTTCACCAAGAGCTCTCCTTCTCTCGTATCCCTGCTGCTCTTCGCTTCTTCTTCTTACTTCTCGCCATGCCGAACCCGCCACCGAAGGAGGACACTTGGGCTTTCCAGGTATCCTCTTCTTTCTCCTCGAACCGCAACCATTCTCCCTTCTGACCCATCTAATCCCTCTTTCCTTTCAGCCAATCGGCGCTCCTTTCCCCGACGCTCCGGTGAAGGTGATGGGCGAGCAGAACCAGTACGTGGCTCTGTGGTACAAGCACGGCGTGCCCATCCACGGCCGCGCCTGGAACAACGGCGGAGTCGTCGAGTGCTCCTTCCCCTACAAGAAGGCCGAGCTCACCGGCGCCAAGGATCTGGGCGGCCAGATTCAGGCGGGCATTTAGCATCAAATTATAACATGTATTATAACACATTTATGCAACTACTATTTCTAAAATCATAACCCACATAAATTCTATTATTGCAGATCTTGACGTACAAGGGCGACCACAATTCGCTGTGCTACTGGTACGAGTGGATCAAGTACTCGGACCGCTTCGCCAAGCTGGAAGAGAACCGCCAGCTCGTGAAGTGTGGCCAGTCCATGCCAATTCTCTGGAAGGGCGAGAAGGGCAACTTCCTCGGTTACGTCGACAACAACACCGAGAAGGCCATGTTCAGGTGTGGAGAATAATGCAAAATTCAAAATCGTGATTTAAAAAAGTTTTTAGCCATGCTGGCGCCGCGACCGAGTTCTCGGGCGGCCAGCTCAACGGCGAGTTCTACATCATCATGCGCAACTTTAAGGTTGCTTTTCTTGGAAGAGAAAAAGAAATGAAATAATGCCCCCCGTTCTGCGAGTGCTCTTCCTGCGGCGCCGTTCCTCCGCGTCCGGGCCCGCGCGTCATGACGAACGAGTGGCTCGACGCCAAGGTCGGCGACCCGTGGCCGACTCGTCAGCTCGTCAAGTTTGTACCATTCCTGATAAGAAATGAGGATAATTCATATTTGATATATCGATTTCAGGGCTCTGGACAAGACCCTCGACACAATCCCCGGCCAGAACCCCGACCAGTACGTGGCCCTCTGGTACCAGGCCGGCGAGCCTGTTATGGGCCGCGTCTGGAACGAGGGTGGCAAGTTAAGATGGATTTCCATCTCACTCAAATTGTTATTAAAAATATTGCCTACGAAAGTAATATTGAGTCTTCTTCAGATCGCTGCCAACTTCGCGTGGGTCAACCGCGAGTTCACCGGAAATGTTGGCTCGCTGCAGCTGCTCGTCAACCTCTCCGAGCACGTCCGCGGTTTCGACTACCACTGGAAGCCCTTCTCCGTCAGTCCATTTGGCTGTTTGACCCGTCCAATGACCTACCGTACCCGCTTCCCGTTCAGGAGGTCTTCGTCTTCGGAACAGAGCGCGAGTTCGTGCCCGTGCACGTCAACCACCACAAGGGCGACATCTCGCCGGCCGTCATCACGTTCAATGGAAAGCAGATCCTTGGAAAGGCAAGCCATTCACCAAATTCCTCAGCTTCTAGTCTAAAACAATGATTTCCAGTGCGACGTCCGCAACGAAAAGTGCTCGGCCGGCTTCGGCGGCAAGGAGAACCAGATCATCGGGCCTGCCGTCCACCCCGCCACCATCGTGCTCGCCCGCAAGGCCCGCAAGGGCTACAAGTTCGATTAGACTCCGCCCACCCGTCCAACACCAAACCCGTTCAGTCCCCTGTAGTGTCATATGGAATAAAGTGTGTTTGAAATGTATGAAGACAATTCGGAATTACACAACGCAGCAAATGAAGTAGAATTCCTCGTTAGACTAGTTGCTGTAGAAAACGAATTTCAATATCGATTTATCTTTTGATCAAAACATCTTGCGAGAACTTCGATAACTTCAAACGCAAAGAAAAATAGCAGAAAAAAAATTTGCCGTTGCTGCTACTTCTTCATTCCCTATAAACACCTCTATCATTCCCGATTTTTGTTTATGCTTTAACAAAAGTCCTTCAGTAATCCCTTTCTATTTCACCGTTATCATCCCCATTTTTTTCTTTCAAATAAGTTTATCTCCTCCCTGCTTGTCGAACAGGACGAAGAAAGTAATTGAATAGTAATATTTTATTCATTATAAAGTGATTACCTTCCTTTTCAATCGCTTGACTCTCCAGTGAACAATCAATTCAAAGAAATTAAGACAAAAAGGCGGAAAGCAATTGTGCTTTGGCAGGGAAGGAAAGTGAATAATAATGATATTCATACATTGTTTCCAATCATAATGAAAGCTTCTATCAGATGACAAACAACAGAGCTAAAGTAACAATTCCTAAGGAATTTTATGCGAATACGCGTCACATTGTTCATGAGATTGTTGTTGTTGGAGACACCGAATAGCTTATGGTTAGAAAAATGACCGAATGCGGTAGATTTTTGTTAGATTACGAAAGATGCATCATGCAATATTTTAATTATTGCGAATCTACGAAGTAGAACAAAGTAAAAAACCATTTTCAAACGATTTCAGAACTTGAAATTCATGCGCAAACTACTTTCATATGTATGACAAATGGCCTCGAAGTGCGTTTTATGTTAAGGAACCAAAAGATTTGAATTAAGCATTTCCCATTCTCTATTTTTCTTTGTTAATACGAGCAGGTGCGAACGTTAACTTCAGCATCGGTGAATGCCATCAAAATATCGATCCCCTCTGCCAGAGCAGAGGAAAAAGAGTGCACAATCAAGAGAATCCAAATATACAGAAGGCGTTCTGCAAATATTCACTTATCTTCGGCTTTGAAGAAGAAAAGAAGATTCAAAATTAGCATAGATCTCCCTCTGGAGGCATGACTCAAGAGCCGCTAGTTCTCGCTCCCTTCTTCGTTGGTGCTCCTCGCTTGGAGCTCTGAACTGATTGAACGCTGCTAGTCCGTGATTGTCGGGCACAAAAAGGACCGCTTCAGGACGCCGACGACAAATGTAGCGATAGGTCGCCTGAGGAGAAGCATGGAATCAGTTAAGTTTTTACAGAAGATCTTAGACTCATTAAATGATGGTCGAAAGTTCCGCTCCCAATAACTAACGGAGGAAGAACGTGCATCGGCGAGTGAGACGCGTAGATGAGTAGCGTGAGCGTGCGCTCTTTTTCCCCTGCTCTCGCAAGTGAGAAAGACGTTTTGATGGCATTCTCCGATGCTGACGTTGACGTTCGCAGTGTGTAAATGTTTCTTTCTGCTTTCATAGTGACTTCCCGGATCTGATTGGTGCTATTTGTTTGCGAATATCCAATAATATGGTATTAGAAGTGTATGTACCGCAAGAAGACGCAATATTTCAGACTCCAATATATACATAGATAAATAGACAACGCCATTCGCAGTATTCACCTGTTCTACCTAGGCCACCTGCTTTGAAACCCCGATGATAATTGAAAATCTACTTATTGTTAATATTACTTTTGGTTTTCTGATAACTAAGCATGTATGTAGAACGCCCGGATTCAGTTAAGTAGTTCCAGAGCATTTAAGGCGCTTATAAGTGATGGTCGAAAGTTCCGCTCCCAATAGCTAAATGAGGACTAGGCGAGACGGTGGCTGCTCTGTCCCTTTCCCAGCCCCTCGTTCGCTGCTTCGACGTGTTCGTTCATTTGATCCTGACATCGTTTAAAGATGTAGATGAACAATTAAACATTGACTTTCCTGACGCTGTCGCAAGGAATTGCGCAGTTCGACAAATCGTAATTCGTACAATTTTTTTTCCATTCTCGTCGTTTGGGGCTACGTTTGTGCCCATGACCATTTCTTTCGCTTCATACATACATACATAGTAAGTATATACATACATTTTAGAATACACTAGAACTGTCCTAGTAAGATCATATGAACAAGCTCACTGCATACTTGACTAGCTTATTGCAGGCTTGGAGGAAGGAAACCTAAAATGTCAGCAACATATGTAGGTTTGCAGAAAATTCCGTGTATTTTAGTTAAAAAAAACATTCTATGAGATCTAGCTTAAGAATTCCCTGCTGATTCCATAGTGAAGCAATTCTTGCCGTTTACACCGTTCTCTCAGAGATTTTTATTCAATCACCAACTCTTAAACTACAATTTTCAGAAAAATTTAAATAGATTACTGTTGTGGAGTTTTGTTCTCCTTTAAAAAAGACGCGACCATATTTCATCAAATTCTTGATTTGACCATTTAAAAATGGGCACTCTGCTTGGGATCATTTCCACGTGGCCACTGCATCATTAACAAGTAAATTCACTCGCTGAAAAGTCGTTGTACTTTTGTTACATTCAAGGATGTCCATGTTGGATCTGTCATTCCTGTCGCCCTCGCATCTTAATAAGTTGATGGACTCAACACGCCAAAACGCCCCTGACCTCGCCCTCCACTCCCGCTTCTTTCTCGCCCGCCTCGTCCTCGGCTGCCTCTTCCTGCCACTCGATGTCTTCGCCGTCTTCGTCGTCGTCAGACATAGCGGAAAGTCCGCCGCATCTTATCGCCGCTGTCTTCTGCAGAATCTGGTCAGAGATGTCCATCTCTACCTCTTATTCAATTAATGGGCATTTGAATTGCCGCGTCTGCCCTGGGATTAGGCACTCTTATTGCTTTGATCTCGTGTCTTCATCTTTTTATTAATGATGATAAACCCGAATGAATAAAATTTTCGCACATCAAAAAAGGGAATAAATGATTACCGATTTGAGGTTGCGGGGATCTTAGGCGACATCGACTGTGCTTTCTTCATGAACGTGTGCGACTGTGCTTCTCCGATGCCGTGTGGTTGTAATGGCCCCTTCAATCTTCTACCGCACTTCCTTGGTCCGTTCGGCCAATTTGTCAGCGCTGTCATCATTATTGATTTATTATTGATTGATCAATTGATCAACTGTATATATGTAAGTTCATTCAGGTATTCTTCTTGCGGCCGCTGTAACAGTCGCGAGCTTTGGCAATTGTATTATTTATCGTCATCAGGCAAGAATGTTTTCATTAGAGGAGAGAGTGGAGGGAGAGGAAAGGAGAGATTCAACGCAGCCATCATATCACTAAGTCATAGATATTTTGTGGAGAACTTAATTCAGCTCTATTTGGTTCAGTCTCTCTCTCCGTCTCTGTCTCTCTCTCTCTCTGTCCTTCTCTTTCTCTACTTTTTGAACAAATAATTTTTTTTTTATTTTTTGTCATCTTAAATCCTTGTCTCGTTAGGCCGTCCAATTGCCCGGTTCGCCCTTCAAACTATCGCGCCGAGTCTTCACCGCAATCATACTTGTTATCGTTGCCATCTGTTTCTGGTTCATTCTCTCAGCCACGATGGAAGGAGCGGAGGCAGTGAATTTGTTCGAACAGGTCTGATTATGATCAAAGCATTAGCAAGTTCTCACCTTATTAACCACATTGCCATGTTGTAATTTTTTACATATTTTATTTGCTAATTAAATTTATTTTAAAAAATATCCTATTAAATTAACATAAAAAACAAAATAAATAAATAATGTTCAGAAGGCCGGAAACTGGACGAACGGGCATCCTTGCATGGAAACTCTCTTCTGTTTCACAAGCTTGCCGATTTCCTTCGCCGCAGGTGCATAGTGGGTTTGCCATGTGCAGGAAAAGAGCACTGTCTAGGTGAACTGGCCAAAAGGACAGAGTTTCGTGAGAAGAAAACAAAATATTCATACCCGGCTACTACACAAGTTTACTAATTAGCAACTCACAGAATGAACTTTGTAGTTTGAAGTCTCCTTTGCCAACGTTATCTGCTTCAGCCTGTATCGTGGCCGTCATTCTCGGGTTCAGTGCGTTCGCCGTCACCGCACACACCTTCCACACACTTCGCAATGCAGCCACGCATCTCAGCCCTCAGACGCGCGCCTATCACGTGGCCATGTTGAAGATTCTCATTGTTCAGGTTGGAGGCGAGAACTTATACTACATATATGGTATCCAGAAGACGAAAGGAGCTAATACATACATTTACAACCCTAGATTTCCCGGGTTGCAGATTACCATTACTATAAAAACTTAAAAAGTTTTAAAATATGTTCAAATCAAAGTTGTCCAAATTCTTCCTTTTCGATTCTTCTGCCATATCTCCTAATGGGCGTACCAATGTGCTTCGCGGCGACTGCCTTCGTGAGCAGAGAGGACGACGATGGTAAAAAGTAACTATTGTATTAAATTTTTACCTGTTTATATAGCTCAAATGGTTTATAACTATTGTCGCGTTGCGGATAGTTCAATTTAATAGATCGCCCTGGACATACGTTCCTGGTAGTGCGACCTCGTAATACTTTTTTTGGGAGTAGCAAATCGCAATTTGTGCTTGTGATCGATTGGCGACGCTTTTATCGCTTGATCCTTTCTTTCCTCCAGTTCGCGTTCCACTCGCGGTGCTCGTCTACGCGTTTCACTCTCCGTGCATGTTCTTTGCATGCTTCTGCTCACGCCGTCCTATCGAACATTTGTCGTCGGCGTCCTCCAGCTACCCTTTCTCTATTGACAAACAAGGACTAGCAGCGTCCAGTCAATTCATAGCGATATGCGAGGAGCATCAACGAAGATGGGAGCGAGGACTAGCGGATCTTGAGTCGTGATCACATCCCATGTCGGTTTCCCAATCTCTCTGTTGCTTCGAAATTTTTATCCCAACCAAACTCTAACTGCCGCATCCCACGAAATAGCAGACCTGCGCCATACGGGGAACTGAAACCGCGATTACGACGGCCACATCTCACGAAATGGCCTATCTCCACAAGATCATAGAACTGCAGCCTATCAGCTACTTTCCTTTCAAAAATGCACACTATAAAAATCTATTTTTTCGTAAAGGCTGAATGTAGCTGAATATATGCAGAATGGCTACTGTATTTTCAGATTTTCTCGATTGCACACTACCTTTCGTCTACTCTCGCAGGTGACTACGCAATTTTAATTGCGAAGCTTAGGATTACTTTCGCATCTTCTTATATGAACAAAAGAGAAAATGAGGGAATCAGAGAAGCTTCCTGCAAATACTAGGGCTCATTTGATTCCTTAACCTAAAACATATTCGACGCTGTGCGTCGTTCTTGATTTCTTCAATCGTTTGAAGATGCTATTTGACGTTCTCACATATGATCAGACTTCATAATGCTATAATTACCCTCACACCTTCATATCTGCTATCTTGGTTGAACAATCGTCTTGTCTCGAATAATTACGAATGGAAGAGATCGAATTACTGCTATATTAGATTTAATATCTATGCAGCATCTAACTTGTCTCTAAATATTCATGCTTGCATAACATTGCCGTCAAATTGATCAGCAGTGTTATTAAAATAAAGTTGAAACGCAGTGTAATAAGTCTAGTTGAAGAGATATTTATATATTTTTAGCTTGCTAAAGAAAACCAGCAAATATGTATGTTAAATATAATGAAATTGTGAGACTTACTTAAAATATCTACTAATCATTTTTTCTTTCTATGTTTCAACGCGAATGTGAATTCGCTTATCTAGACTGGCTATTGTGAGCAATTATGCACGCACCAACAGAACAATCCAATAAGCACCAATTTCAAGTGTCGGCTTTTCAGGTTTTTATCAATCGATACTTGCGAAGGTAACATGAAAAGAGAAGAAAGAGAGAGAGAGACGTGAAGAGAGAGTGGAAAGAAGAAGGCATAGAGAAGACGAGAGGGAGAATAAAGAGAGGGTGGCAGGAAGAAGAGGGTAATGGAAATTGTTACGTGGTGTCGCGAATGATGAACATAATGAACATGACGTCGACTGCTGAGTGTCAGGCTCGGCATGTCATTCCACCCAAAGGCTGCAGGACATTCCAAGCTCAATGAAATGCCCTTGTTTGGTTTTTGGAATGTTCTCTCATTGTCATGAGATAGTCATGCTGACAATGAGAACCGAATGTTAAGAATATTGAATTTTGTGCCATAGCTTCACGACTTATATGGTATTGAAAGGGCATGCATCGCACAAGATCAAAATCCATTCGCTGTAGTCATCTGTTTTAGCTACACCATCTGCCGTGCAATTAATCTGGGAAGAAAAATAAACGATAATATAACATGTTTGTATTTTCATATCTTTAAGAGAGCCTGTCCGTATCGTTTGATCAAGGCCTGCCCTAGGAATTTTTTTTCGAATTTCTTTACCAAAATTGAATACAGTATACAACTCGACGTGGTGAACAAAATAGGCTATATTTCAATGTTGAAATAAATTTTCCGCGCGAGACCCAGTACAGTAATCTTTTAAATTACATTGGTCTTAAGTCGCTTCAAACTTATTATTAGACAACCATCGAGCTATCATTGGATAGCTGATTAAACGGGCTTTAATTGTCATGTTGATGATGTTTTCATAAAAATTGAATTTGGCCCTAAAAGACGGCCCTAAACATTTTCGAAAGTGGTTTTTGGCCAAATTATGCATTTTGCGTTCATTTCCACAAAACCGCTCCTGCATATTCTTAAATTACGTGATATTTGCTACAACATATGTCTCTTTCAAAAGAATTAAAGGTCTCTCTCTTAGTTTCCCAAACGCTTGAACATGATCCGGTGTTAACTGCAACACCGTGCAAGCGCATTCTTCGATTCATAACTGCGCACAATGTCAATATTACAAAATCGTAAGTATATCCTCTAAGAGCTCTCACGGAGATCTTCAAATGTTACATACATACTTTTATTGAAAAGTTTCAATTTATATGGGAAATTTCGTTCTGTACAATTAGAAGGCTTAAAAATATACTTTAAAAACATTTTCACCTGTCTAAACATACATCAAAAGAAAGAGGATGAAATTTCCTACAAGATGAACCCCTTTCAATTTAGTTGCATGTATACGATCTTTCGTTATAAGCCAAGAGAGTAGGAATACAAGGCCTTTTGGAAAAACTTTAGAAAAAAGGAATTGGAATATTCTAATTCGAATAACCTAAAATGTGAATTCTTGGGCAAAATGACAGCGACGCTACTGGCACTACTTTTATGATTTATAACAAAAGATCGTATGCATGGAATTCCATTGAAAGGGATTCATCTTATACCAAATTTCATCCTCTTTTTCATGATTTATGTTTCGACAAACGAAAGTGTTTTTAAAGTAGTTTTTTAAACCTTCTAATTGTACATAACCAAATTTCCCGTATAAATTGAACTTTTCAATAAAATAATGTATGTAACATTTGAAGATCTCCGTGAGAGCTCTTAGATGATATACTTACGATTTTGTAATATTGCCATTGAGCGCAGTTATGGATCGAAGAATGCGCTTGCACGGTGTTACAGTTAACACCGGATCATGTTCAAGCGTTTGGGAGACTAAGAGAGAGACCTTTAATTCTTTTGAAAGAGACATATGTTATTGCAAATTTCACGTAGTTTAAGAATAAGCAGGAGCGGTTTTGTGGAAATGAATGTAAAATGCATAATTTGGCCAAAAACCACTTTCGAAAATGTTTAGGGCCGTCTTTTAGGGCCAAATTCAAATTTTATGAAAACATCATCAACATAACACTTAAAGCCCCTTCAATCAGCTATCCAATGATAGCTCGATGGTTGTCTAATAATAAGTTTGAAGAGACTTATGACCAATGTAATTTAAAAGATTACTGTACTGGGTCTCGCGCGGAAATTTTTTTTCAACATTGAAATGTAGCCTATTTTGTTCACCACGTCGAGTTGTATACTGTATTCAATTTTGGTGAAGAAATTCGAAAAAAAAATTCCTAGGGCAGGCCATAACAGGGCCCTGCTCGAGTCTTACTGACATCCTCTCTTAACAGAAAGAGTACCCAATTTCAAATGTCATTCAACTTGGAGAGAAATTTTATGGAAAACCGATAAAAAATATTGTCAAATCGAATTAGTTAAACTCCTTCATTAGTTAAATTCCTACTTTTTCGATTCTTCTGCCAATTCTCCTAATGGGTGTGACTGTGTTCTTCACAGCGACTTCCTTCATAAGCGAAGACGACGATGGTGAATTTTTTTTTGCATTAAATTGCTACCAGCCTCCTCAAAACAACATGGACATATGTACACAGCGCCGATAGCACACTACTATTGTCACGACGTGGATAGTTCAGTTTAATTGTTCGACTTGGGATACTATAATAGGTCATGGAAATTAATCGCCTATATCCTACATTGAACGTGTATGTCATTTGAAATATACTCTCTTTTTTAAGAACTTTGTACATACATATGTGAATATTGCAGAATGACTACTTATTTTGACGACCTTTCATCTTCTCTCGCTGGTGCAAACGTAGTTTTTATGACGATGCGGAAGATAACCATCACACATGTTTGAAAGAACAAAAGTGAGCGACAAATGAGAGAATCGGAGAAGCTGCTTGCAAATACTTGTGCACATTGGATACTGTTTCTTCGTAATTCTTAAATAAAACGTACTTCGTAGTTGGTGTTTGGATTTCTTTAATTGTTTGAAGATGCTATTTAACTTTTCTCTACTCATATTGAACGACTTTCTCACTCATGAGATGTATGTACATACATATGTATGCAAGTACCCTCACACCTGCCTGTTACCTTGAAGGCAGTTGAGAACATTCGTCTTATCTCGATTATATAAAAAAAAGCCAACACGAACTGATATGAATATGTTTATTCGACAATTTATTCCAATGCGTTCTCTATTGTGCAGATATATTTGAGCTGGGTTTATAGCGAGATTGTGTGTGGTTCAGTGGGCGTTGACAGGTTCGCGGGGCATGATGGCAGAAGTATAAACCAGAGGGCGATGCCTTGTTCTCATCGTCCTCCTGAGAAGGCAGACTCCTCTAGAGTCTAATAAAATCTGAGAAAATTTTGTTTCCCAGCTTTCCAGTTGATCAGAAGGGATCCTTTCTTCGCAATCTATAAATGCCAGCTTGTTGGCCGAGTCGCATGAAATCAAGAAATCATACATAAGTAATACTATTAATTCTTAAACAAAACCGAGAAAACCGATAATGCAAAGTATTACTTGTAATTTGCCTACAATGCGACTCATGCCGGAAATCAAAGAGACGGCATTTATGTTACATGTGTCTGAATTGAGAAAATTTCCTGGAGATACTATATTTAATGCATGGCGTAAGAATTCCTAGCAGTTACTGATTATGGCCTGCTTCCTAACCAATTGCAGCTGCGCTCATTATCACAGTGATATAATTATTATGCCGCAAACTGGGTATAACCATGTTAAATGTCTCTCTCTAATCTTCTATCTCTTTAAATCGTGAGTGTGCGTACGTCCCAGCTGACAGTTACTTCATTTTCATACTCTCTCTTTCGCTTGGAGAGACTGTGCGAGACTGCAATAGGTTTGAAACTAATCAGTGACCTCATGATTACATTTATTTGATTATGTTGTCAGATCTTAAATTTATCTATGAATAAATAATTAAGTAAATAAGTTGCTAGGAATTTTCATGCAATATATTAGATATATCTCATGGAAATATTTGAACACAAATACATACAGTACCGTCAAAAAGTCTCTGAACTTTTGGTTTTTCATTCATATTTTCCTTCAAAGTGTATGAAAGATAATGACATTTTCAGGGTTGCTTCTTTATACTAATAGATCTTCAGTAAAAGAATACTTGTTCCATTGATCCACTACAGATATATTTAAAGAAATTAATAACTCAAATTACCCGGGTTGCACATTTATAAATGTCTATAGGCGTGCTGGACAAAATGGTTTTTTTCTTTGATCTTTATTTAGTTTTTTTATTGGATAAGTGGTTTGCTGTATTTTAGAACATCTCTGCAATAACTTTTTGATCTTTTCGCTATTTAATCACTAGTTTTTGCATGCGTCCAGTCTCCAGTGCGCGATCCGTGCACTCGGCCTGAAATTGTTTATTTCTTTGATCTTTGATGTGTTTTTTATATCCAATAAAAAAACTAATCAAAGAAATAAACCATTTTGTCCAGCACGCCTAAACGTGCAACCCTGGTAATTTATGTTATTGATATTTTTATCGCTCTGCAATGGATCAGTGAATCTTGGAATCTTTTTACTTTGCTGAAATATTCACATGAGCGTGTACAACTGAGCAGTATGATCGCTTATATCATGCAAATGACTTTTAATGTCATTTAACGCTTTCTTTCTTGTATGCACCTGTCTTGAAAAGTTTATATGAAAAGGTACATTGCATATTCAATGAATTGATTGAATGCTCGGAGGAAAGAAGCTTATAAAACATAAAAAATTCCTAGTTGAGATGTCATTTACTGAAGCAATTCTAGAAGCTCAAAAAACCAGAATTGACAACACACTTTGAAATAAAAGCCCCTGCATTTCGAAATAAGCGGCATAGTATGTGCCTCTGCGCTTACAGTACATATTAGAATGCTCCGATGGTTTTCCATTCGAGACATTTCCACGTTTGAACGTCTGAAGATTATTTAATTGTTGGCGATCGCCAGCAGCGAATTCAGTCATGGTGGATCTATCATTCGTGGTTCCCTCGTTTCTGTCCGAGTTGTTTGACTCGGCAAGACGCCAAAACTCCCCGGACCTCCTCCTCCACTCTCGCTTCTCGCTCGCCCGTCTCGTCCTCGGCTGCCTCGTCCTACCATTCGAAGCTTTCGCCGTGTTTGTCGTCCTAAGACACAGCGGAAAAGCCGCTGCCTCTTATCGCCTCTGTCTTCTGCAGATTATGGTCAGAAATAATAGTTGGCTGAGGAGATGCTCGCGAATGGGGGGGGGGGCTCCCGGACGATCCCTCGGTAACCTATTTTATGCCCGATTCTCTAAATACGCACCATGGTATGCACACTCAACTGGAAAGGTTCCGACGATTGTAGTCATTGTTTTTTTTCGGCCACTGAAGTACATATATCGATCAATGGAAAGTTGGTTATTAAACATTACCCGATCAATTTATACCAACCACATTTGAAAAATGATACTGCAAAAAGCATATAATAACGATTAGCTGTAGGTAAAAGATGCATACATTTTTAGCAAAATGATTATAATACGCATAAAAAAGATTGCACATTTCGCGTACAAATCGAAGTAAAAGATGAAAGATTACCTGATTTGAGGCAGCGGCCATCATAGGCGACATTGACTGTGCTTTTTTCTTAAACGTCATTTTCCTCGCTCCGCTGCCCTGCGGCTGCAATGGCCCCGTCATTCTTCTTCCGCACTTCATTGGACCGGCTGGCCAAGTGGTCGGCGTCCTCATCATATTTCATGCATTATTGTTTGATCTTTTTTGTGGATTTACTGTTCTCTTATTCTATTCTCTTATTCTTCTTTTTTTTCTTTTATAATTTCACACCCAAGTGTCACTTCGAAAGTATATGTATATGTAACGCAAGTTTAATTATAGATTGTAGATGGTCTAAAAGTTTACTCAGGAATTATTCGCCCTTGCAGCTGGTCTAGGCGAGCTGGTCTATATGGCAGCTCAAAAAAATATATATTTAAATACAGTTTTTAAATTTTTTTACTCATTGGAATATTTGCTTAAAAAAGATTTCTGCTGAGAGATAGTCCACTAGGCCCTTAAAGCCGTGGCATTGACCACTCGCCGTTGAACGGCAGTGAACATAGAAACATGGTTTGAATAGTTCTGCATTACGGGCATTGGTGATCGATTCCTCGAATGTTGTCTCCTTTGCTCATGTGCAGTCTACACCTTGGTTGTCCTTCTCTGCCTCGCGGTCATCGCGGCCGTTGTCACCGCGCACACCTTCCACACACTTCGCCACGCAGCCACGCATCTTAGCGCAAAAACGTTATTGTTGATTGACCCTTTCATCCAGTTCGCATTCCGCTTGCGGTGCTCATCAACAAGTTTCACTCACCTGTGCACGTTCTTTGCATGATTCTGCTCACCCCGTCCTATCGAACACTTTTCGTCGGCGTCCTCCAGCGGCCCTCTCTCTCTCCCGACAATCACGGAGGAGCAGCGTTCAGTCAATTCAAAGCGCCAAGCGAGAAGTGCCAACGAAGAAGGAAGCGAGGACTAGTCGTATCTCAAGTCAGTTTGCTTCCTCGTACCAAACTTCCACATAGCCAAATCACACGACATGGCAGGCCTTCACAACAAATGTACTATACGTTATTTTAAAAATCTCTTTTTCATTTTTTAAGACCTGATCGTAGGTGCAGAATTGCATGATTCTCTCGATTGCGCGCTCTCCTTCGCCTGCTCTCACACGTACAAATGATGCTGGATTTCTCGTTTCCAGCCGCTTTTTCATGTACTTAAATATGTAGTTTGAAAATGCTGTTTAACTTTTCCTTTACTTATGGTTAAGTACATACATACATATTCTCACTAAATCACATTCTATCTCATGAGCACACTTTTTCCTGATGCATACATTCACACCTGCCAGCGTCTTATTTATGGTTAGAATAAATTACGTATGTAAGAGACGGATTTACTGCTTTATTAGATCGGTTGATTATTGCAGCAACTTCTACTCTTCCTTTTCTAAATATTCATGTAACTTGCATAAGATGACAGGACAAAATGAGCAGAGGGTGTTAATTAAAAGAATTTAAACGGAATGTAAGATGTGTAGTTTCCAATATATAAATTTTTGACTGATAACCAAGTTCAAATAAAGGTCAAAATAATTTTAAAAAAAAGACTTGTTATAAAAAGACACATCTCCTTTTGAGTATCTTTCTTTCTTTGTTTCTACCCGAATGTGGAGAGGACAACAAAAAGACTAATCATCAAGCAATGGATAGCGAGTACATTCCAACAGAACAATGCTAAAAGCCAATTTCTTTATCATGCTGCCTAACTAGACTTTGATTAATCGATACCTTGCGAAGAAACAATTGATCGGCGTGAAGAAACACAACTTGGAGTTGTACCTGTAACATGAAAAGTTGGAGTGGTAACTGTAAAATGAAAACTTATAGCTTTAAAGGAGCAGTGCACTGAATAATTAACGTATGGTTTTGTGAGCCTAAATCGATTGGCCCCTGTCTAAAACACACTTCTCGAAAGTTTTAACCATTTTTGCCCACTTGAAACAAAGTTAAACGCACGCAAAATATGGCCCGGCCAAATTTTTTTTACTGTAGCTCTTAGAAACCCTCCTATTTCATACGCTCTCTAACCAGGAGATGGGCCAAATACTTGAGGGCGCGCATTCAAAATGTTCCAAATGTACTACTGTAGAATCATTCAGTGCATGATACATTTTAACGGTTGAAAATTTGAAGATTTCTCATTGAAAATAAAACTCATTGAAAATTTCTAAAAACGCACACATCCTTTTATTTTTCCTGTTTTTGAGGATCACTTATTTAATTGTTGAATTTTTCTTACAAAAATGTTAAAAGGCGCGAACTCAAACTTTGGCTGGACAGTCGTCGATTCGAGACAGGAAGGAGGTCTCGCAGCAGCGAGTGCCGCGAGTACGGTAAGAGTGAGCAAGAGCACGAGAAGAAAGCGACCATTTGAACGACCGAACAACTCACAATTATTATTGGAGCAACAGCTTGCGACGAAGCAGATCATTCTGAAAATGATAACATAAGCGAAACAGAAAAGAGCTTAAGAAATAAGTATGTAAATACGAGTTGGAATTTAAATACTTGAAAATATTCCGGATTCGGTACATGAATATAAATGAGAACATGAAGAACGAAAGCTACGGAATATGTTTACCATTTAGCAAATGGCATCACTTTTTTTCTGGTTTTTATCTCTCTGTCTGTCTGTCTCTCTTCTTTCTCTTTCTCTCTTCTTCGCCTTGTTGCCTAAATTTCGCTGCAATTCTAATGAAGGTCAACAAATTCTATTCTGGCCCACATATTGCTTGCTAATGGTTGTCAGAAAACCTGCCCTGCGCGTCTTCAAGAGCAAAAACTGAAACCGCCTGTCACGGTAGGGCGAGATTGTGTCATTTAATGTACACCTTTTTCTTCTTCTTCTTCTATAAATTGATCTCGAGCAATTGGATGAAAGGACAAATTAAAAAGAATCTTTTATCCTTAAAGTGATCTAATTGTTTCGTAACGCATGATGTAAGAATGAGCCAAGCAGAAGGCAGAAGATTCGCTTCATTATTCTCTCATTGTAATAAATTACTCGACACAGACTAAATAATGACGTTTATGAAAGAATAATTATATATATAAATGCATAAGGAGGGATGCTCATATGTACTTTTGATGCAGTTCTTTCTATGAATGATAAAATTGGATAAAGAGGGGGGGGGGGTGGAGCACACAGATGTGTCTTTTATACAATATTCGAGCTTCCTGCATTGTCTCCGTCTTGAGACTCCACCCTATATGACAGTTCAGCGAACGTTCAATCTCTTCCCCTTTTTTCTCTCTTCTCTCTTTAAAATCGTAAGCCCCGCGCAACGTTCGTCATTTGTGTGTGTTGCATGTAGGTGTGGGGAATTGTTGACTTTGTGAGCAAGAGGTGTTCTCTTTCTTCACATCTCTCGCTCTCTTGCTCACTCTCTCTCTCTCTCTCTCTCTTTCTCTCCCTCTCTCTCTCTCTCATACACACACTCCCTTTTCTAACCCACCTTGTCTTTTCACTTTTCTCTCTCTCTCTCACCCTCTCTCTCAATTTGTCCTTCTCTTTCTCACTATTGTACTTTCAATGCGCTCAAAAAGAATTCGTTGCTATATTGTTGCTAATGATAGCCAGAGACATTGCAAGAAACTGACAAAAGCAGCTCCTGAAATAGCGTGCGGAACACGTAAGCGGGGGTGTACATTTCACACGTTTTACAATTTGTCACCGTAAATAGAACCACAAGGGGGGCAAGTGGGGAGGGTTACGGGAGGGGGGGGGAGGGGGAGCTTCAAGATCATTAGTTCAGTGGACAGGCACACGGCTGACGGTGAGAGGTGGTACGTGTATGTATGTATGTACATACATACATACATAGATTTGTAAATACATACTGTTTAAGACGTGACAAAGGCGATGAGTAACAATTCTTTAAAGAACTTTGCACGTTTGCGCAGCGATGGTAAAAATACCATTGACTCATTGTCAGCACGGAGGAAGCAGCAACATTGAACCTGTTCAATCTAGACATCAGAAGCAATAACATCATTTTGATCCTCTTCAAGCAAGAACATCATGAGCAAAACATCGTTTGTGCCTGCTCAAGTCTGTCAACATGAATGTACATAGTACATACAAACAAATTCCCAAAACACACCATATGTATCCGCCCACGTGCGAAACAAATATAACAGTTGGTTGTAAGCCTCCTTGGCTTTTCCTTCATTCCCTTGTACTTTAAGCAAATATTTGCCTTCGGTACAGTACTTTATGCAGTTTGAGTAATATCGGTTCACCTTGAAAATTCCTTGCTGGCTTGGTAGAGCAAAAAATAGATACCCTTTAAAAGCTGTAATCGTCTAAGACATACCTGCTCACTTCTTGGCTAACTATTCAGATGGGAAAAAACATTGTTACTAGAATGGACAAGTTTTTTTTTACATTTTTCGCACGATTGTTGATGTTAACATTCATGCGAAGATTAGGGACTATGCGTGCGGCCATGTGAAAGACACATGTTTAATGTCTCCCACTCATCTGGCTTTCTATTCTTTCTTTCCTTGCCTTCTCCGCAGCCATACAGTATATCTTCTTGAGAAATGCCATCCATCAGCTTTCTGCTCTGCCGCGTCTACTTTGCTCCTTTGTTTTCCTTTACCACTCCCAAACAATAAGCGAGCCGAAGATAAACTGGACGCCCGTGTTCGTTCTATAATCTCTGATGATTGACATCACTTATATGTATCTTACTCGTTTCTCGCAAAAAAAAAACCAGTAAGATACACTTTATGATGTGCGTATGATGTGTTTATGATTTACTCATGCTTAAATTATCTACATAAAAAAGCATATTTCGCGAAACTATTAAGAGAGCTTCTCTGTAAGAGTCGAGCATGCGCTTAAGGCAGCCTGCCCCGGGAAAATTGTTTTCGAATTCATTAACGGAAAACATTTTGCTTATACAACTCGACCCGCTCTTTTTAATGAGACTAATTTCATCATCAACCGATTTTTTTCCCTTCGGGATACACTACCGTGACCCTGAAAATTCATTGAGCCATAAATCCGTTCCAAATCGGTTTTGAGAAACGATGTACATATCATTCAATAGCATTTCGAAAGCTCTTCAAATTTCATCTGGGAACATGTTTTACGAAAATTTTATTTTGGCCGAGAAAATTGGCGTTAAATTATTTGAAGGGTCGACACGCCACTTTCTGCTCATTTCTACGCTCTGTAACCTAGATAGAAAGAAAGAGCGTGAAATTTGCTATAATAATCACCATTCAAGAAAAATCTGAGCGTACCAACTTTTTAATGAATTCGAAAACAAGTTTCCCGGGGCAGGCTGCGCTCGAAGCTTACGGACATGCTCTCTTAAATGGCCTGTCGAGGAAGCAGCCATTTTCTTGAAGTGAGCTCTAAAATAATGATGCACGACAAAAAAATAAGTGATGGACCTGTGCAATTAAAGTGTTTTTGGTTTTTTCAGCTCTCTATGCCATAAACTACTCATTCATATTTTCACGACGTCCTTTTTATGTAAGAGTTACGCTCTATAAATGATAAAAGGTTGTTTATTAAAAATCAATATTTTATGGCCCTAATACTTTACGGTCCATGAACATGGTAGCCTAATTGCTAGCTATCAGGGCGTCGTCGTGCTTGCGCCGACACCGGTGACATTCTGGCGGACAACAGCCTCGCGGTGGATCTGGAGACGGACACTACCGTCCGGCTCGGCGAAGCAGCCGTAGATGCGTCCGTCGGGCAGAGTGCGGTTGGCGCCGGGCGAGAGGGCACTTCCCGCGCCATCGAGGCAGTCTAGTGAGAGAGCGATATAGAGTGAGTTAGAATGAGAGGAAGAGGAATAGAAAAGTAGAAAGAGAGAGAAATTGAGAGAAATTAGATGAGAGAGAAAGAGAAATAGAGAGCAAGAGAGAGATGGAGAGAGGGAGAAAAATAGAAAGAGAAAGTGAGAGAGAGATATTGAGATGGAGAGCGAAAAATTAGAGAGATAAAGAAAGAGAGATGGAGGGCAAAAGATGAGAGGTAGACAAAAAAAAGAGAAAGGGAGAGCGAACGATGAGAGAGAGATTTGGAGCTCGAAAGATGAGAGAGAGAAATAGGAAGAGAGTAGAGTTAGGATTTTGAATTCCGAAGGTAAAGTAGGCTGAAACAAATGGCGACAAACAGTAAAGTCCACTCTTAAACAATGGAGCTCAAAAAGAAAGAAATCTCGCAAACTCTTGATGCTGTAGATGAAGAAGCTGCCGTTCGTGTTGCATTCGAAAGTGAAGAACTTGTCGTCGTGCGTCTCGCCCGCCGCGAGCACCGCCGTGCCATTTGCAGGGACACAGCCTCAAAGGAGAGCTCGTATGCGGAACTCAAAGCAAGCGTAATCCATATCCATGTTTTTGAGTATCACAGTCGTTGTCTCTCTGAATCACAAGCTCTCTCGCCCTTGTGTCGGGCAAAAATTGCGAGGAATTCAAGAGTGAGGAAATTTTTGGCTCCTTTAACAAAGAGCACCACGACTGCGACTGCAAACCTCTTCTTCCTTACAACATTCTTGCTCCATATCTATGCCAAGTATTAATTTTAATTTCATGCGCAAGATGAATAGATAAATAAACTGTACGATTTAAAGTGTCAGTGAAACAAGATTATATAAAATACAAGTTTGTAGAAATAAATATAAATATGTATGTATGTATATAGAAAAGACAAAAAAAATCAAAAATTAGAAAAAAAACTAAAAATAAAAAGAGAAAAGAGAGAAAAGCCGCTGACCAATCGGCCGGACACCCTTGATCGCCTTGCCAGCGAAGCACTCGTAGCGAATGAAGAGTGCCGTCCAGCGAGTGCCGACGACGCATGCGGCCGCTGTTCGCGCTTGCACGTCGATGCTGCTGTCATTCGCGACCGCCGCCAGCAGGCATGCCTGAAATTATAGTTTGAATTCGCGCCCTTTTGCCTGACACAAAGGCGAGAGAGCATGTGATTTAGAGAGACATGCGACTGCAATGGTTAGGATAACAATTTAAAAAAAGATTACGACTGATTGTGAGTTTCGAGGTCCTTTAATATATCATATTTTATAATTAATTTAATATTCTTCATAAACTTTTTTTTTTAAATAATTTTCATTTTTCTTCTTATTCTTTTAAATTTGAGGTTAAGCTAGCCGTGTCTATATTGTTTAAAAAAAGAGTTCTTGTTGAGTTAAAGTAAACTAAACGTATATAGGATTTGAAGCAAGCAACAGGATGGCTGACAGGCAAGAGAAGTGCCCGAATGGCAACGCTGAAGGAGGATGAACGCCGTTGTTTTCTCGTCATCTATCGAATTATATGTAATTAGCGAGGTGAGAAGACTTTGGAAGGCAGCGGCTAACGAGAGAGCCGTAGAATGGCTATTGCTGCTGAAAGACGCGCATTTATCTTCTGATATTGCACAAGAAAAAAAGAGATAGAGAGAATGAAAGAGAGAGAGAGCGAATGAAAGAAAGAGAGAGAGAGAAAGAGAGAGAGAATGAAAAAGAGAGAGAAAGAAAGAGAAAGAGAGAGAGAGGGGAAAAAGTGGATATCATTTAGGCAGACTCGCATCATTTACACTGCATTTATGGCGCGATTAATTGCAGTCGGAAATATGCAGGTGCATTTTCTGTTCTTGAGAGGTCAAACGAACGAAATTGGGAGGGCGGATTGGGAGAGCGAGAAAGAGAGAACGAGAGAGAGAGAGGGAGGGAGAGAAAGAGAAGGGACATGGAGAGATGGAGAGAGAAGGAAGAGTATTAATGTTGATTCCTTGAATGTCCTGACCATCAGTACAGTGTTCACATTGGTGGCTGACGCCAATTCAACATCTTTTAATTTAAATGGCAGTCCCAACCGCCCCCCCCCTTTCTTCTTGCTCCCACTTCTGGCGACGTCACTTTCGCAGCAAACGAACATTTTTACTGTGCATTCGTGCAACTCGATGATAAAAATTGCGATAATTTATTTACAAACTATCTTTGAAAAAAAGAAAGACTTTCCGTCGTTCTAGTCGTTCCTAATTGTAAGGTGCGGATCTTTCATTCATACATGTATCTTTATCAAAACCTATTCCTTCAACATGAGGGAATATCGACTGCAAGATTTCACAGCTACACCGGTATCTCATTAAATTTATTTCATATATGCTGAAAGTTGAGTGCGTCAAGGCTCTGCCGGCATTTCATGCCGAAGCATGACAGCCTGCTGGAGTGTAAATGAAAGCTAGAACATATCCAATATACATCTATGATGTGGGTAACTTTAAAAAAAACCGTTATTTCCGAGTCTTGACCTGCTTCATTTATTTTTATTTTTTGATTTGCGCTGTGTCTTCAAAAATGTCCATGTACATTTGTGCAAACATTTTCTCATGAGATGTGCACACAAAACGTTTTAGAGGAGAGGATGTTCTTCTTTACAGTCATTTATTTCAGTCGATATTACGCGTGGAATTCAAAAATTCATTGTTTTTTTCTAGTTTGCACATGCATACCTATGTATATACATATGTATGTACATAGAAGCAGCTGCCGACCTACATATGATCACCCCAAGCCAACTTGGAAAGCGTAGACCTTTGAAATCAGTTACAGGTCCTTCCTTCATGCTTTATTGAACAAATTCATCGGAAAAGTAACTCAATACACGAACATTGCATTTTTATCGGCGCATTTGAATCGACTGTTTTTTAACCTGTATAAAATATGATAACGGCAGCACTTTGAGAAATTGCAAGAATTAAAATGGCATGAAAAAAGACAAGAAGTGGTGAATTAAGAGGAAACATGGGAATAGTCAGAGAACAAGAGAGCGAAAAAGAGCGAAAGAGAGAGAGAGAGAGAGAGAGAGAGACAAGGAGGCATTTTACGGCCCTGCCACCCATTATACTTTGGTCGAAAACTCGTTCCGCGCAAAGGTGTCAAGGAGTGATGATCGGTGACATGCGCATCATTTCGATGGGGAGGAGAAGAAGCGAGAGAGAGAGAAAGAGAGAGAGAGAGAGAGAGAGAGAGAAAGAGAGGGAGAGGAGGTGAGAGAAAGGAAGTGAGCGAGATAGAAGAACAGAACGAGAGAGAGAGAGAGAGAAAGAGAGCGAACGAGAGAGAGAGAGAGAGAGAGAGAAGAAGATACACAGAGAGAGAGTGAGAGAGTGAGAGAGATGCGAAGAGAGTAAGAGAATGTGTATAGATCGGAAGAGAAATCAGTAAGTGATACAGACAATGTGACGGTAAGGGACTACAATGAGGGGAGGTGAAAGAAAAAGAGAGAAGGAGAGATCGGGAGTGAGAGAACGTAGAGAGAGAGACGGGGAGAGAGAGACGGCGAGAGAGAGAGACGGAGAGAGAGACGGAGAGAGAGTAGAAAGTTAATAGAGAAAGTAATAGAGAAGAAAAGTGAGGGAGAAAAATAGAGAAGAGAGAAGAGAAAACCAGAGACTGGTTAGCAAGGAATATGTACAAAGTCACAACAATCACATCGACTCGTATCAATGGTGGCCTCTGAACTTTTTACGCGATTATCGTTCATTTCGTCTGTGGAGCGAAGTTGAAAGAAGGTTCTGACCATAATAAGATAGTCGTCAATACATACCGGAAACAAAATCAGATTTCACCTCGAAAATCGCCAATGCTTTATTTACCCTTTCACTTATCTTTTCTCAACATGATCATTTACTATTATTATCATAGTAGAAACATTAATTGCAATGGAGTTTTTTCTTATTAGATTTTCTTGTTTCGTTCTTTTATGCATGTCGTATGGGTTTTTAAGATATAATAATATATGCATAAAAATTTAACGACTTTAAAAACATGACCAACAAAGTACATTTCCTCTATTTTGCCCCTTAAATTTCTTCGAGTTCCCTGCTGTTAACTGCAATCAACCGCTGTGCGAATTACTTCCACTTCCGGTTCGAGCTGTTAATTTGCTGTTGCGACGACATTGCGGCAGTGTGCCTTTATTTCCTTGATATCTCGCTCCCTCTTTTTCTCCTTCTCTCTATCTCTCTCTTACTCATCTCTCTCACTCATCTCTCTCTCACTCATCTCTCTTTCACTCATCTCTCTCTCACTCACTCATCTCTCTCTCTCTCACTCATCTCTCTCACACTCATCTTTCTCTCTCTCTCTCACTTATCTCTCTCTCTCTCTCACTCATCTCTCTCTCACTCATCTCTCGCTCTCTCTCACTTATCTCTCTCTCACTCATCTCTCTATATCCCTCTCTCTCTTTCTCTCTCTCTCTTTCTCTCTCTCTCTCTCTCTTACTTTATCTCCTTTCCCTCGTAGTTCTCTTTCTGTCTCGCTCCCAGTCTACTTCTCGCATCATCTATTTTCGGTAACTTTGCCGCTTCGCCTTTTCCTTCTTAACCGAACCTTTTTTCCGGCCTAATCAATTTTCAAAATTCGTTCCGATCGTCTTTGAGATTACAAGATCATATGACGCTCCTCGATTGGCTTTTGCGATGAGAAGTCTTGGCTAGTACTCAGCAGTTCCCTGACAAAGGAAGAGACGGAAAGAGAGAGAGAGAGAGAGAGAGAGAGAGAGAGAGAGAGAGAGAGAAAGAGAGAAAGGGAGAAGAGAGAGAATAGAGGGAGAAAGGGAGAAGCGACAGAATAGAGAGAGAGAAAAAGGGAGAAGAGAAAGAATAGAGAGAGAGAGAGAGAAGAGAGAGAAAGGAAAGATGCGACCCCGTCTGCGAAAGTCGACCTTTCTTCGCGACGCCTCGAGTAGCACCAGTGGTTGGCTTTTAATTTAGGTTGAATCGAATATGTAATTTATATATATATATATATATAATTATAAATATTCAATTGTATATATAATATACACATACGTTATATTTATCCTAGACAAAACTTCATTTCTTACCGTAATCAGCCAGAAGTTCCATCGGGTCATCTTTCGCTCCGGGCGGTCATGCTGACTCATCTCATCCGTCCGCAAGCATGCAACTACATCAGAAGACATCCATCTTGACCAAGGTCTCTCTCTCTATCCCACTATCTATCCCTCACACGCTATCTCCTTATCTCTCTAACTCATTTTCTCGCCTTGTCCTCATATGTTGTGAAACTGATTCTAAGTTAAATATTTTTTCTTATAACGTAGCTTAATGAAGCTTCTATTGCAAGCCCTCTTCCGTTTTCCCCTCTCTGCTTCTTCTCCTCTCTCAGTTCCCCATACACACTGTCTCCTCTCTCTCTCTCTCCTTTGCTCTCTCTGTCTCTCTGTCTCTCTCTCTCTCTATCTCTGCCTCTACCTCCTACTCCTTAGTTCAACTGGCTCGTCCTTCCTCAAGTCCTTCTCCTCCTCCTCCTCGCGATCTACCTCGTCGGCGGCGCCGTCGTCTTCACGATCCTCGATGATTCTCTCGCTCATAGCTCTCTCGAGGACATTCTCCTCTTCGAGATCACGACCATCTCCACCATTGGCATGTTGGAGAGGAATTATGGCCGCCTTTTTCATATTCAAACTTTACTTTTTTCATTTTCAATAGCTACGGTATAAACTGCCATGAATACCTTGAATTTTGCGAAATTACTATCGATTTCCATGCCGCCTTCTCCTTATTCGTTGAAATTTTTGGTTACTCGTGCTTGCGAATGCCTTGTCTATAGTTCATTTTGATAGAATTGATCTCCGGAAATTTAAGGTGGCTATAATTTTGTCCCCCCCCCCACCCCAACTACAATAATCATTTACTCCCTAAAGACTATGGTAATCATTTTGATCGTCATTCAGGTTACGGTAATAATTTCCCCCTTTCTGCCTACATAGACCACGGCCCTCCAGCGCTAAGTAAAAACGCTAATCAAGCTCAGTGCGAAAAGTTGACGACCGCACGCGACCGCAACGCAACCATTTTGGAATTTAGGACGCCGGTGATTTTGGGATTTAGGATGACAAACAGTTGGCAAATTGCCATTATACAAGATGACAATAGTTGGCCAATTGCCACTATGCTTAATGTGGTCCTATCGTAATTATATCATGATACCGCGAATTCAAAAACAAAATTAAATTTTCGCGCAATTTTTTTCAAAACAGGTTTTTCCCGCCTTGTCCACGATGACCAAACTTTATTAGCGCTGCTGGAGGTCCGTGAGACTTTTGCCCCTCAGGTTATACGGTAGCATTCTGGCCCTCTCAGGTTACGGTAACATTGCGCCGAAGACGCCAGCGGCGCGTCTGTTCTGCGTCGTCTTCGCCGTCCTCGGCATTCCGCTCTTCCTGCTCGCAGTCGGCAGCCTCGGCAAGCATGTCGCGAAGGCGTATTGGCATGCCGTTTCAGCAATCACGGGGAGGGTAAGGGAGAAAAGGGGAGGCGGGGGAGGGGGGGAAGAGGGAGGAGTTCGTTACTGAATACAAGGCACGTTACTTGGATTATAAATAAAAAATTTAAAAAAAAATCTCGTTAATATTCAGCAAGTAAATAATAAATATGTAGGTAAACACGACAATATTTTTCTTTTTTTTTAAAATCAAAGCAATGAATTTTCTTGATAAAAACATTCTTTGTGTTTGGTAAGTGATATGAAAAAAATATGCGCGCTGTCCTGATCACTCTGAATCCTCTCTGTGTCCTCCTGGCTCCCTGTACGCGGAGGAAAAATATATATTACTAGAAAAGGGGAGATTATATAATTAGATTTAAAAAAAAATAATAAAAAATTAGTTAAAATATACTCTTTAAAAAAACACAACTCTCCTATGTGTTCCAGAAGCAGCTGGGCGCGTTGCGTGGCGACGCGGCCGGCCTCCCTCTGCCGGTCGCGCTCGTCTCCTTTGCTCTCCTCGTCGTCGCCGGCAGCGCGATGCTCCGCCACACTGGCCAGCCGACCACTGTCGACAACGTCTACTTTAGGTTCTTGCAAAAGTTTTTTTTCTTTTGATGCTTAAAAACTCTTTCTATTTCATTTGTGGAGAACTTGCACAATTCGTTCTTGGTCGCCCTGCTATTTATCCCTTTCTTGCTCTCGCTCTTTCTCTCTCTGCTTCTCTCTCTCTCCCTACTTCTCTCTCCCTCCCTCTATCTCTGCCTCTTACCCATTCTCTCTACTTCTCCCGCTCTTTCATTGCATCTCTCCCTCTCTGCTTCTCTTTCATTCCATCTCTATCTCTCTTTGCCTCTCTACTTCTCCTACCCCTCTCTGCTTCTCTTTCATTACATCTCTCTCATTGCTCTCTTCTCTCTCTATGCGAATAACGCTTGAGAAATTTCCATGACTGCACTAACTAATAATAAGCTTTAATGGAATAGTAGAGGAACAGTTATATTGTTTCTAAAGGAATCCAACATTCAAGACACAAGCACTTTCACAATTCAGCTTGAGACTAAAAAAGCAGCTTGCCCTTGAAAACCACCGATTCATCATTATGCTCCATTTTTCAGTCTACATATTTTTTTATTATATCACTTCTCTACATAATATCCCGCGTTCTTTTGATCTCTCTCTCTACTCACTCTTACTCTGCTTCTCTCTCTCTCCCTCTCACCTCACTCTTTCTCTGCTTCTCCTTCTTTCCTCTCTCGTTCTCTTCCCCTCACCCTTGTCTCGTTCTCTCTCCCTCACTCTTTCTCTGCTTCTCTCTCACATCTCTCTCCTCACTCTTCTCTGCTTCTCTCTCACCTCTCTATCCTCACTCTTTCTCTGCTTCTCTCTCGCTGCCTCTCTCTTTCCTCATCTTTTCTCTGCTTCTCTCTCTCACTCTCCCTCTCTCTCTCTACTCACTCTTACTCTGCCTCTCTCTCTCTTTACTCTCACCTCACTCTTTCTCTGCTTCTCTCTCTTTCCTCCCTCGTTCTCTCCCCCTCACTGTTTCTCTGCTTCTCTCTCTCTCCTCACTCTTTCTATGCTTCTCTATCTCTCTCTCTCTCTCTCTCTCTCTCTCTTTCTCTCTCCAGTTTCATCTCCTTCTCAACGGTCGGCTTCGGCGACATCGTCCCGTTAGTCCGCTCGGGCTGGCAGCTGGCCGCCGTCATCGCGTACCTCGCACTCGGCGTCGCGCTCCTCTCCGCCGTCTTCACCTCACTCAGCACCATTCTCAGAAAGGCGAGGAATACCACTTTTAGTCCTACAGTATCCTGGGGAGACTTTTAATGTTACAGTAACCCTATCGTATACGAATGGTAATACTAAGAACAGCACACATAATTTGCAGCTGCACCACATTGGCCGTCGCTTTCGTGGTGCGCGCGATGTCCAGGTGTGCCTTTTCTTTTCTTTTTGCTTTCTTGATTCAGTACCAAAGAAAAGGGGCTTTGTTTAAGCGCACAATTAAAAAAAAAAAATTTTTATTAATTTTTTTTTTCTAATTCAAGGTCTGGATGGGCGGCCGTTCGATGCCCGTGAGTCGACTCCTCGAAATTGTCGGCAAGGAATTTCATGTCAGTGCGCTTTCTTTCTTAATAATCTTTTTTTTCCACACAGCATAAAATTGTCACTTTTTTTTATACTATGTATAAATAATAGAAAAACAAATAAATAATAAAAGAAATAAAGAAATAAAATAAAATAAAATAAATAAATAAATAAATAAAATAAATTAATTAAAAAGAAGCTCCTCCTAAGGCGTCCCCTCGCGAGGTGCGCGAGGTGCTCCGCGACCTCGACTGCCTAATCCTCGCTGTGGTGGAGAGGCAGGCAGCAGAGAGGGAGGCGCGAGCGAGGCATTCGTCTGCGACGGACGGCGTACACGCGCCGCTCATCACGGAGCTGGAGGACTTTGGGAGTGTGTGAAAGAGAGGGGAGCTAGAGAGAGAGAGAGAGAGAGAGACAGACAGACAGAGAGAGACAGAGAGTAGATGATAGAGAGAGAGAGAGAGAGCGCAGACGATATAGAGAGAAAGAGTGAGGGAGGGAGAGAGATGATAGAGTGAGAGAAAGAGATAGAAAAGAGAGTGAAGCGAGGAAAATATAAGATCAAGAGATGATGGAGTACTTTATTTGACTTATTTTACAAGTGCTCTCAGAAAGGAGTTAAAATTGATTTTAATCTGACAGCGTTGCTATGACGTTGACAAAATATTTTTTAGATCATGATGTGCTATTTGCAAACAATTGATTCGTAGTATCATAGAATGCTAATTGTTAGATTGTTTGAGCTGATCCATGGACCTCTTTCACATCGTAACTTTCACAATGTTTTTTGGCTTACAATAGATTTTGTTTATAAAAAGTGCATTAAAACATATAATTTCGTATAAATCGACTTACATTGTATTGGTGACTATTCTAACAATTCTGGCGTCTTGGCTGCTGTCTTCTATGCGTCCATCTTACAATTTGCCGCTTTCGGAAAATTTTTTCTTTATTGGATTACGGTAGAAAACGTCTCTGTCGATGCACCAGGAATATGCTCAAATCCAACCCGTCTTGCCCACTTACAATTAGCGCCCCATTTTCACCAAGGGATGAGAGATACAGACGTAAGAGAAAAACGAGACAATGAAAGAAGTCTAGAGAGGTCAGATACGCATACGTTTCAAATTTGAAATTTTGTAGCGGGCGCTAAAAAAGGCTCAGCACAGTTTGAAATATAATTCTATCAGATACGGTTTTCTTTCGTCGGATACTTCCTTTAATCAACTCTCCCAGTGCCGTCGCATATGTCAATCTCCACAGCTTTCTCTAAACTTTTTTATAGGAACCAAAACCCAATCTTGAGAGCTGTAGCGAGAGAGACTTCTCTCGCTCTCTTTCTCTCTCTCTCTCTCTCTCTCTCTCTCTCTCTCTCTCTCTGGGTAAGAGAAATCGCGCATTCGAAACACCTGGAAGAGAAATCCTACAATGGAATCACCCGGAAAATTAAATTTTAAATTATATATTTTTGTATTTATTTCAGTGATCTCGCCAAGTGTTGCAGTTCGATATTTTGGTTTTTGTTAGTTTTGAATCGCGATGCAAAGCGAGCTTTCAAAAAAAAAAGCACAGAAGCGGCAACAGAACAAAAGGCGCATTGAAAAACGAATTTTGGCAAAGTCAATATTCTTTCTCTAAAAAAATATTATATTTGCTGCGGGAGAGTATATCATTTCTGCGAAAGCATATACCTTCGCACTAATATTTTTCAGTGAACTATGAACACAAATTTGTGTATTATTTGATTTGTAGTGCGTAGTGCAAAACACTTTTATTTTTTTTTGGTGATGCATTCTGAAAACACTCCTCCACATTTTGCTTCACATCACTTTTTCCTTATGTCTGTTTTGCTATTTCCACTGTTTCTTGATATCGTGTGCTTGAAGATACTTTTTATATTTGGCTGCCGTGGAAAAGAGTGGAGGCAGTTAAGCATCGGATGTCTATTTACGACGTGGTGGCCTTTTTAATGTGTGTTAAATAATATGGCTTGTATTGTTTCCCCGAGTTTCTTTTTTCTTTCCTTCAATCAACACAGAGCATTTTCCATTTTCGTATGGTGCGCTGTCCAGTGGTGCAAGGCTATCAGCGGATGAGAGAGGAGAGAAAGTGTCTGAGCGAGAGAGAACGTGAGTGAAGAGACGCAGAGAGCGAAAGGGAACGAAAGATCGGAAAATGATATATTGTTTGAATGGAAAGGAGAGATAGAGCGAGAATGGGAGAGAGAGAGAGAGAGAGAGAGAGAGAGAGAATGACAACGGACATTCGTGGGCCTGTTTCGGTGTCCGCGTCCGAGCATTCTCTGTTTTCTTCTTTCCGTCTCGCGCTCTCTCTCTCCTCTCTCTCTCTCTCTCTCTCTCCCATTTCCGCTCGCTCTCCGTCAACAGTCCGCTCCTCTACTAGTGATCACCATCACCACCATCGCTCTATCTCACGCCTGTGACTAAAAGTAAAGTAACGATCTCACATACACTTGTGTGTCCTCTCCCTTTATTCTACGTGACCGTCCACATGTGGCGGCGAAAAATATTCAACATATAATCCTCCGCTCGATTCGTTTTTTTTTTCGTTTTGCTTTAACTTTCTCGAAAGCAACTAACACGTTGCTATTCTATGAACTTGCACGCATGGATGTTGCCCATGTTGTAGGCTTGACTTACAATTAAGAAACGATTTATATAACTGATTTTGGTCACGTAGTTACTTATTTATTACAGCTACTTTTTTTTTGTAGTTTTGACTTAAATAAAGATTTATCTAAGTCATTTTTAGCATGGCTATTTATTTATTATCCCTAATTTTATCCACTTGTCACTGCGATACAGTAATTTACGGTCCGTGAAGAAAGTAAAAGTACTGTACTTCCAGGCTTGCGCCTAACAACAAGAGGAGTCGGGAAGTGGTGAGAGGAAGGGAAGAGCTGCTCTCCTGTCTTAAAGGCGGCAATGGCGGCCGCGGAGTCACCGCTCATCTACTCCGAACACTTTTGGGTCAGTTCAAGTTTACCTCCAAGTTTATCTGAAAGATTAACTTAAGTTTACTTATTTTGTATTTCTTTAATATGTAATATAATGCATACAACATTAACGACTATGTGTTTTGTTCCTTTTCCTGCTAAAAAGGACGCAATAAGAAAAGAAAAATCTAGATGGAAACAACAAAAACATGTAAATGCATACATTCTTTGTTAAAATCTACTTCTTTGACTGTTTTTTTTAGAAACCATTTAGACATGCCCCTTCCATCCTAACAAGTAATCTTCTCTCTGAAGATAATATTAATTTTTTCTCGATTTCTTTTTCCTGTAATTGGCTTGTCAAATTTGTATTGGTTAGTAACTAAATATGACTGGTTATATTCTTGTGTTTTTTCCTGCATTTGTTTTCTGTCGTTTTCGAATCTATGCTACACGTACCGCGACCACCGTGCAGCCAAAGATCATATGGCTGATAAGAAGCTTCCTTATCTCGCTAAGAAGCTTGCATAGAGATGCATTCCAGTCAATTGAACGCTTTTAGCACGCTTACACGCGGTGTTCGGAAAGAGAGCATAATAAGGTTTTTTTTCCGAAAATCATTTTTAAACACGAAAAACAAAAACAAAACAGTACTTCATCTTCAGGGAGAGAAGCACCACGGCTACCACATCCTCTACGAGCATCTCAAGCATGGCGAGGAGGCGACCATCGAGCTGGCCACTTTCTTCAAGGAACACGTCGCACTCGAAGAGGACGTCGGCCGTCTCCTGACACGCGGAGCAGTCAAGGTAAGATTTGCGCGGGAAGTTTGAATTTGAATTTTAACATTTGAGAACTTGAATAATTCATATCATTCACCTATTAACAAATATACCGAATTAAGGAATGGCTGTAAGATAAAATTTAGTTATTTTTTGTCATTTTTCTTTCTTTCTTAAGCCCCTTCAACGTCGAAAGTAGCAGAATGGACAGTGATATCTGATACTGAAATTGGCTACTAATTAATTGTAAGGCAGTAGTTCTGAATGGCCTTTTTCTGTGGTGTTTCTTTTTCTCTCGTGATCATGTACAATCTGTTTGCTATCCTAAGCCTAGGCCTGAGGGAAAAGTGCCATTGTCAACTGGAAAACCACGGCGGGCTTGAGGGATTGAGTCCCGAAGAGCAAGGTAGTTAGAGTAAAAACAGAATTTTTATCTCACAATCTGGGTGGGAAGGCAATGTGGTTCCAGGAAGACCCACAATCAGGGAGGATCCGTAAAATAGAATGGTACCCCCCTTCTATCCCTATTTTGACCTTTCCACACTTTTTCCACAGGTCGGCTCCTTCATCTCGGCCGGCTCTGAATTTACGACCGGATGGCAGCTCGCAAAGGGAACACTCGAGTTGCTTGGCGAGATTCACATCGCTTTTGTCAAGAATCTACAGGTAGAAAGGGATTTATAACTTATTATTGACTAGTGGTCATTTTTTTTTCATTTTGAAACTATTCTCCAAATGATTTGCTTGTTTTTGTTGTTAGTATAAATTCTAAGCCGGCATTCAATAACTTTTTTTACCGCTTAAGATAGGGATAGTTTATGATCCTTGGGATATAATAATTCAAGGCCAAGAATTTAAGGAGATGTCCCGAGAGGTTGCCAAGTACCACAGCGAGATCGTGGCTTCACGAAAGCGAGTGAAGGAGCAAGAGGTCATCGACGCTGTCAGCCTGATGCAGACAACTACTACTTGTCTGCAAAAGGTACGGTGATCTTTGATGTTTGAACAAAATTGTTCTGGATGGAGAAATGCGCATACGGATACATACGGAAATCGCATTTTTGACGACTTTTTTTTTACTTTTAAATAGTGGCTTTTAAATAAAAATAGTAAACAGAGTAACGCGAGGTGCTAAACAATAAGTAAGAATGCCTATTATATCCTGGTCTTTTGGTGAAAAAAAAACATGCCCGAAATTAGGTACAGTACCCCGTCTAATAAGGTTGTGTGCTTACCGTTGCAATTTAAAATGATTACCATTGATGGATGTGACAAAACCAAAAGAAAAGGAAAAGTAAAGTTCCAATGAATGTATTTTGCCTGTTTTAATTGCTCAACATCAATTTGCTTCTTATCAGGCACGTGAGACGTACTCAACTCGCCATGCTGAACTGGAACGGCTTCGGCGAGAGTCCATTGTCAATCCGAAGGAGTTGGCCAAGGTGATTTTGCTCATTTTTGGTCCCTAGAGTTCATTTCGGAACCATTGTTGGAAGCAAGATTTTGATTATTTTTATTATTCTTAAAGGGTTTTATATTAAATTCGAAGCCAATTAGAACAATTTACTTCTTTACATTTATTATCTTTCTTTTTTTTTGTCTAAAAAAGTTAGTGAACGCCATTCTACCTTTCTTATTGTTTTTTTAATGTAAAAAGATCATGATTACGGAATATTGCGGCATCCTTTTTTTGTATTAAAAAAGTAATGATTACCTGGAATGTTACAACTTTATTAAAAAGATTTTCTTTAGAAGAAAATGTAGCTTAAATCGTTTTCCCTGCCTCGTACTTACGCATTGCTTTATTTTTCAGGCAGAGAACAAGTTGGCGAGGGCGAGGGAAGAGTTCCGCGCCTACGTTGCCAAGTACGAAGTAGTACGGGCGGACTTTGAAGAGAAGATGGCCAGGTCGGCTGCCATCTTTCAGGTACTATCATTCATTCTTTTTATCCTTCTTCTTCCTCACCATCAAGAGGGATCGTGAAATAGGATCTGAGATTAAAACATTTTTGGTCAAGAAGTTGCCAGGCAATCATGTCCTTGCACTCATTCTTAATAACTGAAATGTGCTTTACAAAACACTTGATTTTACTTGTTTGTTGGCGTCATTGAGAAGCGCATTTCTTGTCGTTTAGAAGAGTAAAATAAGTTTTCTAATTTGGAGTAGCAGTCTTATTGTTAGGCATAAGCGTACAGATTGTTGTTGCTTCAAATGTTATTTTAACCGTGTCTTCTTTTTCGAAGCGTATTAAGAGCACTTTGATTTGCGACAAACCAATAAAACTCGAGTATTAATCAAAAGACTACATTACATATCTTTAAACATATTTATAAATCAAAAGTGATATAGTTAGACAAAAATTCGTTAACATAACTTAGTGCGGATTGCTTACAATTTGCAATGCGTTAGATTTAAATCGATGAAAAAGTAAAAAAAAAAACAATATGACATCAAACCTGCATTATTTCGAGGCTCACGACAAGGCTCACTACTCATCACTTCGACAATTCCTGCTCACTTTCGCCGTCCACCAGCAAGAAGCAACGGTAGCTGCTATGCAGGTTACTGTAGCATCCTACAATCTTTTATATTTTGACTAGTTTAAAAAAGAAAGTATGACCGATGAAATATCGTCATTCGTAATCTCTTTTTTTAAATTTCTTGAAGGGATGCGAATTCATTTATCCAAAAGTTAAAGAGAGAAAAAAACATCACTCCCGTACGCGAAAATTTGGGTAGCCTGCGGATTTTGTTTAAAATTTACTTCAATATGCATATTTTTAATTCGTTGGTTTAATTTCTGTTTTGTAAATAAATACTTGACAATAAGCTGACGATTTTATTTATTACTTATTCATTTATTAATTTATTTATGTTCACTTTAAAGGTGGCATCGCAGTTTCGAGAGTCTATCCAACAGATTGACATTGATGAAATGCTGAAACATTTCGTCCACTCGCGCGGCACCGGACGGGACAGGCCACGTTTGTTGTTTCTATTTAATAGCCAATTATTTTTTCCCTTTTTTACTCTGCTAAAAATGATATTTAACATATTATCACAATTTAATGGATAAAACGAAAATGTATTACGATTTTGCATATTCCAGTGCTACCAGAGTGCCTATCACTCTATCAGTCTCTCTATCTCTGACTCACTCTCTCTCTCTCTGTCTCTCACTCTCTCTCTGTCTCTCACTCTCTCTCTCTATCTGTCTCTCTCTCTTCCTCTCTCTCACACACTGTCACCTTATCTCTAATCTCTATTTCGTCATTACCTCTTTCTTACTCTCTCTCTCTCTCTCTCTCTCTCTCTCTCTCTCTCTCTCTCTCTCTTCTCTCTCTCTCACTCTCTCTCTCTCTCAAAATCCGGTTTTTGATCGTGCTTGTTATCAACTATCGCTTTCTCCGTTCTAATTGGACTATAGTGCGAGCTAATAGACTAATAGATATATGTATGTCACTGATGATTTCTGTGCTAGCTTCAATGTCCCATTAAAATGGTGATAATTATCCATGCGCATAGAAATATCACGCATATTGCATTTAGTCTCTTATATTTACACTTCATTCCGATCTCTGTAATGGATCTCCCGAAATGGCTTGAAATAACATGTGGCTGATTTCGTTGTTCTTCTTCATTCATTTTGATCCGAAAGGAATAATTTAGGATGCTATGTCCATGTTTTTCCTCTTTTAATTTTGCATCTATCATATATATTTGATTCTTTGAGTTTATGCAGTAGTTTGATGTAATATTGGGGCGTATTTATGCCAGAGAAATATAGTTCTTTGCTTTGTTTTGTTCATAGTGGGAAATGTCTTATTTTTTCTAAAAAAAATTTTACAAAAATTTTTTCAAGTTTAGGAAATTATTCTTTCCAGTACCAGCGACATTTGACGAGCTTGAGTCGACGGCGCTTCCTCTGCAAGGGCACGCCACCTCGGACGGCCACTCGATCAGCAGCAACGAAAAAGGTACTGTATTATTAGCCAGTCCGAAATCACGGCCCTAAGGCGTGGACTCGAACAAAAGCACGGAGAAAAGCACTTATTTGCCACTCGAACAGGATTCGCTTTTGCCAGGGAGGGACCCTTAGGAAAAAAAGACACGTAAAAATGAAGAACTTTCGAAATGTTTTGTACCGAAACACTTGTAATCTCCAGATTTTCGGCCTATTTTTTTAAAGATAAAATATGCTGCACCCTCACGGTTTTTGATAGTAGACCATTATGAAAATGTTTGAAGCGAGAGAAAATGTAAACGCTGATTATAAGAGTGCGCGAGAAAGCTAGCCTTTGTCTGCTTCCGTCTACAGCACTCTCTGTGGGCGCCGACTCCGCAGGCTCCACGACTACTGGCCCAGATCTGCTCTCACTCGATCCTCTCGACATGTGGAGTGGAGGTGGCGGCGGAGGCAGCAACTCTGCAACGGGAACGGGCAACGTGGAGAAAATGGTGAGAAAGTTCTATTATTTGAGGTTACTGTAAGAAAAAAATTGCTGAAATATTATTTATAATTTATACGCAATTTATATAGTCTGTGAATTTCCTTGAGAATTATTGACGCCTATGTTGGGCTGAGGATGTTGATTTCGAAAATAAGTTTAACTGTTTTCATTTTTTTTCCTAATTACCAAAATGCGATTTAATAATGATTTTTGAAAGCGTGTACATAAAATCACGGAGAAAGGAATGCTCTCCATTTTCCAGAGCTCCCCGACTGCATCGGAGAGCTCGGCTTCAACCGGAGGGCAACTCTCGATCAACGCCACAGCATCTCAACAGCCGCAGCAGCAACATCAGCCTCCATCCACGGGGATGTCCGCGTCATTCTCGGTGAGGAGAAACAGAGAGAGAGAGAGCGAGAGGGAAAGAGAGAGAGAGGAGAGCGAGAGAGAGAGAGAGAGAGTTCGAAACATAGAACGAGAGAGAGAAAGAGAGAAAGAAAAAAACTACCGTATTCTTACATTATATTTTTTGTTAGCTACTGTAGCAGGCAAGAGAGTAGAGTGAGAGAGAGAGAGTAAATTTAAAAAAAATTCTCTTAAAAGAACCGTATTCTTCCAGTATATTATTGCTTTCCTTCTATAGGAGTCAAGAGAGTAAATTGATTGTGATGAAAAATCCAAGTGTTGCGATTACATATATGGACTTGTATTTTAAGAGTGTTTTGTATTTTTTTTAGTTGCAAATTTGAAAAAAAATTGAAGGCATCCCTCGGTGGGAGTCGACAGAAGCTGGCGATGTGGCTACCGAAAAGGAAGAAGACTCCGAGCATGAGCAGCGCCGAGACGGAGACACCGACGGGGGAAGGAGGAGGTATGGCGGAGAGAGAGAGAGAGGGAGAGAGAGAGAGAGAGAGAGAGGCAGGCAAGGGAGAGTAAGGAGGGTGAGAGAGAGAGAAAGGAGAGTGTGAGAGAGAATTGAGGAGAGAGGGGGAGCGGGAGTGAGAGTGAGGGAGAGCGAGAGAGAGGGAGAGCGAGAGAGAGTGAGGGAGAGCGAGAGAGAGAGAGGGAGAGAGAGAGAGAAAGGGATGGAGAGAAAGAGAATACGAAAACCGGGATATTATGTAGAAACTGAAGGTTATATACAAAATGGATCATCATGGTGAACCGGTGGTTCTCATGGCCGCGCTACTATTTTAGTCTTGCTGAATTGTCGGGACACTGATCCGTGATCATGAGGAGCCTCTATAAATATAATATTCAACTTACCTCTTGAACGCATATTTTGTTCAGACTTTGTAAATTAGCATGTGCTAGTGGTATATTGATAAAAAATGTGTAAATAAAAAAAAGTAATAACATTATTCTATTTTTGCCCTTGAAACCGCTTGTAACTCAATTCCGATCTGTAGTGAGCGGAGCGAATTCACCACTGAAAAATCATGGAAACTTTTTCGGCGTTCTTCCTTCGAGCCAAAAAGAAAAGAAAGATATGATTGAGCCAGTTAGCAGCCGCTG
>CALZFC010000078.1:797500-917500 GCA_945643635.1 Allodiplogaster sudhausi
GACCGCGACGCGTGGAGCAGCTGAACGGCGTGGTCGAGATGACGAGGAGCTTTGACGACCTTAGAGGAGCAGGCGGGAAAGAGGAGGAGGAGGAGAAGGAAGGAAAGATGGAGAAGGCGAGGCACGAAGAGATTCCATATCAGCCAATTGGCAAGAAACACCACCAGAACACCACGGCTTCCTCGTGCGACAGGGAAATCAAGGAAATCAGCAGAAACGGAAGAGGGAGCAACAAAGACAGGGATGAAGAAGGAAGTGGAGGAGGACTGCTAAAGGCGGCAACCGGCCTTATGAGACGTCGCCGAAGCAGAGACAGCAGAAAGGATGCAGCAGAGAAGAAGAGAAGACAACAAGAGGAGAAGGAAGAGAGACAGAGGAAGAAGGAGAGAAAGAGAGAAGAGAGCGGCAGAGAGAAAGAGGAAAGGAGGAGTGGATCAGCGCCTGCTGCGGTTGTTCGCCGTCAGTGCAGATGGGGAAGGGGAAAATGAATAATTGTGAAAATAGAGGAACAAAATTACGGTAGCTACACTAAAATTCGTAGAAGCAGCACGTTTGGAAAGAAAATTGAATATTGGTCTTAATTACTAAACAACATGGGCCAATGTTCTCATTTGCAGTTGCGATTTGCCACATAAAAGAATGATACTGGATGGGGGCATAAAGTGATAACAATAACGCTAGAATGATTGCCGGATGGGTGGGTCTGATTGAGAGCTAGCGATGCAGGAGAGAGAAGTGGAGAGACAGAGAGAGAGAGAGGGAGAAAGAGAGAGATAGAAAGAAAGACAGGGGTAGATAAGATGCGCAATTTTTGTGTTGATAAGAGTGTCAAGAATGCATGTGTCAATCAGAGGTATCTAGAAAGGGACTCTGCTTCTATGATAGAGAGAGAGAGAGAGAGAGAAGCTTACAATGAGAGGGAGAGAAAGAGAGTGAAAGAGGGAGACGAAGTTGCCTCCTTCTTCAGACTCAGTCTCGAAGCCCAGAAATGGTCCGAATCTCTTGTCTAGGCTTCCTGAAATTTGGCCGCAACAATCGAAGGCCTTCGAAGAAGTCCACGAGCGACATCCCCGCAGCAGTCGCAGAGGCAGAAGCGACTGTGGCATGGTTGTTATGAGATTTTATTTTTTAAAGTTATTTTTGTTGTTATTATATTTACATTAATTTGGACATATTATCCCAAAAAAGAGCAAAAAAATTAAACAAATTTAGTTTGATAGTTTTAGTGTCGACGATGCCCACAGTACGACAAGCTCATCAAAAAGCGAGAAGGTTTGTAACTTTTTTTGTTTTTTTTTTCACAATCTTTTTTACTTTTTGAACTTGTTATTCTTCAAATTCTGCTATTTTTTTTAACTTCATAGTAGCATTATTTAATGAATGCCCAAGTTACTACTTATTACTGATTATTTTTACTAATAAATTTCTAAGTCACACCATATCTATGCCGGTCGAAATGGCATCGGCTCCAGCAGCGTCGTGCCGCACCTTCTGGACATGCCGAGCCAGCAGCCAAACTCTGCGCCCGTCCTGTCGTCGTTGAATTTCGGTGCGCCTCCTGGTGCGTCGAATGCCGTAGTAGGAGACGTCGACGAGGAGGGCTACTCGATAAGACCGCCAGATGAGGCGCCGACCAGCGGAGGAGGAGTGGCAACGGTGGAAGAGAAGACTGAGTGGCCGTCGTGTTCGAGCAGCGAGGATGAGGTTAGAGAGAGAGGAGTGAGAGAGAGAGAGCGCGAAACAAAGGAGAGAGTGAAGCAAAAGAGTGAGAGTGCTAGAGGGAAAGAAGAGAGAGAGAGAGAGAGTGAGAGAGAGAAAGAGCGAAAGAATAGAGAGAGGGAAGCAAAAGAGTGAGAGTGCTAGAGGGAAAAAAGAGAGAGAGAGAAAGAGGGACAAAAAAGAGGGGGGGGGGGGGAAAGAAAAGAGTGAGAGAGAGAGAGAGATTTAAAAAAAACACAGACAGAGGGAAAGAATGAAAGAATGAGAAGTTCTATTCGCATGTTTTCTTCTTTTCCCTTTCCAAGTGTTTATCAAGTCCAGCGTTCCTATTGCACCCTAGTTACTCTCTTAACTGGATTACTGTATTCCCCATGGGTTACTGTATCTGTTGTATTTCTTGAGGAAGAAGACGACAACGAGATGCAAGCATCGCGTATTCGCCAGCTGACCATTCGACCGGCCGACAGCGTGCCCAAGATGAACGCGGCGAGTGTCGAGGAACTCCGCGATGCCATCGGGCACATCTCGCTCGCGAGGTCGTCCACCTTTGACAGAGTCAGTCAGACGGATTTTTTGGCTTCATGCCAAGAAAGTAGCATCAACCGTTTCTCAATCAAACATGATGTTTTTTTTATTTATACATAATATTTCGGTATTCATTTTAATTTGCATTTTTGGCCTCGAGATCTGCATCTATCAGGTTTCTATTACAGGATCTGGATCCCTCTGACTCTCTCTCTCTCTCTCTCTCTCTCTCTCTCTCTCTTTGCTCTCTCTCTCCCTCTCTCTCTCTCTCGCTGTCTCTCTGCTCCCTCTCTCTCTCTCTCTCGCTGTCTCTCTGCTCCCTCTCTCTCTCTCTGTTCTCTCTCTCTCTCGCTGTCTCTCTGCTCCCTCTCTCTCTCTCTGCTCTCTCTCCCTCTCTCTCTCTCTCGCTGTCTCTCTGCTCCCTCTCTCTCTCTCTCTCTGTCTCTCTCTCTCTCTCCATTGCAGGATCCCTGGTCGTCGTTCTCTTCTGCCACGTGCCGCTCTCCCTCCACGGCTGCTGCGTCTTCTCCCTTCTCTCAGTCCATGGGCCCTGGAATGCACTCCCTCCGCCCGCCCATCCGGCCGGCGTACACTGGCGGAGACGAGCACCAGAGGAAGTTTAGCGGTGAGTGGTTAGCCTTAACCTTAGCCTTAGTTTTAACCTAAGCCTTAACCTTAGCTATAATTTTAGTTCTAAATTTAGTCGATCATTGAATTTTTTTCTGGTTATTTTTTTTATTCATTAGCCTTCGCTATAGCCTTAACCTTAATTTTAATCTTTATTCTAAATGTAGTTGATCATAGATACTCTTTTTTTAAATAATATATCCAACGGCCTGCATTTTCTAGCCTTATACCATTGAAAAAAGCAAGACTGAAAAATGAAAAGTAATTATTTGCATTAATTTTTTTTTGCAAATATAAAAGGGTCCATTTTGTTACATTAAAGAGAAAAAGAATTAGAAACCGTTTTCTACCGCTTTTTCAGAGTCCGAGTTCACGAAGAGCAACGTGCCACTCAACTTCTCCGCATCCTTCTCCTTCGCACCAGGCGGTGGCATGGCCCGCGCGAGGCCGAGAAGCAATACACCGACGTGAGAAATAAGACTTTCTCCCTATTTTTTAGCTTTATTATTTAGATATATTATTAATTAATAAATAATATGTATTTCCTTTTCTTTCAAAATTTATTTTGGTTAAATGTATTTACCTTCATTGAATAGTGTTATTTTTTATTTTTTTAATGTTTTTAATCTAGGAATAAGATGTAATTAACTATCAAACGAGTATTTTATTAAGTGACGATAATTTGTACTTCACTTTGTTCTCCTTTTTTTCTACTTTCCTAAGCCTAAGTCTTCAACAGGTACACGCAAGTGCCTGCTGGTCAACCTGGCTTTGGGATGGCGCCCTTTCAGCCGTCGTACACTGGTGATGGTCGACTTCAGAGACAGGTTCTTTATTATTATTATTATTACTATATATTTAATAAGCAGCCAAGTTAGACTCATTAATGCCTCCGGCAATGCCCAAAATTATGGATCGCTACGTTGAATAGCGAAGGTACCTTTTTTTGTAACCCTTCAGGAGAGCACCGGAAGCACAGAGTGGGGCTCGACGAATATGCTGGCGGCTTCTGGCTCCGCCCCTTCAGGCTCCGCCCCCTTAGGCTCCGCCCCCATCGCCATTGGGAGTCATATCGGGAATACGGCAGGAGGCGGTGCTGCGTCTTCATTCAACTCTTCCTTCTTCTCCGACTCGCTCAACTTGTCCGCATCCACGTCTAATCTTCTTCAGGTTGTTTTTCTTTTCTTTTTCTTTTTTTAGCCGGAAAATTTAATTTTCTTTTTGGTGGGACACATTATATATTTAAATAAAAATATATATAAAATAAATTCGCAGGCAACAATCTCCGAGCAACGAGTGCCGATTGCAATGGCGCTCAACGAGTATTCGCATGTCTTCTTCAAGAACGCGGACCTGAGCCAGTAAGTAGTTTTTGTTATTTCCTCGATTCCAAGCTATTTAGATCTATTCTTTGAAACCGGGTGGGGCATGGATCCGGGTTTTTTTTATCCTGGGCAAAATGGAAGAATTTAGTTGAAGCTTAAAAAAACCAGCCATAGTAATCATTTTTTCCTTTTTCACAAATTTTATAAATATAACAGTAACGGTGCTAAAATAACATGCCTGTTCTATAGTGCGGTATAATAGTAGAATTAATTTGGTTCATTTTTATTATTTCTTATATATTCTTGCTATTCCTACTATCATTGCCATAAATCAGCTAGGATTTAAAATAGTAGTGCGGGCCATGAGAACCTCCGTGTCACCATGATGCACCATTCTTTTAGTCAATGTCTACATGTAGCCGTCATTTCTCTACATACTTTCTCCGATGTCGTATTTTCTCTCTCTCTCTCTTTCTCTCTCTCTCTCTCTTTCTCTCTCTCTCTCTCTCTTTCTCTCTCTCTCTCTTTCTCTCTCTCTCTCTTTCTCTCTCTCTCTCTCTTCTCTCTCTCTCTCTCACTCTGTCTTTCATCGCTCTCCTTCACCTTTCTCACTCCCCCTCCTTTCCCGTTGGAAACATCATCTAGATATCCATCGAACAAAAGATTTAGTCGCGTGTTGAGTAAAAATTGATTAGGATTTATTCTTGATGATTAATTATAAGGAAATAAATACTTTTTCTAACCAAAAATTACCCGCTTTTATTTAAAAAAAAAGTTTTATAAAAAGACTTTTGGTTTGGAATTTTATTATTGTTTTCTCCATATGCCGTATCTGTTTATATTTATTTATTGCATCAAAATTAACATGATGTGACAACACATGAAGAACCTTTCGCGCAGCAAACCCCTAAAAGAAAAATTAGACATTTTTCTGTGATCCTTTTCTCAATGTCTTAATCCTACCGTAATCTTTCTTCTTTCCAGAAGAACTGTGCGTACTTTCGGCACGGTACTCGTATCATTCGCTGCCTCTTCCCTGCCTCTTCTCACCGCATCTGAGGCTGGCGGAGGAGTCGATCTCGAGCAGCTCCAGTTCAGGCTCGAAGCACCAGGAAGAGGAGGAGGAGGAGGAGAGGGAGATGACGTCATACGGACAGTTGTGCCGAACAAGCAGGTAGGCATATGGTATTTACAGTTCTTCTCAACGGTTTTAACCTCAGCAGAGTTTATTCTGCTGTTATTGACTTAGGTGTATTTTTCCCTTTATATTAATTTTTATCTGTTTCCCATTCTCGGTCTCTCTCTTTTTCTCTCGCTATATCTCTCTCTCTCTCTCGCTATCTCTCTCTCTCTCTGTCATTGTCTCTAATTCCTTTCTCTCCCTCCCTATTCCTTTCCATGAGGTCATGTTCCCTTATAAAGTCAGAAGTAGAATCTTGTCCATGAGCTTCGCCCATTTTTTTTGCCTAATAAGTGTAGGGCTTGTAGGGACTTTTTTTAAAGGATAGTGCTTCTGAAAGTGATCACTCTTTTAAGTAGACATTGTTTCAAATGAAGCCCCAGATGTTTTTTTATTTATTTTATATATTATTCAGTTCATGTATTCGACAGCAAGAGGAATAGGAGGGAGAGCGAGAGAGACGGAGAGAGAGCGCGAGAGATTCAGATAGAGAGAGCCGGAGAGAGAGAGTGAGCGAGCGAGAGAGACGGACAGGGAGAGTGAGAGAGGGAGAGTTTGCGTGTGTTTCTGAGTTTCCGAGAGAGAACAATAGGCAACAGGGAAAATGTATTTGTAAAATAAGAGTTAACCGATATCTGTTTAGTAGGGTGTCCTACTCTTTCGTCCATGATCTTTCGTCCAATGAAGTTTCGTCCACTTGGACGAATGATCTTTCGTCCAATGATGTTTCGTCCAATGAGCTTTCGTCCAATATGTTTTTTTAAGAAAGGCACAAATAAATAATTCGATCGAGTAATTACAACTCTAGGCTTCCAAGCCGAGGTAAATAGTAAAGCATTGGCACTTCCTTCACCTTATGGAGCAATGTTTTGTGGCGGTCAGGTTTACGGCAATCAGTACAATATTGTAATTCAGCAACCTATGTAAGTTTAGCAAATCTTTTCTGATTTGCTAATTGTGCAGCCAGCACATTGAACTATTGAAATTTTTATATGCACAAATTAGTAAGCTGAATTAATTATTTTCTCTTTTCCTTCCTCTTGCCTATTCTTCAGAAAATTTGTTTTTGTTTACTATAATTTTTTTTCCACCATAGCTAATAATTGCAATTTTCAGCTGCTCACCGCCGACTCCCCCTTCTCTTCGTCGCAGTCATCAGAGAAGGCGTGCGACGCAGAATCCGCCGTTTCTAGGTTGCGGCACGAATTCGCATTCGACAAGCAGCTGCTTGCTTCATGGCTGCTCAGCCAGCACAAGGACAATCCATCGGCGGCCTTTTATAATGTGGAAGTTAGCAGTTGGACTCTGCGCTTCTATTTTATATATACATTGATTAATTTTTTTAAATAATTTTTTCTGTTATTTTAGATTTCGCTATTTTCATTATTACTTATTTTTTAAGGCATTTTTTCTAACTACATTATTTTAAAGTTATAAAATGTAGAAAATAAATACATATTTCAAGGTGCTCCGCTACGAAGTACGCGAAGGCACCGATCCGCCGCTCTTCTGTACGTCATATTGGAAGACTCCGAGTACTGCTGATGGTACTACTGTAGCTTATCCCGACGGGAAGACCGAGGATACGGTAGTGACGTCATCAGGGCAACAACAGCAGCAGCAGCAGCACGTAGACATCCGAGTGGACTATCGTCTGAACGCGGCATCGCCCCTCGGCACAGCGCCCCTTCTCAACCTACACTTTGCCACCAAAGTGGATGCACAAGTCGCCAATGTCACCAGCCAACCGAAGGCCGATTGGTAAGCACACCATAAATACACACTAGAAATAGATGACACCATAAATACTGATTCTGAGAAAGAGGTTCCCGAATAGGGAGTACTATGCTGATTGGAAATGTCAAAAAAGGAACAGAAATGCCTCATTCGTTTTCCATACTCTACTAGTTCACATTCTCTTTAAAGAGTTATATCCTTTGGGAAAGGGGGCCGTCAACCTTGTGCTGGCTTTTATTCACGTGATTGGGTCTTCTTCTTTTCCCACGCCCATCTCATGTCTCCTCATTGCGAAAGACAAGTGCTCTTGTTGATGCGAGGGGTCTCCCAATAGCCCCTCCCCCTCCTACATTGCTATCTTTGTAAATGTGAGATAGAAGCAACACATGAGGCATGGAAATAGCACGTGATAAAGAAATGGAGACAGCGATTGGGGGGGGGGGTATATGCACCTATCTCATAGTTTATGCTCAAGTACATAATGACGAGTGATTGTGAGATATATAGACAGAAAGACCAATGAACAACCCCCTCCCCCCTCTTAATCATAAGAGGCAGAGAAGATGTACTGACCATGAGAGTGAAGAAAGACAGCTGTTTCAATCTCTCTCTCTCTCTCTCTCAGTCTCCCTATCTCCCTCTCTCTCTCTCTCTATCTCGATCTCTCTCTCTCCCTCTCTCTCCCTTCCTCTCTCTTTCTCACTCTCTCTCCCTCTCCCTCTCTCAGTCCTCTTCCCTCTGCAGGGATGCTCGGTCATCCACTCTGTCCTGGCGTCTAACTGAGCTGTCCCTCCACGAAGAAGGCATCACAGGCGGAGGAGGAGGCTCACTCAAGGCGCGCATCTTCCTTGTTCAAGGCTCTTCGCCGCCGCCGCCAGCACCCACCCACGTACAGTTTCAGGTTAGAGGGGGAAAGGAGAGAGAGAGAGAGAGAGAGAGAGAGAGGGAGAGAGAGTGGGAGAGAGAAAGAGGACAGAGAGAGAGTATTGAGGAGGACGAGAGAATAGAGGGAGAGTGCGAGATAGAGGATAAGATAGAGCGAAAGGGGGAAAAGAGAGAGGAAGAGACTGAGTGTAAAATATAGCGAGAGGGAAAGAGAGATAGGCGACCATGTTATTCTATTTGTGTATCACTGTCGCATTCAGTTACTTGCTTTCCTTCCTTTTCTTCAGCTTCACAGATATCTGGACTTCCGAGAAATATGTGCTAGGCAAAACACTGAAATTCGGAATAATTTCTTATTACCTTATGTTCTCCCATCTTCAGCCCCATTACCAATAACTCTATATGATGCAATTCTGTTCTCGATTTGCAGGCGAACGACTCATCCATCTCAAACGCAGAAGTGTCCCTTCTGCCCTCGGACACCTACCATCTCTCCATGGTTCGCAAGAAGGTCCTAGCCGGAAAGTACTTTTGCGATCCCGAAGTGAGACACTAGCATCCTAGATTCGTCGGACTTTGTGTTGTACTCGAACGCTGTAGGTCATCATCAGTGTAGTGGAAGAATCTTTGAGCCTCGTATTAACCGTCTTGGGTATTTCTCAAGTACTATATTTTGATAGCGAATTGATTGTCAAAAAAAAACGAAATTGCCTAATTGTCATATGCGTTCATTCATTCATTTTACCCTTTCTTGCACCCGTAGAAATTGAGATATTGCCTTCTGTACAACGTGTTCTTGTAGAAGGAAGATGAGAGGGTATCTTTGAGACTTGTGATTTCTCTCTGGCCAGAATTCTGTTTTTTTTTGTACTCTAAAAGTTGTCATTACTAGTATTTGACCTCTTGGTTTTCCATCGCCCGGTGTCTTGAGCTAGAATGTTGTTAAACGAAGCATATTGACACTCCGCTTTCAGAATTTCTATTTTTAACTTTTGCCTGATTTTTCTTTGCAGTTTTATCAGCACTTTGCATTACTTTGCTACACAGTTTTATATATGGGAAATGTAGGCTAGGTGTTTAATATCTTTAAGAATTGCTATGTTTTATAAGATGCTCTGTGATATACATGAGAGAGAGAGCCAGCGCACGGAAAACTTGCTCCATTCTTCAGGTGCTTTTTTTTTAAAATGATATTCCCTTGATATTTTGCAGTATACCTTCTTCATTTTCGTATTATACATACATATTTTTTTTCTTGTAAATGAGTATTGTAAATGTGTACCTCCTCGCCTATTTTGCTATATGCCACTCAGAGAGTTATACTATCCTTACAGTACCGTTCACAGTGCCTAAAGTATTTGCTGACAATGAGTAAGTAATTTTGCAGTTTTCCTGTTGAAATATTAATAATAAAGAAATATTATACCAATGAATGGAAACTGTTGCTATTTTGAAGGTAATAATAACCCTTCGAGATCTCTCAGAATTCGATTTACTTCCTTAGCGGCGCTGTTGTGTTTTATGGTGAAGAGGAGGTCGAGCTTAGAGAGAGAGATCATAAGAGAGTTGCAAACGAAGAAAGATGAAAGATTGCAAGACAGTTTGTTTGCAAGAGAGTTGCAGAGGAAGAGAGAGAGTGAGATTGCAGGAGGGTTGCAAACCAAGAGAAAGAGAGCGCTTCGAAAGGAGAAAGGGAGAAAGCTAGAGAATGCAAGAGAGTTGTGTAAGGGAGTAGCAGAGGAAGACAGAGAGAGAACGAGAGAAAGAGCGAGAGAAAGAGAGAGAGAGAGAGAGAGAGAAAGGTAGAGAGAGAGAGAGAGAGCTAGAGGAGAATGCAAGAGATAAACAATCGCGTGTTGCCTCCATTGATTCTCCATACCTGCCCAAGCCACGTAGGAAGAGACTTCAAAATGGCGCATGCCGTTGTGTTTTCTGTGCGCAAGAAACATTTCGCTGTTACGCAGATTAGAATATACGCAGTCAAATATGAGAGATCGCTGTCTTTGCCATCTGCCTCCGCTCCTTTTCTGAAGGATAAGGCAGAACGAGAGAGGGAGAGAGAGAGAGAGAGACGGAGAGATAGAGCAGAGAGAGAGACGGAGAGTGAGAGCGAGAAAGATAGAGACAAGGAAAGGAAGAGAGAGAGCCGGAGAGATAGTGCAGATAGAGAGAGAGAGAGAGAGATAGGTGAGAGTGAGAGAGAGAGAGGCGGGAGCAAAGAGACGTAACCCCCCCCCTCACTTTATCATCACCTCCCAGTGACCTTGACTACAGGTAAGCAGAGCATTCTCCCTCACCTGCCACTGCTCCGGCAATGTTCTTCTTCCCGCTAGTTCAGGGCATCCACGCACTCTTCAAGGTTGTTAATTCCGTGGGGTTCCATTTGGGGCCCTTTTGGGGTCTTCCATACCCCGTGTTGTTTGAATCCCAAACTAACACAGATATCTACCCTTTGGCCCTTTTTGTTAGTTGCCATGGAGAATTATGAAAGAATGCTTTTCTAGGATTTTGACTTATATTTCGGTCTGCTCTGCTGAACCAATAACATGAATGATTAGGGAATTCAACGCGCATAGTGCGCTTCTCGAAGAGTTGATTGCTCAAAGTTCGTTGGTGCGAGTGTTGTGGTGCCTAGTGTGATTTGATGTTAGTGCAGCAGCGAGTGGCGAGGCTACAAACTACGTCTTGTCCAGGCCCTCGCACGCGCATTCTTCGTTCTTTTAGCTCGCGAATTTTCTGCCGAGACTATTCTTTTGATTTGCGGCGCAGCGATTACATTGAATGATATCTTACTGTTTCGCAACGTTTGTAGTTTCTGCCTGCAGAACGAAGAACGCTAGCTGTATGTAGCTCTTGTTGCCTGTCTCTCTCTCTCTCTCTCTCTCTCTCTCTCTCTCTCTTTCTCTCTCACTCTCTCTCGCTCGTTTCGACATCTTCTCGTGTCCTCTTTTCTCTGACCCTCTCGTGCTCTATCGCCTCTCGCACTTTTCTATTTCCTTCGCACCCTCGTCTCCACTTATATCTTGCTGCTCCGTTTTCATAATATCACCGCGCCTCCTCCCTTATCGTTAGCTGTTGTGCTCTTCCATTTCTTAGTTCTGAATTTCACCTCGATCTCTTGCACGTTATTTCTTCCCTTTTCAGCCGTTTCGAGTACTGGTTTGACATTTAGATTGTTACTATTATTTCGCACACCGATTGTTTATTGACGTCAGAATTTTACTTTGTTTCCTTTTTCTTCTATTATTTCTGTCTTCCTGCAGGTTTCTCTTCTTTCCATTTCCATCATTAACCCTTTTTTGTCCAATTATTGCAAGAAGCCTTTTGTTTGAATAACTTGGGTGGCTGCTCGGAGAAAACCTTATAATTTCGTTTTACTAAAGTATACTTTTTTTAAATTCTCCGTGCAGCTTTAATTTCTAACTTATTCGTCGTTGATATGAATTCGCAGATATTAGATTAAAGGAGGACGATCACTGAAACAGTTAATGCAGATTCGAATAGCCGCGTTCACCCCACCTTCATTTGCTCATTGTCACGTCTAAAGTAGCTTAAAATACTTGCGTGAAAATGAAAATAGAAACGCGCGTTTGACGATGCGAATTTCGGCGGCAATTTGAAATTTGAAAAAAGTGATCGCCCTCATTTAAATCAATATTAAAGCGCGAGTGTTAGAATCGGTCATTTATTTTACTCATATATTCCAGCAACCGCAAGCAATGTCCGACCACGCTGTCGCTGTTCTTCGAGGAGACACCGTTCAAGGAGTCGTGCACTTGTTCCAGGTTGGTCTGCTTGGATTGTTGGCAACTTCCACTCCCCCCCCCCCCCTCCTCTTATCTCTAGCTTCTATTTGGAAGTATATTGGAAGTATACAAGGGAAGTGACCATTTGTTTGGGGAAAATAAGAATAACAAATGTATTCAGTAACGGTCATTTTTCCTGCTTTCTCTTAAAATCTTGATAGTTCTTTTTTCTTAACTCTCTCTCTCTCCCTCCCGCGCGCTTTCTCCCTCCCTCTCTCCCTCCCTCTCTTCATCATTATCTCTCTTTCTGTCTCTCCCTCTCTCTCTCTCTCTCTCTCTCTCTCTCTCTCCTTGCAGAAGCAAGAGTCGGACCCGACGGTGCTGAAGGGCGAGATCACTGGCCTGTCCCCTGGCCTGCACGGCTTCCACGTGCATCAGTACGGCGACTCGACCAATGGCTGCGTCTCGGCCGGCCCTCACTTCAACCCCTTCGGCAAGACCCACGGAGGCCCCAAGGTCAGCATTCCTCTTTCTTTATTCTTTTAAACTATAATTTGTAATAAAGGCTAATAGTCATTTATTTTATATTAATTCAGTTTAAAGACACAATTCATTAAAAAAAGGTTTCCTACAGCTCTAAACTAAATTGAATATGTTTATGAATACAATTTATTCGCCTGTCTCTCCCTCTCTCTTCTTCTCTCCCTCTATATCTCCATCTCTCACACTGTACTCTCTCTCTCTCAATCCAGGATGACAACCGCCACGTCGGCGACCTCGGCAACGTGGAGGCGGGCGCGGATGGAGTCGCCAAGTTCGAGATCACCGATAGCCTCATCAAGCTGCACGGCGTCAACTCGGTGGTCGGCCGCAGTCTCGTCGTGCACGCTGGAGTCGACGACTTGGGTAAGGGGGGAGAGGGCATGGGTACAGTAAATGAATGGAAGTGATGGGATACGGTAGGTGCATCAATGAGAAGCTGGGAAGGTGATTACTTATGATTAGGAAGGCTTATGGATCATGAAGTCTTACGATAGACTTATTGTAGGGAGGCCAAGTGCTAGAGTACTATAGCCTCGAAACTGCGAGTAAGATTAACATAAGAGATGGTATAAGAAGACCTGTTCGGGGAAGCAGAAAAAGAGATATACGGTGTGATTCAACCGGAAGATTACTTTATCGTTGTTATTATTATATATTACTATTCTTACTTTATAAATGTTGAAAAAGGCAGGAAATCATCCTCGTTTGCAGGCAAGGGCGAAGGCGAGAAGAAGGACGAGTCACTGAAGACGGGCAACGCGGGTGCCCGTGCGGCATGCGGAGTCATCGCCCTCGCCGCGCCGACCGACTAAAAAGATGCTAATTAGGGTCCAGACCTTAAGCCTTAACCCCTACCTTATCTTAAGGTTATCCCCAAAGGCTTAAGGTATATCAGTCTGGCGCCACCCTCATTTCCATGTCGTTTTCTTTATATTATTAGTCGTCCGAGTAGTTTATTCGTGTCTGGCGTCTTATTAATTTGGCGCTTATTGTGACTGTTATCATTATGATCTTTGTTTACGCGATAAATGTATGAGAAATAGTGGCTGGAAATAACAGTGGATTTGCGGATTGATTGGGGTTGAAAGAGGTGCAGTGCTTGATGAGAGAGGGGAAAGGGGAAGAAATGTAGTGGAAGTATAAAGAGAGAGGGAAAGAAGAGAGAAAGGAAGAGAGTTTTGATAAACAACGCAATAGATGAATCTGCTTTGTTATTTTCTGGCTGAAGATTCGTGGTTTGAATTATGCTTGAATTAAAATGCAGCCAAAGCCTTCTGCTGGCGATGAGCGCATTTAAGATTAGGTCTTTCTCTAGCGACCTCACAAATTTTCTTCGAGAGAAAGGATGAATCGGAGGATTAAGTTGCCAAAGGAATAAGACACGAATAAGACATTCTATTAGGGATTGCCATTGTCGTTGCCAAGGGGATTCTGACGCATATTATTAGTGCGTTTTGTTTCGAGAGCAGCAACGTTAGAATCATCTCCAGTGGACATGGTGTATGTAGGAGGTGGATTGACAAAAGGCGGTTTTTAGTGAACAAGACACGAAGTGTAAATGCAATGGACGATCTAAATAATGCAAAGAGTTTAATAGGAGAAGCTTAAGCTTTTTCTCTCTCTCTCTCTCTCTCTCTCTCTCTCGAATTCACCGGCCGGCCAGAGGGGCGGGGAGCAGGGTTTTAGCGAGAGAGAAAGAGACAGAGAGAGAGACAGAGAGAGAGAGAGAAAGAGTGAGGATAGGAAAAAAGACGGGAGAGTGAAGAGAAGATTAGGAAAAAAATGATTGGGAGAGAGATGGTGTTTGAAAGAGAAATACTTTAAAAAGACGCAGCTACCGTTCTGTGTGGTAAGAAGCAACTTTTATGTATGTACATATAGAGTTTCTAGGCGCTACAAGCGCTCCAGAAGGGCTCTTGTATGTAAGTCCTAGCCTCTTGTATGTTAGTCCTAGACTTGGGCGTTATATTGGCGTTTGAGGAACACTTGACATTTGAAGGAGTCTGCATCTCGACCCTCGTGGGTCAAACCTCTTCTATAGGTCATTAGACTCAACTTGACGTGCCATGAACTTAGGGCTGAGAACCCAACTTAGGAATAACGGAGAAAGAAGTTACGGTACACTGGGAAACGCCTTAACTAGGAAAGTCGTTACAAACTTCCCAGGCCCAAATAGCGTTGCATAAGCAGATAAAATTAAAAGGTGAACGTGAAGAACTTGAGAATATTCTCTGTCGAACTTTTGCTGAAATATAGGAGATAATGCATACATATGTAAATGAAGTATGCAAATTAGAATTCCATTGAGAAATGGAATCTTCTTGCTTCCAATGCAGCTCATTTCACCTCCTTTTACTGCCATGGGACGGCTGCCTCTCCGTCCGCTCTCAGCCTTTCTCTTTGCGCTCCTTCTTTTCGCTTCTACCGCCTACGGAGGCAATTACTATCTCGATATCTTTTGATCTTCCAAAACAGTAATTGTATATATTGACATTGTTCATGGAAGAGAACAAGAAGAATGCTGCAAAGATTTCTAGTCCTGTCGCTTTTTTTGTATTAGGCAAAAAGTCGCGAATTGAAAATTGAGTTTTTTGGCTCCTTTAGATTCACCATTCATAAAAATTACTAATTTTTTTTTATCCAGACGCCGCCGCCGAATCAAATCAAGTCGCGGCGAACTCTTCTAGTCAGATTTAATTGTAATCTGTTCTGCATGCCGTTTTGATGAAGAAAGACGATATTCCAGCCGAAATAAAGGAAAATAAGTATTCCTTACATTATTTAGTAAATTGGTACAATGAGATTGAGAGAAAATTTTATATAAAAAAATAAATTACTACTTACAGGTACGAATTCGACCACGCCCACTTCCACTTCCACAACCACTTCGCCTGAGCCTTCCAGCACCACCGGCAAGCCGGAGACGAACGCCATTGTGTCCTGGATTGTGCAACTCGGTCTTAACTCTATCTACATTGTTTTGGGGACTCCATCCCCATCCAGAACGCGTTCGCAAGCATTGACAGTGGCATATGCATTCCTTGAAGACAACTTCCTCTTCTAGGATGGTCCCTCGTGCTCGCGGGCGTCCTCGTCCTCCCGGCCGTACTGCCCATCCTCATCATCCGTGGGCGTGTCGAGAATTTCGGGCGAAAAGCGCTCAAGCAGATCAACGACCTCAAGAAGGTCAATGATGCAATCATCATCATTGGAGAGGACAATCTTATGTGTCTATTTCCGTGGCAGTTATCGACAAATTATTCCTCTTCCTTACTTCCAGGCTAAGAAGAAGCCGTCAAAGGCGTCGGAGAAGTCGGAGGTCAATCGTTAATATTTTTTCAATCAATCACAGAAATTTTCATAAAACGTCAAAATTATCAAACATCCTTTGTGCAGGAGGACAAGCCGATGGAGGAGCAATCCAAAGAAACGGTGAAGGAGACCCCGGCTGCCAACGTTGCCAACCCTATTCAGGTTGGATGACGATTGAGAATGGAAGAGAGAGAGAGAGAGAGAGAGAGAGAGAGAGAGAGAGGGAGAGAAAGAGGGGATAGAGGGAGAGAGGGGGAGAGAGGGAGAGAGAGAGAGAGCGAGAGAGAGAGAGAGAGAAAGAGGGGATAGAGGAAGAGAGGGAGAGGGGGAGAGAGGAAGAGAGAGAGAGAGAGAGCGAGAGAGAGAGAGAGAGAGAAAGAGGGGATAGAGGAAGAGAGGGAGCGGGGGAGAGAGGAAGATAGAGAGAGATAGAGGGGAAAGAGGAAGAGAGGAAGAGAGAGGGAGAGAGAAAGAGAGAGAAAGAAAGAGAGAGAGAGAGAGAGAGAGAGAGAGAGAGAGGTAATGAAACCCCACCTCTTTGCCAGGCGACGCCGACTCTTCCGCTGGGCGCAACCGATCCTCTCGTCCCTCCTCTGGCACCCGCCCCCGACGGCTATTTCGATATCAACTAAGACCAGAAAAAGAGAGAAGATAAAGGCGTATGATGATGAGCGGAGAGAAATGTCACAAAACATACATCCGATCGATGACACCGAAAAGAGCAAACCGAAAGTTCAGAATCAGATGACTATTTTACAAGCCAATTCATGATGACTGTAGAATAATGCCATTTGGAAGAACCGTCAAAATAACATGTAATACAAAGCTATTTTTGTTGATGATCCAGAGAGCATTAAAAAATTGATTTTATGCTGCCCTGAAGCACATTTCGAATGGATAATCTCCTGACATTTAACGATTTCTCTGCATTCGTTGCCAGAACAATCGCCATATTTACATGTGAAACAAAAATATTTAAAACGCTCTTATTTTGCAAGGCAAGCTCTTGTGCTCTCTTTACCTCTCCGTTTCCGTTTCTCGAGTCTTTTGCTTCCTCTGGCTGTCGCTCTCATTCACTCTCTATCGCTATCTCTCTCTCTTTCTCTCTCTCTCTCTTTCTTTCTCTTTCTCTCTCTCTCTCTCTCTCTCTCTCTCGGTGTAGGTTAATTTTAGTACGCTTGAAATTAAAACAACTAGAAAATTTATTTCGATTTGCAATGTCCTCATAGTATGCACAAAAATCATCGAAATATCATGAAAAGCACTATTAATATCACTATTAATGTCACTTTAAGTACATTGTTGCGATTCAAGACTGCGCTAAATGAATAGTATTGATTAATGAGGCCATGAGAAAAGTGGAGGAGAGAGAAGGAAAAGGGAATGGCATCGTGAGAACGCAAGTATACTTCTCTCTTGGCATAATCAACGCCTCATTAAGGAATAATATTCAGTTAGCGCAGTCTTAAATCGCAACTAATTAAGCTTATGTGCAGTGCCTTTACTTCTTCTCGACATTCATTCGTATTGATTCTTTTTTAGTTTCTTGCTTCTATTTTCTGCTTGAATTTCTCTTTGTTATTGAATAATATGTATGATTATATATAAATATAGTTCCAACTTTATTCCACAATCACAACATACATATACAGTACCGCTCAGCGGCCAGGGGTCTCGGCTATAGCGGCCGCGTGCCAAACAGGCCAAGCGAAATTAAGCCCTGTAACATTTTTATTTTCAGAATTAATTGTTATTTTTGGCTTCAGGGTAATGTTCTGCATCCATTAAGCTCAAAAACGTTACAAAATAATGCATATTCACCATAATGGAAAATCTTGTGAATTTCATGGTGCAGGAGCACTACAATTCGTAGTGTGTGAACGTGTCATCGTTTCAGTGAAATTTATGAATGCAGTTGCTCGAAGAATACAGCTTTAAATTACAGTTTCGTACTTCATTTAGGATCCTTTTGTCATATCATGTGACCTTTAATGTTGCAAGTGACAAAAGCATGGCAAAAAAAATCTTACAAAAAAAACAGGAAGAAATTGGCTCAAAAGAGGAACCGAACCAAGTCCCTTTGCTCATGCAGATGGATACCAATGCTCTAACCAGCCATACATGAAGTCGATTCCAAACAATTTTGGGTACATTTTGACGTTGTTTTTTAGAGCTGTAAGAGTCAATGCCACGAAAATTCCATGCCTTCCGTAGTGTTCTGTAAATTGCCAGATTTCAATTTCGAAAACAAAGTGTCGGGTTGTCTTCTCTCATCGCATCGGAATATTTTTTCGAATGAACTTTTCCAGTTTTAAATCCAAAAGAGCAGAAGCGCAGCAAAACGTTTGCTGCGATTGGGGTTCGAACCTGTGGCACACAAAACGAAAGACAAGCTCTTTAATCACTGAGCCTCACCATGTACTTCCCCTTTCCTAAGCAGAGACCTTGATAGTCGGTCAGCCACCCAATTCAAAAATTCTCTCTCTCTCTCTCTCTCTCCCTCTCACTCTCTCTCGAAGTGGCATTAATTTAAAGCAATCGAACGCAACAATATGGTCCACAGAACAAAAAGTAACGGTACACTGGGGACCTATTGGTAAACCATTGGAAATCAGTACCAAGTGACCTGACCGAAACCAAAATATCGTCGCTGCAGTCGCACTGACGCCAAGTAGAGCTCATAGTGGTGATCGCTAAAAGTGAAGGCAAAAGGAGTTAACGCCTGGCTTTAGATCTCGGATATGGCCTACGAGGCGCAGTAAGTTGCGCGCTTGCTTGCAATTTTGAGCGTCGCATGTTCGAATCCCTACCGGGTCGAATGTTTTGCCTAGAAAAAGTAAGGAGAGACAAGATTGGAGCTCAAAGTGGAGGATCGTTCAAAGCGAAGCAAAGGACAAATCAAGACGTAACGCAGAGAGAGAGTGAGAGGGAGAGAGAGAGAGAGAGAATTTTTGAATTGGGTGGCTGACCGACTATCAAGGTCTCTGCTTAGGAAAGGAGAAGTACATGGTGAGGCTCAGTGGTTAAAGAGCTTGTCTTTCGTTTTGTGTGCCACAGGTTCGAACCCCAATCGCAGCAAACGTTTTGCTGCGCTTCTGCTCTTTTGGATTTAAAACTGGAAAAGTTCATTCGAAAAAATATTCCGATGCGATGAGAGGAGACAACCCGACACTTTGTTTTCGAAATTGAAATCTGGCAATTTACAGAACACTACGGAAGGCATGGAATTTTCGTGGCATTGACTCTTACAGCTCTAAAAAACAACGTCAAAATGTTCCCAAAATTGTTTGGAATCGACTTCATGTATGGCTGGTTAGAGCATTGGTATCCATCTGCATGAGCAAAGGGACTTGGTTCGGTTCCTCTTTTGAGCCAATTTCTTCCTGTTTTTTTTTGCAAGATTTTTTTTCCCATGCTTTTGTCACTTGCAACATTAAAGGTCACATGATAAGACAAAAGGATCCTAAATGAAGTACGAAACTGTAATTTAAAGCTGTATTCTTCGAGCAACTGCATTCATAAATTTCACTGAAACGATGACACGTTCACACACTACGAATTGTAGTGCTCCTGCACCATGAAATTCACAAGATTTTCCATTATGGTGAATATGCATTATTTTGTAACGTTTTTGAGCTTAATGGATGCAGAACATTTCCCTGAAGCCAAAAATATCAATGAATTCTGAAAATAAAAATGTTACAGGGCTTAATTTCGCTTGGCCTCTTTGGCACGCGGCCGCTATAGCCGCTATAGCCGAGACCCCTGGCCGCTGAGCGGTACTGTATGTATATATTTCTTTTCTAGTAAGAATTTGAATATCTCTTGTCTTCCTTTAGAGTATTCAATGGCTCTTCGTGTCTCGTCTCTTCTCGGCTTTTTTCCATCCGACGTCTCCATGGAGGATGTTCTCAAGGTCCCGAAGATCCTCGCCGTTTCCGAGCACGTGATTCTCTGGGACCAGAAGTCTCCGATCAGTGTCAATTCAACGGAATTCCCTGTTCTCGCTCGTCGTCTTCTCCGCAAGGAACCCGTCTCCTTCCCAGGCTTCCTTTGCTTGGCGACCTCCAAGCCCAACCGTCACAGACTCTTTCTTACTCCTCTCGCGCCAATGACGTCACGAAAACTCGCACACCATGCCACGTGCGTGCTACCGGTGCCAGTCCCGAAAGATGATTTCAGCATTGCGGCAGCCGCGTTCGCAACCGTAACGCGTCTCTTCGTTCCCATCGCCGTGAAAACGAGAGGAATTACTATCGCGAGCATCACCAGTTCATCACCCCTCTTTGACGGTGACGTCACATACGAAGTATCCATGTACGTCCATTTCACAGATTATATCCCGTTTGATGTCTCGCTGACGGTTGAGGAGATCGATCCGGACCATATCTATCTGCTTTCTTATGAGAATTGGTTCGGGTCTGGCACCCTCAGAAAGTGTTCGTTCCGCTATGTCGCCCCTCGAATTTCTGGTGAAGTCATTTCGAGCGAATGCGTCATGGAACATCGGGTTGATATTCCTGAGGTTTTCCATCATCGGTGCTACGCAGCGAAAGAGATTGCCAGAAAGGCGGGAAGACGCCTTCTCAGCAACGAGGAGCTGGAATTCCTGAAGAGCGATCTATTCAAGCAACATCAAGAAAATAGGATATTCGAGCCTGTCAAGCTGTACACGATTGATGCATCCAAGGAGATGTTCACGGTTTTGATGAATGCCGGTGGGCGTTCATGGACAGTGTTTGACCTGAAGAGGCGGGAATATCCCAGAAGCAGGACGACGATTCAGCTCGAGCACAGCGCCAGTGCCGCTTCCTCTCGTGCTCGAAGAGTCGTCGCGCGTATTCAGGACACCGTCGTCACGGTTGGTTCAGTTGAAGTCATTTTGTTGACAAGTTAAAAAAGTTTAATGACAAATTTGTTGGCGATTTTGGAATAACGTTACCATTTTTACCACCAGGGATGTCCAAAACCAGGCTCGGGCAGGGCCCTTCCAACTACGGGCTCGGCCAGCTTTGGACATCGTTGGTTACTATTCTACTTGATCTTGTGTCAGTTCTATGAATATATTATGACAAGTGAATTGTCTGAATTTCTTCGAGGGCTTCATCGGCAGCGCGCTGCCTCGCCTGGAGGAAGCGGCCCGCGCTGCGTGCTACGCGCTGCTGAACAAGCAACAGCAGCAGCGTCTCTGCCGAGCAAATGCGTTCGACTTCATCTCTTTCCTTCATTTCTGTGCACGTCTTGAGGACAAGCGGAACGCTTGCGCCATCTTGTGATGAATGCATTGATACTCTTATTGTTGTTTGAATTGCTTCTTCTCAGGCTAACGCACCAATAAATAGTCATTGCTTCGTGTCATTACTTCTCACAAAAGGGTGGCAAAAGTAATGTCGTTTAAATTCTCACAAAAATCTTGCGCCGTCACTTGACGGCTCGGCAACGTCTTTTTCCGTGGTGCTAACACGAGAATGCAATTTAATTGAAACAAGAAGACAGACGTTATATGTCTTTTATCCGTAAATGTCATACGGGGTCGTGACGGCCGTGAAGTAGTCGGGCCAGTATCTTGGTCAAATTATAGGGGAGGGAGGGGGGAGGGGTTACAGGGAAGATGGTGCGTGATGATTTGAAATGACGGTAGAATCAGGGCACGCGAATGGGAAAGGAAAGAGGACAAACAAGAAGATGAGATAGATCTCATGGCCCTCTACTTCATTTTGCGCGTCGACCTGGAAAGGCAAAATTGAGATTTTGGTTGGAAGTGTATTGTGGAATTTATATATAGTCAATTATCGAAACCATCTAATATTTCATTACTGATAAAACGTTTTAAATCGTAGACTTCATTGACGTACTTCTCCTTGGACGCCTTGGATGACTTGGAAGCTGCCTCGGGAAGCGGCACGCCGTCCTTCGTCTTGCTGAAATTTGATAGCTTTAAGGCTCTGTTGTGTTTACAGATTTTATTTACTTTTGAGTAAAAACAACTGAACTGACTCGCATTCGTCCTTGAGTCGTTTCAGGAACTTCTCGATATCCTTCTTGTGATTGGGACTCTTCACGGAAAAGAGGCCGAGCAGCATGGCCATGTAGTCGATAAGGTACTGAATGTCTCTTGAACTTTCTCTCAGTCTTTCTCGCTCTCTAATTCTCAATTCATTCTCTTTCTCTCCCTGTCACTTTCTCTCTCTCTCTCTCTATCAAGCAATCTACAATAAACACCTTCAAGTTGCTGAACGACTTCGACTCGCCAGTAAGATTGAATTTGATGTCGAGCAGCACGATATTCTACAAGTACGTAACAAATTCATACTTGTTTTTAGTCAATATTTTTTAAAGTAAAAGAATTAAAACTGTGATAAATATATATATATATATATATATATATATATATATAATGTCAATATATATATGTATATACATATATTGGCATTAAATGATAGCAAATAAAATTACACAAATAAACAAATAATAAATGTATTTGATACCGACCGCATTGATTTTCCGCGCTCGGAGAAGCTGCGGATAGGCGGACATCGCGATTCCGACGGCGCACGCAGACAGGAAATCGGCGTCGCGAACCTGAACTTTTATCATTTTTATTTACATTTTTTGTTGCTATTATTTTATGAAAGGGTGTTATAGTTTTAGAAGGTTTTAGAATTTAAGGAGCGTTAAAATCCTTTTCGATGTTTAGGTGATGCAAGTAACGAATGTAGTCAACTTTCACTAAAGCAGTTTTGAAGCATGAAGGTCCAAAATTTTTTTTAAATTTTCGCTAAAAAGCAGAAGTCGCAATTAGGATGCATCGGAATTGTCAGGGTAATCGTGGTAGGAGTTTCATCTTTTCAAGCCTCATTTAAGAGTTGAGGTTGTTATGGTCTGGCGTTTGGCGGAAATCACGCGACAAACCAAGATGGTCTTCCTCTTATCCTCATGCACTCTTGCGATGGCGTCGTGAATGAATTCCTAAAAAGGCGGGAACTTCTTTTGCGATTTTTAAAATATAGAATTCCTTTTCTGTTTTACTAGATTAAATCGATAGCTCAATCAAGAATTGGATAAAAGACAAATAGCGTACCGGCGTTTCCATGAGGCCACTTTTCGTGTATCCGCGGCGAGTCGGCCTAAACTGCGAGAACTGGTGCTTCGCTCGCACGTTCTTCGTGTCGGGCACCGCGAAGCGGCGGAGTTCGCGCGAGCGCAGCGGCTTGATCTTCTGAAAGAGAGAATTTGATTTTTTAGAAATCACAGACCACTGATCAAAGATTAGAGATCACAGAAAGATTAGAGATCACAGATCAAAGATCAGAGATCACTGATCAAAGATTAGAGATCACTGATCAATGATTATAGATCACTGATCAAAGATTAGAGATCACAAACCTCGCAAAAGGCCGACTTGGCGTCTGCCTTGTCGAAGAATGGCTCGAGACTCGCGAGAACGAGTGCGCCCGGCTCGTACTCGGAGTACACGAGCGGGTAGCAAAGGAAGCGGGTCTTCTCCTCAAAACATATGCTACTTTCTTTCTAATTAATTGTTTTGGAAATGTTTCTTTCCTGTTTCCAGCAGCAATATCGAACTCAAGAATTCTTGTTTCCTTTTTTGCACGTTATTGTTTAATTTATGTTTTGACCTTAGGCACATTGTCCACGATCTTATCCTTCAATATCTTGCGATACCGTTCGCGCTCGATCATTTTCTCTTGGAGCGCCTTATCGATCTGGCAAAAATGTTTATTTATTTAGAAAGCAAAAAATACTAATAAAAAACTTGACAAGATGACAACCTTCTTCTTCTCTTTGACATACGCCCATGGATCTTCCGCCTCTTCATACCACGCTTCGAGCCAGAACGAAGCAGCAGAAGAAATGGGTGGCCCATCCTTCCCCCTCTGCGGGTGAAGACCATGTTTCGCAAAAACGTTGTTAATTTCCTCCCTCCACTCTTCGTAGTAATCTCGCATCGGGCTACTAGAAAGTAGAAGAATTATATTTTTAAAATAATTTTATGGTTTTTTTAAATTATTTGTATTGAAAATCCGCACTTGCGATACACCATGAGAATCTTGAAGAGCGTTTCAATCTGACGCTCGAGCACGTTGTAATCCCTCATTGCATCATCCAGAATGTTGATCTTCTCGCCAAGTGCATGGCACACGCGATTATTGAATTCCTAGTGAAATGCGTGGAATGTAAACATTAAAAATTATAAAGTTTAAGCTCCAGTTAATTTGACGCAAATATCCTCTGAAATCGGCGAGTATTTATTTGATATAAATCAATGTTTATTAAAACTGTCCACGTTCACGCACAGACCTCTTTCGTTTCATCATCTATTGCAGTTACCAAGTCGCCTGTTGGCGTTCCATCCTCGATTGGATCATTTTCGCTGTAAATTTAAAATTAAATAAACATTTTCCGTATTTGGCATCGAATTTTATTTTTTTTAATATAATTTTTTTTTAACACACCTCTCCTTCTGATCGCCCGTGCTCTCGTGGGCCTTCGTTTTTACTTCTTCCAGTGTTTCGGCGCCGGCCGAAGATCTTGGTTCACTGCAAAAATTATATTTTCAATTTCAATTTTTGTTACCGATCCGTTCTTTCGTTTACTCTAAAAAAACTACCTACCCCTTATTCGTTCCGTCGCCAGCCTTGATTTGGGCCTGAAAAAATATGTATAGTTATAAATTTTTTAAATAATTTCGTTAAAAAATGCTGTTTTGAAAGCTGAAGAATCATATTAAAATCGAAAAGTTTTTGCGCACCGCGATGATCTGGAACAGCGCATCATCCAGCTGGTTGGTGTTCTTGCCAAGAACAAGGTTCACGCGATCGCAGAACTGAAATCGTCGAGTATTTATTTAGTCTAAATTAGTGTTTATCAAGGCTATCCCGCTTTACGCAGACCTCTTTTTCATCCATTGCAGTTTCCGTGCCGCTTGTTGTCTCCTCATCTTCGGTTGAGTCATTTTCACTGTAAATCTTAGGATTAAAAAAAAATTCCCGTATTTGGCTTCGAATTTTTCTGCTTTAATATAATCTTTATTCTTTTTTTTCGTACCTCTTCACACTATCACCAGTGCTCTCTTGGGTCTTTGTTTTTATTTCCGACAATAATTCGGCGCCGGCCGATGTTCTGGATTCGCTGCAAAAGTTATAATTTATATTTCAATTTTTGTCGACAATTTGTTCAATTTTTACTCTTAAAAAAATACCTACCCCTTGTTCGTGCCGTCGCAAGCCTTTTTCTGGGTCTGAAAAAATATAAATATATTGTTATAAATGTAGCTCAGTTTTAATAATTACCGTTTAAAAATGTGGTTTTTTTTAAACTGAAAAATTAAAAATAGTTTTCTTTGTAATGTAGAACACTATTAATGTGTGTAGATATCTGAAAATAAAATCCTCATATGCAAATCGAAAAGGTTTTGCGCACCTCGAAGACATGGCTTAGCGCGAGTTCTAGCTTGGATTCTTGCGCTCCGAACAATGTTGCTTGATGCTGCTCGATTGCGTCCTGGAAATAAAAATAATATATTTACATAAATTTATTTAAATCATCTCGTAATCAAATAGTTATTCTTAAACATACATAATTTTTTTTAGAGTACGGTAGTTGTCGTATGCAAAAATGCAATAATTCACGTGCCAAGTCCGCCACTTCCGCTTTGGTCAGCTGAACGTCCAGGATGGTATTGTCTCTCATGATCCTCTCGTAGATTTCAGCCATCTCAATGTCGTCGGCCTTCGTTTTGGGGTCCTTGAAAAACACAAAGTTCTAATTAAGGATTTCATTAAGGAATTATTTATACTAATATTCAATTAAATTTTTACTTTTCGACATTCGTTTATTTCCAATTTTATTTTGTATTTTAAAGAAGTAATTTTATTTCACGCTTATATATAAAATATTTCTTGCCATGGCAACGATGATGTGGAAATCGATGATATGGAAATCAGTGCGATCAAGCGTCGCGTTGCTCACCTGAACGAGATGTTCATTTTTTTCAATTATGTGTTGAATGAATTTTCGATTGATTTGTGACGAAGAGTTGGATGATTATTTTGTTCCTAATTGGATTTCTTTCTCCGATGGCCTCACATCCTCGAGTATTTTCAGGAATTCGCCAATGTAGTCTTCCGCCGAAATGGCGATAATTTTCTCGATGATCTCTGAGAACAAGCAGAAATTGTCACTATCGCTGATTACGGTAATTCAATATCTCACAAGCCATTCTTCGCGCTCTCGCCACTTTGATACCCTTTAGCCGTCTTATCAATTGGAAAAAAACTGCAATCGATAATGACAAACGCTCATGAAGTTCCTTTGGGGCGTCTTTTTTTTGCTTGGCGTTTTCCCTCGCTTTTTTTGATTTGATTCTTGCAGCGATCCTTGTTCTGAAAATGTTTTTAAATTTTTGTGTTTCATAATATGAAGAAAAAAAATTCCTTCTCTGGCACTCGAATCATATGAAGCCAGAGTACAAATAATTGTAAACTGTCTTGAAGTAAATTTTAGATTTTATTTAATGCCCGCTTTTATTTATTTATTTGAATGTTCGCTCGAACGTGCTTGATTTTTGGATCTCGATGTTTGCTTCTTCACTCCATTCGTATCTAGAGTCCCCGTCTCAGTCCTGGTCTCTGTGTCTTGAGTCCTTGTCGTATTCTCGGTATCCTGTTTTGTTGTAGAATTCTCGGTCATCGTATCCTCCTGATTCGTTGTCGAATTCCCGGAGTCGTTTGGTCAGACGGCGATTGGCGTTGCTTCTTCCTGATTTTTCACATTCCAAAGCGGAGTCTTATTATATTTGTTTTACATATAAGTGACCGTGGAACTTAAAACCACATGCAATTTACTCGTTTTACGCTGTCTTTTCTTAAAGACTAAGCCGAATTTTTGTTTTTTTTGTTTCTTTTATATTTATTTAAAATACCCTCGCCTTTTGCTGAATATCAGTTGGGAATACACTCTAATGGATCCTGACTTTAACTACGATTTGTACATTTGACCAACTCAATTGCAAATTGCACTGCTAGATGGTATTCACGGTTGATTCCTTCCACATTTGTATCGTCTCAATCTGAATACTCAGCTATTGTCTCAATTTGACATTGTTAGAGTGACTGATATGTATATAATCTTCACATTGGTATCGGCTCCATCTCTATTGGTCGCACGAGCTAGGCTAAATACTCAACTATTGTCTCAAGTTGAGATAGTTAGAGTGACTAATGTATGTATGTACATATATGTAATCTAACTAGATCCAATTCACTTCGAGCACCCCCCCCCCCCTTTAGAATTCTCATGCGAGTTCTTGCCCCCCTTCCAGTTCACTCTGTATTTGCTCCCAAATAGACTTCCAAACCATACCTGTTAACAGTCTCATGATATTCTCGAGTTCTTTGCCAGGTGTTGTTGAAACATTGACTTCCTGTTAATCGATGTATGTATGCCTGTTTGTACAGGAAATAAAGTAATAAAGCAGATTGCTAAAGTCCACATTTATTATCGAAAGTTGACCCGATGACTTTGGCGACGAGAATTCAACTGAAACAAGTGAACGATGGAAGTGGGAGAAAGACAGCAAATAGTGGGAGAAGGCAGAACACGCAAGCAACAACTACGCTGTAGAAGAAATGAGACGATAAGGAGAGAGATTTTTTCTTCGCCCACTGGGGACCACTCTGGCTTGTCTTATAAACTAAAACATTTGTTAACGTGGACAACTCACAGATCAATGCGGTTGACATGAGTCTTTAAATGGTTATAAAAGTTTTATAGGAGTATTTGGAGAAGAATTTTTCGTTTCCAAATCGTCCTCCATCAAGGGCTATTCGCATGCAAAAAAAAAACAGAATTTTTGGAATTTAGGGTTTCTGACCATTACCTGGTTAGTCTATCTCACTCTCTCACTCTTTCTATCTCCCTCTCCTTATCCCTCTCCCTTTCCCTCTCTTTCTCTCACTCTCTCACGCTCTGTATCTCGCTCTCTATCTCTCTCTTTCATAGCTCCCGACCATCCTACATATTTATGCTGCCTAATTATCTAATGAATGGCACATATCACATCCTTTTCCAATGTTCTGTGGACCAAACAGCGGTGAAATAGAATAAAATGCCAATAATGTTAGCAAAACACGGTAATAGAGCTACCTTGTGATCCGTTGTGATGTTAGGGGTCGTTATCGTTGGTTGTACTCGGAATTCTTGAGGGAGAGAGATATTTTGTTTCTGATCCCTCGATGAAATTTAGGCAATGGAATTTCTATAATCTGCTCGAATACAGAAAGCGTCAGTGCCGCTTCCTCTCGTGCTGGAAGAGTCGTCGCGCGTATTCAGGACACCGTCGTCATGGTTGGTTCATTTATGTAGTTTGCAAATAAAAAAATTGTTTTAATGAAATATTTGTTAGCGATTTTTAATGACGTTGCCCTAGTTACAACTCTATTACATCTTCTGTCAGTTCCATTAATATATTTTAGCCATTTAATCGTTATAATAATGTATATTATAACAATTGAATAGCCAAAAAAAGATAAAGACACAGCCTCTCTTCCTAGCAAGTGCATACGACTTTAGCTTATTCTTACAGCTGTGTGAACATCTTGAAGACAAGCGGAACGCTTGCATTCATATTCTTTTTGTTGTTTGAATTGCTTCTTCTCAGACGTGTACACCAATAAATTGTCATTGCTTCGTTGCTAGGAACTTGTTGGGAGCGAGAGCCCCAATAGATTTTTTCTTCGAGTGTAGATGAAAAAAGAATGAAAGCCTTAGAGGGTAGTTAAAACGTGGATTCTTTTCACGCGCTCTCTTTCCCTCTCTCTCCTTCTCTTTCTCATTTCCTGACTGTGTCTTCCTTTAACCATTTATGTTCATGCTTTTTCCTCTCTTTACGTGTTCTTTTTTTTGTGCATTACTCAAATTAGTAATATACAAATGAAGTCACTTTGTTACTAGTAAGAGTCCTGAGAATACCCTTAAACCAAAGTAATGAAATTCCACCTTCAAAAAAAAAAACAAATTTATGCGGCAGAAATTAACTACTTTTCTGAATAAATTTCTCCATTATTGATGAAAGATTTGTTTTTCTTCGTTTATGCATATATTGAAAAGCTAACATTTGAAAACGTGAGCTTTCGGAAGACACGATTACTTTTGAAACTTACATGTCATTAATTCGTAATTAGCATTATCTTCTGCACTTTTGTTGTCAATGTGTGAGCTGAAATGGAAAAAGGGAATCATTTCAAGAGACAGCGCCACCGGAGAGAAGTCGACTCGGGAAGAGCAGCGGCTTTTCGGCAGAACAATGAAGAAACTTGTCAGCTGTCTAAACCTCTTCGGCCTTTATTGCCATCTGTCCCTTCTGGCCTCCTTTGAAAAGGAAATATCCTCGAAATTATCTACTCAAATCTATTATAATATGTATTCGATCTTTTTTATGGATTACTTATCTCAAAAATAGATAAAACAAATAACAAAGTTTTAAATATAATTTCACAAAACTAACAAATATTCATAGGCTTTAATTCAAGTATTTTTTTAGATTTGTTCTGATTCGGAGGGCGAGATTGATACATGTAAAGATGATATGGTCTGCGTCGCAAAGATCGTTCTCGACGACCAGATAAGCTACACCCATTTCGGCTGTTCTATTGATGTCTCTTCTTCGCAAGAGTCGTTTTGCGCCCCTGCGCCATCGAAAAATCCTTCGATGCCAGCATATTTCTGCTACTGCTCGGGAATGGACAGCTGCAACGAAAAGAGCAAATTCGAGGACAAGGCTCGAGCAGAAGCCGAGAGACTCTACTGCATGAGCCACACTTGCCCCACGACCACCACAACGACCATCGAGGTCCGAAAAGAACCTTTTCCGGTCGAAGTGCATAAATCAACCGGATTCGAATGACAAAGAAGTGACAAATGGACAGTGGCGGATAATTTGAATATTGGAAAAAAGCTGAATTAATATAAGAATTATAAAAATTTCTATTAGTTTTGTTTACGAAGTCTTCGCCACTTCAGAACTCCACCACCACTGACAACGCGAACAGCAGCCCCGTGAAAGGCGGCACCTTTTCGACCCTCAGCACATTCGAACGCGGCCTCCTCATATCTGGGGCTGTCGCAGGTGAGAGAAAGTGAAAGAAAGGGCAGGACAATGCGATTTACGATTTACAAGAAAATGAGTGCAAGCTCGCATTTTTCGAACCATTCATATATTTGCATATGAATTAATAAAAGACTAGAAATATGCTAATTAATTCAAAAAGTGGAATTAGAATTTTGTTCAGAGAGAACAAAATGTGCATAAATAAGACTATATTTTTAATACACGCGAAAAAATATTTCGCAGATAAAATTATTAATAAAAAAAATTACAGCAAATTTGTTTAGCAAATTAGGCCAAAAAAAACTTGAGTAAACTTTTAAGAGGACATTTTATTTACATAATTACAATTCTGCTAATTTTTGAAATATATTTACAGGCTGCATCATCATAATCATCGTCATCGTTTTCGTCTATTTCAAGTGTTTCAAAGCGAAGGCAAAGAAGAAGAAGACACCTGACCCTTCGATCCCGTCAAAGATCAAGAATGCCATCACGGGGAAGTCGAAAAAGAAACAGGGTGCCACGACCGGGAATTCGGCAACGAACAATGATGCCACTTCCGGGAATTCGACAAAGAAGAAGGATGCCATGATGGGGAATTCGACAACGAATAAAGAAGATACTACCTCTACCAGGAATTCAACAACAAATCAGGAAACCGTGACCAGGAAATCGAAAACGAAGAAGGGTTTCTCCTTCAGCGTGTTCCTCAGAATTTTGCCCGTTCTTGGGCAGCTCGTCGATGAAGAAGATGCCGCCCGAGATGCGCTTGAACTCGGCGAGCTTTTCTTTAAAGGAGCCAAAATTTGCTTTGAATTCGCGCCTTTTGCCTAAGACGAGGACGAGAGAGCATAGAATTTAGAAATAGCAATAGTCAGGAAAATTCACAGATCTTACGGGATCTTAGTTTTATCATTTCTTAGTTTCGTGCGAAATAAACAAAAATTATGACAAGAAATCAATGCCCGGCAAGAACAAAGTCGTAGAAGTAGAAGAAAAGCAATAATTCTCAACAAGTGATCGCCGACCTTTCACAAGTTCATGCAGAAGATCTGCGATCATCGATGTCGCTTCGCGCTCTCGCACAATGTACGCTCGAATCAGTTCGAGACCCTAAGGAAATACCGTTCCTTCTGAATCTTGCAAATTCGAAAGTCAGATGAGACCACCTCAATGTCCGGATCAGGAATGCCGACGACGGCCGCATCACGAACGAAGGGATGCGACAGGAGAACGTCCTCGATCTCGGACGGTGACACCTAAGAATAACGGAGATGTTTGGGACCGTATGAGGGTCCCAGATGGTGTTTCTCAGCTCAGGTCGAAATGACAGGAAAGCTTGCCGAAATTATAGCCCCAAAGCTTAGAGAGTGCCAAATTGGCTACCTGGTTCGATACGGCGGCGTTGACGCGAACTTTGATCAACTCCTTGTTGCGGCCAACGATCGTGAGACGGCCGCCGAGTCACAGAAGCCGCTGTCGCCTACAGATTACAAAGGTTAACTTAATTGATTTAATTCAGCAATTACATATTCTTTTTTTGATTTATTGAATGATTTTTAAATCTTCTTTCTCGACCGACCCGTGTGCAGCATCGCCGTCGATGCTCGCGGCCGTCTCCTCCTGCCGATTCAGATAGCCCGTCATGAGCGTCGGACCTCGGATGTAGATTTCGCCGACGCGGCCGTCGGGCAGCTCGTCGCCCGTTTCCATGTCTATCACCTGCTCAGGAGGCTTTCTTCTACAATTCCAGGAAAATTTTATGGATTGAAATTATTTTTAACCTTTTTGCCAATAGACAGATATTTTATATGCCCAAACGTTGAAACGATCATCGACTGACCTTGCATTCAAAGTTGGGAATCGGCGGACCGACGCTTTTGTATGGCTTGTAAAGTGAAATGTCGGAAATGTTTGCCACTTCGGTCAGGCAATAGACTAAAGAAATACGTATGTATGTATGTATGTATGCCTTCCTTTCATTCTTCAAGTAAGCATTTACATATGTCTTTTTTTATCGTTTTTTTTTTACCAAGCTTTGATCTATGTATCTACTATGTAATTAAGCGCTAAGCCTTGGTTCGTAACAGACTCCTTCTGAAAGCTTGCATGCTCCTTCCGGTTTAATTACACAAGTTTGAGGAATCCCAATAGTAAAAATGTATTATGAATGTTGAGACTCCAAGAACTTTCCAGAAGATTTCGAAGGGGACAACGTCTCCCGCCTATCCTAGGAACATTTCGGAGGATTCTGAAAGGAGTCGACTTTTGCCCCTGCACCTGATGCGATGAGACGCAGAGTTGGGAAGCGCGTATGGACGCGGTCGCAGACGGCGGCGCTAGCGGGCGCGCCACCAACTACGTTGATCTGCAAAATCGGCGTTTTAAACATTATTTATTTTCTCCCTCAATTGTCAGATCTCTTTCTCTCTCCTTATCTTTGTGAATGCACTTGATTACCTTAACACTAGAGATGTCGTAGCTGTCCGGAGTTGCTTCCTTGAGCAGCCATGTCAGCAGCACTGGTGACATGTAGAGAACACGTATCTGAACATGAAAGAGAGAAAATTAGAGAAAGAGAGAGCGTAAAAGAGAGAGGGAGAGTGCGACAAAGCAAGAAAGAAATAGAGAAAACGAGAAGAGAGAGAGAGAGAGAGAGAGAGAGAGAGAGAGAGGGAGAAAGAGAAGGAAGGAGAGATAAAATATATGTTAATTTAGTTTGCATACTCGATATTTCTGGATGGTCGCGAGGTAGAGCTTGGGATCAAAGCGGGACATGATCCTGCGGTGCTGCCAGAGAGCAGCGACGTGTTCAGCGTCCTCGCAGTGAAGACATGCGTCACGGGCATGTTGAACACGAAGTGCTCCTTTCAAACGCACAATTATCTTGCGATTTTTCGAGAGAGAATTAAGTATGTAGATGTTTACTAACTTTATGTATGTACATATGTAGTTACTTATATTTTATTATATATTTTATTTATGATATGGCATGAAATGGGAGGAAGTGAGACACGGCGTTTAAGTGAAGCATAAAGTCTTTTCTAAACGGTACGAAGCGTGACCATAACATATTTCAGTTTTTCTGACTATCACGAGCTAGCTCGCCCATGTGGTTGGCAAAAAGGTTTGAATTCAAGAATGAGCCTTGGCTCCTTTACTGGAAGTATCCGGGGAATAATTAACCTAAGATTTGTACTATGCGAATAAGCTTATCTTGGCGTAAAACATCTATTCGGTAAGTTTGCTCGATTTTCCGGTGTTACATTCTGAGCAATAGTAATTTCACATGCTCTCACGACCGAGCGACAGGCAACTTTATGTACGCGCGCATTCAAAGTGGTTCTCTGGCGCTACTTTATAATTGTTCAATGGATACTTCCTTTAAATAGCCGTGGAACTTTCTTTTTTTCGAATGAAAAAACGTAAATTGCTTTATGAAAGAAAAAAAAACTCCCATACCGAATTCCAAAAGAAATTCTTGCCATCGAGGACTTGTCCAAAGCTCAACTCAAAGAACCTGGAGAAATAACGGGAGTTACATATTTAATTTTCGGAATGATGAAACTTGATTAAGATAAAAGGAAAATGCATTTTTGAAATTGAATTGCCTTTTATACAATGCGGCGCTTGTGCCGATAGCAATATGCGAGTGGATGACGCCCTTAGGACGGCCGGTGGTGCCCGACGAGTACGGCAAGCACGCCATTGATCGGGGGCAGGCTAAAGAGAAGAAGCAGAGTGTGAATGTCTAGCGAAAGAAAAACCGTAAAACCGAGGCTGCTTGATGAGACTAAATCCATAAAACTGAGTGGAATCCGTAAAACTGAGTGGAAGCATTTGTCACAACGAACAGTAACGTTAAAATAAATAGGAATTTGTTGTTCTTTCTGCTGCTACTTACGCTTTGCATAATTGTCTTCGGCCGCTGGTTGGCATTTGAGCGCATCCGCAAAATCGATGACGCCTTCGGGAAGCGGCGCAGAGTCCTCGTCACGAATGCAGATTATTGTCTAAAAATCAACATTGTAATTTACAGCTTTATTTGTTTCAATTAATTTTTTATTCCAATGTATTTTGTAAATAAAAGGGAAAACTGAAAATTCTCATGTTGCTTTACAAAGTCGCATTTCTCCTTGGCTTCGAGAACATTCTTCAGATGTGTGCTGTCACACACGATGAACGTGCTTCGAGAATCGGATAACTGGCGCTCGAGTTCGTCTTTGCAACAAGAATATACATACATATGTATGTATATAAATATATATCAATATATGCTTACATACATATATTTAGAATATATGTGTGTATTCAATAAATATCTGCCGTGCTATTAATCTAGAGAAAACTGACGCCAGTTTGGCAAAAAGTTAATGAAGATTTCATTTTGAGCTGAGTGAAATTTCGATGAAATCTATGAATAAGTATGTTTCATCAGGGGAAGTCTTGGATTTCCTTCTATTTCTTAATTTTTTGCAAGGTTTTTGTAAGTATTTGTATATATACATATATGGAAGTATGGAAGTTGAGAAGGATGAACAACTTGTTGGTCCCAATACGGCGTCGTCAACCGAATTTGCCGTATGTTCGACAGCATCCTTTGTTGTTCCTCGCTCCCAACGAGAGGCTCCTTCATGATCGCTTTCGGATGAGACCGGCTCGAGTTAGGCAGCTTGTACAGAATCTCGTGGCAGCTCTCAACCACTACTCGTTGGGTGGCTGGGCCATCTCCGAAGAAAATCAGGCAGGCCGAGCAATCCGAGTGCGATATAGAGACGTCGAGAGAGATGAAAAACATTTGCTAGCTCTATTTGTTTTAACACATGCAACAGGTCCTGATGCTGCTGCGTTCTCTCTTCACCAACGCCTCGCAGTTGGTTCTGGCAGATCTTTTCGGATGCTGCCAATCAACTGTTGCAAATGTTCTGGAGCGAGCTCTCGATGGAATGCTGAGACTGTGGAACAGTCACGTCCGCTTCCCTCTAACAAGTCCGCGCTACTGCGCAGGAGCAGCGGAAGCATTCGCGAGGCGCACTCGTTTTGGAAGTAAGATGTTAACGAAAAAACAACTTTATCATCTTGTTAGCTCAACAAAATAAGTTATTATTAAAGAAACATGGATAAAAAGCAAAGCATAACAAACATTACAGTACCTGAGACAGTATAATTTCTTTCCGTAACTTAAAAAAAACAATTGTGGCCATTATATGACTTTTAATTTTGATTTAGACGTCATCGATGGAAACCTCATCCCCATTATGGCCCCAGAGGAAGCCCCGTGGCAATACCGTACCAGAAAGGGATGGACAGCAATCAATGCCCTACTTGTATGCGATGCGGTCGGGCGAATCATATACTGTAACTGCCGTTTTCCCGGAAGCTGCCATGATGCATACGTGTACAGGCAGTCAGCACTTGCTGAAGCCTTCGCCCAAGGTTGAATTCCACCCGGGTACGTGATACTGGGTGACTCAGGGTTTGCTTCCAATGGCTTTGTTGTGACCCCATATCGGAACCCCCAGAACCCGGCCGAGGAAGAATTCAATCGCGAGCATAGACACACACGAGTACTAGTGGAACAGGCTATTGGCATGCTCTAGCGACGGTTTGGATGTCTGCGAGGGCAACTGCGAGTGCAACCGAGAGCAGCAGTTAAGTGTATCATGGCCTCGGTCATCTTGCACAACTACATCATTGAGAAGGTGACGGGTGGATACCCCATCCCTCGTCCCCGCCTTGCTACAATGGCCCACCCTCCACCCGGAATAGACCCGCGAATTCACATGACTACCAACCTGTAAATGTATTATACTATTCCTATTACTCCATTTTTCTCGATATAATTCGTTAATTTGGATAAACAATATCTAGTTGTCTCTGCTGATCCGATAAGATAAAATTGAAAAAAAACCTAGCTGAATCTATAAATGAAAAGAAGAGAAGAAAGGGAAGCAATATTCAAAAGCAACGAAACGGAAGGAGCAAGAAACGCAAATTCGATAAAAAGGCATTCAAAGGCTATAATTGTGCAAAAAGCACTTTTAAGCTAGAATGAAAATGTAGAAGGAAGGAGAATGACGAAGAATGCTATGGGGAATAAATGAGCATTTAATAGAAAGGAGCTGAACAGCTTGGGCATGTTGCTATGAGCACAAAATTTAGATATGCTATGCAATAATTATAGGATAAATCTACTATTTTATATTCTTTAAGTAAAGTAAAGATTAACTTTATAGAACTCTATTTCTAACAGTTACAGGAGAGGTGAACGGCTCGAAGGAGCCTTTTCTGAAGCGTTACGCTTGCCATTCTGCAACTCCAGCATGTCCGAGACAGAGGACATTCTTTCAACGTCGACGAAGGAATCTGCGTCTTCTGCTGGTTGATGGGGCACGATCACCTCTTGCTTGACTTCACGATTGAAGAGTACCTACGATGTTAAGAGACAGTTTAAGATTTTAACTTAATTAAAAGATACAAACTTAAAATCAAGAAAGAATCAAGGATAGAAAAAGGAAATAAAATAAAATGGAATGGATGTGTAACCGTATTATCGTGAGATGCCTGCTGATCATTCACAACACTCTGCGACGTGTCAGCAATGGAAGACTGGAAAAGGACATTAAAACTGTTAATAACTGCTGTTATAACAAGGCCGCCATTGAAATCTATATACAAAACAGAACTAACAAAGTTTCGCAGGGCGAGCGAGCTTACAATGGTGTTCATAGACTGAATGAAGCTCTCTCGCTCCATTCGCAGAGACTAAATCAAATGCATGATTACGAACAAGTTAGCAGTGAAAGGTTTTCTTACCCTTTTGAAATCCCTTCCCATCTCACGCACTGTTGCTCAAGCAGTTCGCAAGTACACCGAAGCATCTTTCGCCAAGGACTGAGTCGCCACCGCTGCTTTCCGCTGTGCCTACAGAAGCATTTTAAGTTTTCAACGCCAAAATTATAAGACTAATCGCAAGATGTTCTTTTTTAAGTAAAAGAATAAACACACCTCCAGCATTTCGAAGGTCTTTTCACGCACCATGCGTTCCGATGCTGCGGTTCTTCTCGGGTTGTGGCTGGAAGAATCCGTCACGCCTGGTTCGTGAAATCCCTCGTTATCCTAAATAAATGTGAAATAATCTGTTAAAAAAAGGAGGCAACAGAACTTAGAAAACAAGTTTTCACCGCCATCCAGCCACTTTCCAAGTCGCCGGCTGGGAAAACATTGTCATCTTCCAAAGAGAACGTGCGCTTCTTTCTCAGTGTATTTTTCTGCAACTAGTTCTTGAACTTACCACGTTCCTAAACATCCTTCCAAATCCACCGAACTATTAAGGGAACTTCAATGACAACCAACGAAGTTCCATCATTCCCAATGATAACGAACAAAGAACATGAGTAGATAAGAACCTGTGATCCAGCTAAAGAGCTTTCCATTTCATCATCGCCGCCACACAAATCCTCGTGATCATCCAAAGTGCGCCTTCGTTGCTTTCTCGTGTTTCCCAGCAAATTCATCTGGAAATATACATTTTTCTTGGCATATTTCGAAAAGAACCAAACAAGAAAGCAACTGCAGGATATGTTCCATTATTTCTTTGACATCCAACGAAAAACATGGGTAAATAAAAACCTGAGAACGAGCCAACGAGCTTTCCACGTGCTCTTCAATGGCAGGGAACATATCGTCATCTTCCCATGTGCGTTTTCGCTGCCTCCTTGCCGCACTTCCCAGGAAATGATTCTAGAAGAGCCAAGTTTCTCGAGATATTTCGACAACAATCGCACAAAGAAAGTAATTGACGATAAGTTACATTATTTAGCATGAACTCCGACCAAAAAAAGTGTAAATAAGACGTAAAACCTGAGAGTTTAAGGCAAGAGTACTTGTTCCGCTGTTCTCGACGGCATCTAAGCTATGTTCATCTTGCAAGGGGCGTGTGCGCTGCTTTCTTATCGCTTCTTTCGGCATCTTCTCCTTGAAATAACGAACCAAATATAATTAAACATGAACACACGAGATTTACGAACCTGAGAGAGCGGAACAACACTTTCCCCATAAGGAGTGATTCCACAAAAGGCGGCGGTTTTGCCATACAGGCCAATCATTTCCTTCTCAGCAGGGAAGAGCGCATCAAATCTATTTTCAAGATTCTTCTCAACATCAAGAGACCTGCCACCACCAGTTGCTCCTCTGTAACTAAAACCAGCCGAAATATATATGAGATTGTAACGCAGCAGAGTAAAATTCAACCGTCTCTCATCGACGGAGTACTGCTTGACTGTAGCAAGGGAGTCGCGCAGGATTCGTTGGCAGCGAGTCACTGTTATCTCGCTATTCCCAAGCAGATCTCGCGCACGATCCACCACTGTTTGCCATGCGCCGTCTCTTGCCGAATTGGCGCCAGGACGTCGGTTGCTGTTTCCTTCGATGAAGTATTCTCGGAAGCGCGCTATTTCTTCTAAGACGACTTCTTTCTCATCTGAGGAGAGATGCTTCGGCATGTTCTGAAACTAAAATTGAGATATATTATACGGGAATACAAAGCGGCAACGGATAGTAAAAAGCAACAATCACATCTCTGCACTGTGATCAAGACAGTAAGAAATCCTGCCGTTAACTTGGACGTTTAGTTGTGTCACTTTTCTGACTCGAAATAGTGTGCAAAACTGAGAGAGTAAAAGTGAGTAGAAATTTTTTAGAATGTTTTCTTCTCTCACTTTTGCTTACTCTCTCGTGTCAGAGACACAAACTTTAGCGAACTTTCTTGGTAAGCGCAGTTTGAAACATACGCCGAGATACGCATAGGATAAGGGTAAATGTGACTGAACTCAGCCATTTTCCATAGTAAACCGGTGCATAATCTGCATGATCTTTTTACTTATGCTCGTTCATATTTCACTCAGCTCTGTTTTCAGTTTTCTTCCTAGATTAATAGCACGGCTGATCTCACAAGATGTGAACGTCGCGCTAGCACCCGAAACCGCTCCACTTGCGAGCCAGGAGCCGAGGAAGACTACGAGGCATCTATGTATGGTTCATCTTTTAAAGTTATATTATGTTTTTTAATACTAATATTCGACCAAAAAATTTGTAAGAAACATTTTCTATACAACGGTCTACAATTCAGTGTCCATTTCTTTCAACAAACTCGATGCAGTTGCTGATGTTGTACGTGAGAATGTCGCCCCGTTTCATGCCAATCGACTGCAGAAAGGCCTGGAAGCGGCGGGACTGTTCGAGGAGGTCGACGTAGCTCAGGCGGCGACTTTCATCGTGCGCGTCGATCTGGAAGATGTTTGATGACGAGGGAATAAATCATCCCCATCTATCATCTCCTATAAGTTGAGAAAAATAACCTAATCTATTAGTAAAACTGTGTTTTCCTTTTCGTACATTTCAAAATGGATTTTTTTCTTCTTACTATCGAAACGAAACGCATTTAACCCGTAAAAAGTACTACTTTTTCCAGTTTATTGGATAGAACTTTTATTATTTTAATCTTACTGCAGCGATCTTGCCGGATCCTTGGCGATGTGCTCCCGGATGGCGTTGAACAGCTTCTCTTGAAACGTCTCCTCGCGGATCTCTTCGGAAGGGAACGGCGATGAGTGCGGCATTCCCTTTCACGCGTTGAGGGTCAATATTTTTCTTGTTGAGCATCCATGGGAGTAAAAGTGGAGATTCGCATGGCTGTATATTATATGAAGCCTGCCTGTGACAACAAAGTCGCAGAACAAAAATTCCAAACATGTTTCTAACTTTAGACGCATTGAATGGGGATACAGCTGAATTCGAATAACGAGTCAGCCAAGTTAAGACATATTCCCACGCATAAAGTAAATTTATGACGTATACCCTGCATACGGTATGTCTAAGCGGTCGACTGAACAAAACAAGGTAGACACAAGTTGATGCCGCATAGTCCATAAGTATGTACGTATATATATGTTTTTTCAGTTGTTTGTACTGTTCTTATTCTCCAGAAAATTCTTAGTACTGTTCTTATTCTTAGTTCTCTACTTTATTACGTTCTCGGGCCGGAAGACAAATAGACGGCATTTATATTCGCGATGAGAGTGCGACGAAACGATCACTTATGATCCTACAGAAAGGAGAGGAAACAAGGATTTCGCTGTTTTTTTTTTAGACTTTGAACATAGCATTTTGTTCCTAGTAGTTTGAGGAGCAGCCGATATTTCACCCAATCAACGGACCTATCTGTGGATTTTTTGTACTAATTTACAGCCTGATTTCGACGTTTCCTGAAAGAAAAGGTGTATTCGCACATCGAGCCCATGTGTTGATGGAAAGCAGAGGCTGGAATCTATCACGTGGAAGTCAAAGTGGCCGTTTCCTGGCACTGCGGTTATTTGGCAAACTCGCGCTCCTTCGGAGGCCGGTCTCACTCTTGCTAACGGTTCGCAGCTATTTTAATGAAGAAAGAGCGCTGTCCTATAACTTCTCTATCTCTCACTCCTCATCCTTTTCTTACAGTTAAATCAGTTCGAAAATAACGTCGTAATTCCTTAAAGCCCCCATCGCTCACACATCTCTCACCCTTTAATGCAGGCAGAAAGAGATCGTGCAATACTTGGAAAGAACAATAGAAGTGTTTATACGTTCTCTTTCTTGGTACTATTTTTATTCTTTAGAGCTTGTCCTCTAAACAATACTAGCGAAAAATTCTCTGTAGTATATCTAGCGAAATAGATCTTATGGGTGCTCCTACAGTTCGCTTCACTCCTTTCGTCGCCCTCCATAATCTCTGTTTGAACCCCTTCCCTCTCAGAGATTAGCACTACGAACAGTTGTAATTACGCTTTTATTGTCCGTGTCCGTACATACTCTCTTGCAGAAACAAAACAAGGCACACTGCCTAATTAAAAGCAACCTGTACAACAATATGTACACATCACACACTGCAGTACGCATTAATATAATGCTACTGTGGCTATACGAAAGACATACAATTCTTGCTATGACATGTTTGTCAATAAAATTTATGAACTGTATGTACTTTTAAAACAAACAAGGCAGACTGCTGTTTAGCAGCTGCGGCAATGAAGTGATTGAACCGTCCTTGTCATATGCATGATATGAGAACATACGAGTCATCCTAACTATGCATGGCATAGCTACCAAGAGACTGTGATACATACAGTACCGACAAAAAGTCTATGAACTTTTGGTTTTTCATTCATTATTTCCTTCAAAATGTATGAAATTTAATGAAATTTTCAGGGTTGCTTCTTTGAAATAATAGATCTCCAGTAGCAGAATAATGGATTCATTGATCCACTACAGAGCGAAATAAAAATCAATAACTCAAATTACCCGGGTGGCACATTTAGGCGTGCTGGACAAAATGGTTTATTTCTTTGATATTTGGCTAGTTTCATTGGACAAATGGTTGAGACGTATTCTAGAACATCTCTGCGATAACTTTTTGGTCTGGTCGCAACTTAATCACATGTTTTTACATGTGGTCAGCCCCCAGTATCCGATCCATGCAGGCGACCTGAGATGCAGAAGGTTCAGGAGGATAAAGTCGATCTTTTACTGCAATATGTATGGTAATCATGATGTCCATATGTTCGCAGAGCATGATCGAACTTATTCACATGGTTACTAGGGCTGTGCAAATTACATTCTAACTGTTTGAGCACGCGATGACCACCGTGGCCAACTCTCGCCCACGGTCAGGACCTACTTAAAGTGATACTACGCGGGAGTCTGATTTTCAAAAACGGGTTTGCCTGTCTCAAGTGATAGTAAATAGTCTTTTACATGTTCTTTTGCCTTATTTCTTACCTGGCTCTATGAGACCACCAGATAAAATAGATCGTTTGAATGAACTCCTGGCGTAGAGTAATGCGGTGTCTTAAAAAGCGGAAAACTAAACTCGAAAATGTTTCAGATCGAATCAAATATCACTTCAGTTTATACATCAGAGTGTTCTGCAATAGTCTAAGCCCAATTAGCCAGTTTAATGTTGTGATTGTTTTAAAACACAATGCTGCCAAATACACCATACTATTCTATGCAATGGTGCCGTCAAACGATCTACTGTCCTTGTGGCCTCATGAAGCCAGGGATGAAATAGTGATTCTAAACGTGGAAAAGCCTTTTAACTATCGTTATAGATAGGTAAAAACGTTTTTGCAATACGGACTACTGCAGAAGATCAGTTTTAGCACGTAAGCGCATCGGACAAAAGTTGAACGCCGCATCCAAAGTGTGAATCCAAAGTTAGCATATTATTTCCACAGATCGAGTAACCGTCTGAATTAGTTCAATGATCACCTCCGAGTATATGGACATCATGATTACTATTGATATTGCAATAAAAGATCGACTTTATCCTCCTGAACCTTCTGCATCTCTGATCGCCTGTATGGAACGGGTACTGGGGGCTGACCACATGCAAAAATATGTGATTAAGTAGCGACTAGACCAAAAAGTTATCGCAGAGATGTTCTAGAATACATCTCAACCATTTTTCAAATAAAAACTAGCCGAATATCAAAGAAATAAACCATTTTGTCCAGCACGCCTAAATGTGCAGCCCTGATAATTTGAGTTATTGATTTTTATTTCGCTCTGTAGAAAATCAATGAATCCAATATTCTGCTACTGGAGATCTATTATTTCAAAGAAGCAACCCTGAAAATTTCATTAAATTGCATACATTTTGAAAGAAATTATGAATAAAAAACCAAAAGTTCATAGACTTTTTGTCGGTACTGTACATGTATATGCATGACATAAATAGAGGTTTAAGCATGAACGTCCTTGGAGAGACTTAAAGCTATATACAAATAACCTGCTGCAGTGAGGCATGCCAAAACAATACTGCCAGTAATATATACAGCCATGTAGCTAAAAACCTTCCTCTATGAAACTAACGCGACGCTGTCAAAGCAAGATGCTATTACGACAGAAAATAAACTAGCCTGGATAGCCTGGAACTGCTCGGAAAGCATAAGGTGCTGTTCCAAACGAATGATACTAGGACAAAACTGCGCTACCGGTGTATTCCTATGGAGCGGATCATAATGACAGTGCTCCCTTGATACCAGCAATGGGTGGTGCTGGACCCAACACCTCCTTCCTCTGTGACTCCACTGATGAGACGCTACCCCGGGACACCTTTAGGTGCCCTATATGCTTCCACCTATCGACCGGGTCGCTGCCAAGGAAAGAGCTGCTTTCTGGAACTACTTTAATGCCCGTCAATCTGCCTCTTGCATGTTCATCCGCTAGCTATCTATACGTCGCGGCCAAAACGGCTACCACTGTCTTGGGGACAAGAAACACAACTTCCATTTCAGCATTAAAGTATTACTTCTTACTCTCTCTTGGGGTGGGACAATGGGCGGGCACAAGACCACCTCTTACGGACACTTCAGCGTAGAATGAAGACCTACCCCCCTACCACTCTTTCATAACCCATCCAAACGCGTCGCTACCGCTCCGCGCCTGCTCATCTCTGAGAGGGCGCGCATTCAAACACCAATTTGCCATTGTAGAATGGGCATGACGTTGTCATTCTGTTTGTTGGACACGAACGATATTATGATTTTTATTTCTAAACCAATTAAGGCAAGGTTTTTTTGTTTTCCTAGATAGGTTGGATATTTAGTTATTTTTAATCCTATAAGCATTAATTTACTCTTCTAATTAACAGGTTTTTTTGCTATTCGTATTTCATTTCTGAACACTTTTGTACATGTATTTTTGTGCTTAGTTTGAGCAGTTTTGTACGCGTACTTTTTGGCCCAAATTTTCAGCATTTCGCTGCTCATCAGCGCAATCTATGGCAGGAATTCGTGAGAGAAGTCGAATTCCTCGCCCTCCACGGGGAAACGGTCGCACCAAAAGTGCATCTCTCATTTGTCAATTATTGACAACCTCGATGTCATTGCTGTTCTCTTGCTCGGCTTTTGAGATACTCCTTGTTGTTCTCTATGAATCATTGTCAAAAATTCACAATGAGCTGTTCGATTGTTTCGACGATTCGGTGTTCTTTGGATCGGCCAAAGCTGGATTATCAAGGTCAATACTTAATATTTTATTCTACATTCGCATAGCCTTCGCCAATGCTCAATGATTTATATCAGTCACGTGAAACAAATTTCTTTACACCGTCCTAATTGTAGACTCAGTCGTTCTGCGCTAAACTAAAGCGCTTTCGTCACGAAATTTTAAAGTTATTTCACTACATTTAAAGGGACCAAAAGCTCAGTGCCGGAATGGCAACAGAGCATGTATTTTACATAGATACATAGAATTGATCAAAGAGATCAGGAAATGCAAAAAAAATATATGTATTGGTTGATTTTCGTGTATGATTTAATATATACAGAGCCCACTTACAATTAGGAATCATTCTCCGCACATGGCTCTATAAATATTTGAGGGAATGTCTGGTGGTTAGAACTACTATTCCTGGCAAGCACTTGCTGCCTACACGGAAGCCTTTTGAGAGGAACGAGCCGGCTTCGGAAGACGACGCAGAGCACGATGGCGCTGCACAACGAGGCCATCTGAAGCTGCCACGCTGGACTCGGCCCGAAGCGGACGTAGAGCCAGCTGAACAAAAAAAGCCAGAATGACAAGGTTAGAAAGGCAAGGTTTTTTTTTGCAAAAAAAAAGTACAACTTTTCAACATTTATTTTGTTTGAAATCTTCAAAAGTAAACGCGATTTTAATAAAGTTGAATTCTTGCTAAATTTATATTTCTTTTACCCAAATGGGTTAGTGTTAGAGTTATGCCTGACAATGAGCAACCTTATCACAACCGGTCCAGTGATTTGAGCGGAGCCACTCGCAACAGTCATGAGGCTCTGCATGACGCCCTATAATGCTCGTTCAAGTACCTCGGGGGTCACTCCATGCCTTTAAGCATGAAATTGTCGTACAAATCTACATTGAAAAAAATTATTTGGATAAAAAAAAGAAAAAAAAATTAGTTTAATATATAAAAATAGTAATACAATTCGGTCCAACCTGCTTATGTTGTCCGATGACAAATGAGAAGATGGTCGCATTGTAGATGCTGACGAGCGCAAAGCCGGTGCCTTGGAAGAGAATGAACGAGATGATGTAGACGTGCGGGCTGAGCGCGGGGAGCGACGCGCACCACGAGAAGCTGCAGCCAAGCGACGTCGCGTCTGAATTTTGTTTATAACAGAATTGTATATTCTGGCCAGATCTAAGCTCATCCCGATAAGGAACTTGTTTTTAGAATTTTTTTATTCAACAGCCAATGTCTGCGCTGTAAAATGTCAGCAAATTGCGCGCTGGAAACCATGTTCATTGGCCATTTTTGGAGCTTCCACGAAATCGATTTCGATATTAGCATTTAAAAAAATTACATAGGTATGTAAATGGATCTGGCAAAAAGGATTTATCAATTCTTTTTAAAGAGATAAACGCTGGTAACCCGTTGCGATTGGAACGGAGCCCGGCAGGAACCACCACTGGAAGGAGACAACGGGGAAGAGGAGAAGTATGACGAGGCCGATCACTCCGCATCTTCTCTGGTTCCATCTGATCATGATGATGAGCAATTTGGAAAACAAAATTTAAGAACTGAATTTCAGCTAGCATAGTGTTCCTAATTATGTAAAATAAAAACGTATGCATATGAATAATATTTGTAAAAAAGTAAGTTTTGAAAATCAATATTATTATTGACCTGACGCCAACGTTGAAGAAGATGTTGAGCACAGCGATAGCCGACTGCACAAGCGAACCTCCGAGGAACATGACGGACATCCAATAAACGGCCTTCTCCTTGGGCCATGCGAACATGTTCATCGCGTATGATGTGCCTATCCTGAAGTGCTTAGTTTCTTTAACCCAGGGCAAACTACATAATTATTGATTTTGCCTTATCTACGTCAATTAACACGCGAGGCAGCACTGATTCTTGTAGTAGCCAGCACACTGAAAAGAGCACACGAACCCTGTGAAGAGCATAAGGGCAAAGTATTGCACGAATCGCGTGTAGATGCACACAGCAGCACCTCCCTTGTCAAAGGGAGGAAGAAGTGTTTGTTCTTAAAAAAACGTATTTTTCCCCTCACGGTCTCATTCACCCTAGCTCCTTTTCTCTTACTTTCTCCCTCTCTCTCTTTCTCTTTCTCTTTTACTTGCTTTCTCTCTCTCTCTCTCGATATCTATCTCGTTCTTCTTCACTTACCTTCTTCGCTGTCGGCCGTATTTGCGGAACCCGTCTCCCAGTGGACGGAGATCAGAACCTTACAGAATACATATATTTCGAATACGTGCAGGAATTAAATGTTATATATAGATACATACGTACATATGATATGTATAAATAATTCATATGATGTTTAATTAATTATTTAAAAAAACAACATTATAATCATACGTAATTTTATTTTGTCTATGTAAATGTATATATATATATATATATATATATATATATATATATTTGTCGTATGTTGTACTTCTACCGCACGTTATATTTGTTTTGGCAAAATAGTGACACCATGTAATGAAGAAAACGGTTGACCAGGGTGCGGACCAGTTGTCAACTACAATATTTGACCGTATTGGATTGCATATATTGTGTTCCTAAACTCCATTAGTTTGGGGAACGTTCAAATTAGTTGAATTACCAATGAGATGACGCAGCACAGAATGCCGGCGTACGCTGGTCCTGTATAGATGTTCAGTCGAAATGAGCCAGCGATTTGTATGCCAGGATAGCTGAGCGGATTGAAGAGAAGTTGTAGAGCTCAAAGAGAAATTCTACAAAATACATATGTATTTCCATTTTTCACAGGAACAATTCGTAAAAGCGTCGGCATCTACATAATGTATTAGTTGCATTGATAAATACTACATAATTAATTGTAAAGAGAGAGAAAAAGAAAGAAAGAGAGGAAATACCTGGCCCGGCGCACATTCCGAGAGAGTACGCACTCGCATTGGCGGAGAGCGCGCGCGACCGATCGGCCGTCGAGCTGCAAGCGATGCAATTCACACGAGTTCCCGTGAAGATGCCTTATAAAATTCATTATCAGCTTAATTTTGATTTACAATTTATATACATGTAAATTTTTTCAACTTATTATTAATAATAATAATAATAAAATAAACATCCCAATTAAAATGTAATTATATAACCAACCTCCACCAGCGCCCAGAACTACCCGAGATACTGCCATTATAATCAGCGGATTTGCAAGCTCGAGTGGAAGAAGGAGATAGATGGCGTTTCCAATTACCTGATATTGTTGGCCTTTTTCTTAACAAAATGATTTCTATCTAATATCTTTAATCTTTAAGCGCTATCCATTGAAAGTACGGAAATATCCATAATAAATAAGGAAGTAACCATAACAAGTAAGGAGAAGACAATGGGCATCTTTGTCTGATTCGTCCGATTGCACCAGAGGCCAAAGAGAGGAGCGACGATCGTGAGCGAGAGAGGCGATGCCATCAGTGCCCAACTGAACGCGTCTTCGCGCGCAGACGGCAGCAGCTAGAGAGACATTCATTCCAAACACTGTTGTTTGGGACATGCGTGTTCGCAAAAGCTTGCGTCACAGCGGGACTCGCAACTTTAAGAGATAGGTCTATAACGTGGAAACGTGTCGTATTCTCCGTACGCTTTCGTATCGTCTTAATATCTTCTGCAAGATTTTTTGCACGTCTTTCCATTTCAATAATCGGTGCGAGCACTCGAATAAAGTTGTTTTCCATGTTAAAGCGTATAAACAGTCCATAAATATGATAGATCTATTATCAGTAAAATGTTGTTTGCTCATAACTTTTTGAATCATTTTCTGATCGGATTTTAGTTTCGTAATCTTATACAGAAAACTAGCCGTTTTAAGATAAGGCCACATCGATGAGACGTACGCAGCATGCTGCAGAGAGGTCAGGAAGCATATGGCCGAACCAATAGTAATGGACAGCCAGTCGGTGCGGCTGAATTATTCATTATTCATTAATTTTTTTGCGCTCGAATTGAACAATTTTAGCATAAAGGCTCATTTAGACACATATTGAGAATGCATAATAAATTAACCTCATCTCGGGCATCTGAAATCTGATCTGAAAGTTGCTGTCCGATCTTTCGGCTGACGTCACTTGCAAAGATATTGTCAATAGTACGAACTTGCTCAAAGAAGATGAGCACGTCTTGTTTAATTCTGAAAGTAAAATTTATCTCTCACCCCAGAAGAAACTTCAGCGCATACATATATGACGGTGCCAACTTTAAAGGAAGTATCCGGCGAATCATCATAAACTAGCGCTAGAGAACGAGTGTGAATGCGCGCGCTCAAAAAGTTTTGTGTCACATGTGAAATAGGAGGGCGGCTCTGACCTACCATAACCGCTACCCGCCTGTTTTCACCTTAGTATTGCTCAGAATATAATGGAAGAAAATCGCTCAAACTTTCTGGATACATGTTTTAAGCCAAGATAAACATATTCATATAGAAAAATACTTAAGTTAATTATTACCTCCTTTAAAGAAAAGAAAAAACGGTTGTTTTCGAGAGATTTGTTTCATGTGTGTAGAAAATAACATGTAATAAGCAGTATACTAATTTTTGAGCGACTTTATACAACTACAACTACAAATGTGCGAGAAAAAAATTCACATACATGAACTGACATGCGCATAAATCATTTTGGGAAATAATCATGAAAGTTCACGAGTTTAATAAGTTTACAAAGTAAGCATCAAAATATCGTATATACATATGTCCAACAAACAGAACATGCCCTACAATGACAAAGATATATTTCGCTGGATATACAAGAGAGAAGTTCGCTATCAGTGTTTGGCGAACATCTTCATCAGTTTAGCACGTGCTAGTCCGCCAAAAAGGAATGATTTATTGTGAGACAGAAATGATGTTGATGACTTATAGGCTGGTGTGCACTTTTACCTCTCGAAGTGCATAAACACTTCTTTTGTTATCTCCAATTATTGCGTGATCTCTTACTGCTTGAGTTTTTACTGCCAGCCTTTTTTTTCGAGTAAAGGAGTTTTGAGCGATGATTGCGTGTAAAAGGAGTAACGATGATATCTTCGAACTGATTGAACAATAAAAGATTGATAAAGAGAGAGAGAAGGAGAAGTTATTGGACAGATAGACTATCTCCCTACTGAACCGAAGTATTTCCTCTTATCACGAATTACATGGTCACTTCTTTTGCGTGGGCATTTTATTTAACCTTTGAAGTGGAGCGAGGGAGATAAGTAGGTCTTGAGAATTGTGATCTGTTTTCCGTCGAGAAGACATGCAAATTACACGAACAATTAGTTCAACAAGCCACAAGTAACAAGCCACGAGAGAACTCCATAATGTTTTGCGGTACTGTACAAGCTACATATTATCCGGCCCTTTCTACTCCAGTTATGCATTTTATAGCCTTTATTTTTCGCCGGTTCTTCATTTCTGACATTCAACTCATTTTAGTGGCTTTCAGCATGGCCTCGTTTGCCTAACAATAAATGAGTAATGAATACGGAAGAATAATAAAAATATATATATATAACTGGCATTAAGTTTCGGGGCCGGTGGAGCATATACTTGTGAGCGTAGCCAATTGGAAAACATCAGCAGTACCTGCCAGAGTAGCCAGGATTTATTCTAAACTGATCAGGAAATAATTAAGAAACAAAAACAAAAGAGTGAACACGGATAGCAATTCCAATCGATACGTCTTTACGCAGATTATGTTAAGTAAAGAGTCAAAATTCCCGGAATTTTTTAGACGCCGGTACCCTCCGTGGGGCCGGAAGCCAAATAGAAGACATATTCACCCAAAGAAGAGATCTCTTCTGACCCCCCCCCCCGTAAAGCAGATTGAAGGAAACAAGGGCTCCAATTCGATCATATTCGCTCGACCATGGCGTTACCGTATTTGACATCTTTGTCATTAACTCGTAAAATGAAACAATTTCGGTGACAATTCGTGAAAGATCATATGGCAAAATAGAATAAGCGAACCGTTAGCAAGAGTGAGACAAGCGTACAAAGAAGTGCGAGTTTGCCAAATAACCACAATGCCAGGAAGCGGCCACTTCGACGAACTCCGTTGTCCATGCAGGGGTGGCCGGCCATGTCCCCGGCCCTGGCCCCGGCCCCCGGACCGGGGCCGCAGCCGACCCTGGGGGCCGGAGGCCGTGGATAATTGAACGAAATTCATGTCCCAGTTGAACAACATGAGCCAATTTATAATGAAAAGTACCCCGATTTCATTCGCATGCGTCTTTTTCACAATTTTGGATGAATTTTTCCTACGACGCAGATCTTTTTTAGAAAAATTTTAAGATTTGGAAACCGGGGCCTCCTTCGGGGCCGGGGCCGGATAATTTCGGCCCCCGGCCTCCCCTGCGTCCATGTGACAGATCCACTCTTCATCCCATCAACAGATTGGCGTGATTCGCGGAAAAAATTTTTTTCATGAAACATCGAAATCAGGCTGTAGATTAGTAAACATCCGCGGATAAATCCGTTAATTGCTGAATCATCAGATGCTTTTAAAATTGCTTGGGACAAAATGATGTGTTCAAAGTCTAATAAAAACCGGAAAATCCTTGTTTCCATTGCTTTCCGGGGATCACTAGTGATCGTTTCAATTTGAATTCCAGCAAAAATTGACAACAAAAAATTAGAATAGTACTAAGAAGTCTCTAAAGAATATTTATAATACTAAGAACGTAATTTTTTTTTGATAAATTTGTGCTTTCTGTTATGAAGTGTAGTTTAGAGAGAAGTTCGCTAGCATCGTTTGGCGAACAAATACATCAGTTGGGCGTTGTACTCCGCCAAAACTGTCATGACAGATTGTGAGACCGATATGACATTGATAACGTTTAGGACGGTCTGTAACACTTCTTTTGTTCTCTCCAATTATTGCATGATCTCTTTTATTGCCTGCCTTAAAGAGTGAGAGATTTTTGAGCGATGGTGGCGATAAGGAGTAACGATGTTATCTTCGAACTGATAGAAAGATAAAAGAATGATACGGAGAGAGAGAGAACTTATCGGACAGATAGACCATCTCCCTACTGAACCGAAGAATTTTTTCTTACCAGGAATGTACAGGTTTACGATCATCTCCTTGCTTTCACCTTGGAAGTGAAAGCAATTAGATGAGGAGGTTTAATGGCCTTATTTTCCGTTGCCTATTCATTTTTGATATTCGACTCTTGCAACGCACTTGCGTTTCTCCATATTTTTCAATAAATTACAAATTGGTTAACAGATATATTCAAATATTACCGGCAAATCAACATGAATACATACATCCGTACAATTGTGAATGGAACATTGCTGAAAGCTTAGTTATCCTATCCATTAGAGAAAAAAACCTATACATGCTGTTTAGTTTTAAAGGTGTTTTGGGGGGACAAATACTGTTCCTTTTTATCTCTCTCTCTCCCTCTCTCTCTCTCGCTCTCTTTCTCTCTCTCTCTCAATAATTTTTTTAAAGGACACATCGAAATCAAGCTGTATAATTCTAAACATACACGGATATGCATACTGATTGGTGAATCATCAGATGCTCCTAAAACTGCTGGGGACAAAATGCTGTGTTCAAAGTCTAATAAAACAACCAAGCCTTGTTTCCTCTGTTTTCCGGGGGATCATAAGTGATCGTTTCTTCGCGCTCTCATCGCAAATATAAATGCCGTCTATTTGCCTTCTGACAAAAGTAAAGAACAAAGAATAAGAATAGTACTAAGAATTCTCAAAAGAATATTAATAGTTCTAAGAACTTGAATTTTTGATAAATTTGTACGTTCTCTTATAAAGTGTAGTTTTGAGAGAAGTTTGCTAGCAGTGTTTATCCAACATGTTCATCAGTGTAGCGCGTGATACTCCGCCAAAGAAGCAATAATAGAATGTGAGACAGAAATCATGGTGATGAAGTTTAGTCTGGTGTGTACTTTTTCAGAGGTTTGAGCGATGGTGGCGATAAGAAATAACGACGTTATCTTCGAACTGAATGAGCAATAAAAGATTGATTGATGAGGAGGGAGAGAGAGAGAGAACTTATCGGACAGATAGACCTTCTCCCAACTGAACCCAAGAATTTCGTCATATCACGAATTTCACATTCACGACGTTTGCGTGGGTGTTCTAGCTAACCTTCGAAATGGAGGGAACAAGATGATTAGCTCTTGAGAATTATTATATGTTTTCCGTCGAGAAAACATGCAAATTACACGAACAATTAGTTCAACGAGCCACAAGTCACTTGAAGACCCCATAATGTTGGGCTGTATCGTACAGGCTATTTACCGCCCGCTTCTTCCCTAGTTAGAACTACATAGTTCCGGGCAAATCAAAGTATGCGTTTTATAGCCTTTATTTTTGGCTGTATAATATATAACTGACATCGAGTTTCGGGGCCGGTGGAGTCTGTAAGCGTGGCCATCGCGTGAAGAAAGGATCCCTTCTGATCCGTCGGAAAGGAAGTGGAAACAAGGGCTCCTATTCGATCACATTCACTAGGCCGTATTTGACAACTTTGTCACTAATTCGTTCAATCAAACGATATCGGTCACAATTCGTGAAAGATCGTATAGCAAAATAGATTCAAAAGTGAGATCGACGTCCAAAGGAAGAGAGTTTGCCAAATAACCGCAATGCCAGGAAACGGCCAATTCGATGAACTCCGAACGCCCACGTCAATGTGACAGATCCTCTCTGCATCCCATACATACATATGTATATTCTTGTTTTCAATAAATTAATACGCAAAAACAACTGCAATTGTCGAAAATTTTCCATTGTTGGCAAATTGCCAAAACTTGTTGCCAATTTGCCAGTTGCTTGAATTTTTAATCAATAAAAAAATAGATTATGGTAAGTCCAGTGTCAAAATTACGGTATTTCATTGGGACCGGCGGGGTGGGGGGGGAACAAGGGCTTTTTTTTTAATCGCTTGGCCGTGGCGCTAACATATTTGACAACATTGTGGCTAACTCGCTAAGTCAAACGAAATTGGTGCCAATTCGTGAAAGATCATATGACAAAATAGAATCAGCGAACCGTTAGCTACATTGAGACTAAGGCCCAAAGGAAGAGAATTTGCCAAAAAACCGCAATGCCAAGAAACGGCCAATTCGACGAACTCCGATCGCCCACGTCCATGTGACAGATCCCCTCTGCATCCCATCAACACATTGGCGCGATCCCGAATCAATTTTTTTTGTCAGAAAACTTCGAAATCAAGCTGTATAATTCTAAACATCCACAAATATGCATATTGATTGGTGAATCATCAGATGCTCCTAAAACTGCGGGGACAAAATGCTGTGTTCAAAGTCTAATAAAAACAGCCAACCCTTGTTTCCTCTGTTTTCAGCTGGATCAGAAGTGATCGTTTCTTCGCGCTCTCATCGCAAATATAAATGCCGTCTATTTGCCTTCTGACAAAAGTAAAGAACAAAGAATAAGAATAGTACTAAGAATTCTCAAAAGAATATTAATAGTTCTAAGAACTTGAATTTTTGATAAATTTGTACGTTCTCTTATAAAGTGTAGTTTTGAGAGAAGTTTGCTAGCAGTGTTTATCCAACATGTTCATCAGTGTAGCGCGTGATACTCCGCCAAAGAAGCAATAATAGAATGTGAGACAGAAATCATGGTGATGAAGTTTAGTCTGGTGTGTACTTTTTTCATTTCGAAACGTATAAACATTTCTTTTGTTCTCTCCAATTGTTGCATGATCTCTTACTGCCTGCGTTAAAGTGTGAGAGAGTTTTGAGCGATGGCGGCGATAATGACGTTATCTTCGAACTGATTGAACAAAAAAAGATTGATGAGGAGAGAGAGAACTTATAGGACAGATAGACCATCTCCCTACTGAACCGAGGAATTCTTCTTATCACGAATTTCACGGTCACGACGTTTGCGTGGGCGCTTTATCTAACCTTGGAAGTGGAGGGAAGGAGATGAGGAGGTCTTGACAATTGTTACATGAGTTCCGTCGAGAAAGATTGAAAATTACACGAACAATTACATAATGTTGTGTGGTACTGTACAAGCTATTAACCGGCCGTTTCTACCTTAGTTAGAACTAGTTCCGAGCAAATCAAAGTATGCGTTTCGTAGCCTTTATTTTTCGCCGCTTATTCATTTTTCTTATTTAACTCTTGCCATGCGGCGTGTGTTTCTCGATATTTGTCAATAAATTACAAATTGATTATCAGACGCTTGACAAGACGAGCCGTGGAGTGGAGACCGCGGAAATAGAAAAGGCATGCTGGACATCCCCGAGAACGATGGCGTTGCGAATTCGACCGCAACCTGTCCACCACTTGGATGCGAACCGTAGTCATGAAACCCGATATTTTGCCTTCAATCACCGGGCCCAGTCCCTGATTGTGGAATAAACTTTTTTTAACAGATATATTCAAGTGTTATCGGAATATCTACACACGTAAAATTGTAAATTGAATATTACATAACGCATAGTTATGCCAACTATTAGAAAAGAAGAAAAAGTTTACATGCCAATTTGGGGATCAAATAATGTTCCTTTTAATCTCTCTCTCCCTCTCCCCCCTTTCTTTTTTCTCACTCTCTCTCTATCTCTCTCTCTCTCTCTCTCTCCTTATCAATGATCTTCCTCACCAGGCAGTCATCTCCAAATCCACCGGGTCCTCGTGAAGAACTGCCGAATCCTGCCAGATCACCATCGACGTTATCTAAGAATTCTCCTTTCTCTCCTAACACACCTCCTCCCTGACCTACCTGGTCACGAAGGAAGTTGTAGCGGCCACGGCCTCGCATCAACGTCTTGCCGCCGCGGCCCCTCGCAAAAGGGTGTGGTCGGTCGAAGAGGCTTCACAATGACATTGAGCTACATACATACATATGTATATTCTTGTTTTCAATAAATTGATACGCAAAAACAACTGCAATTGTCGAAAATTTTCCATTGTTGGCAAATTGCCAAAACTTGTTGCCAATTTGCCAGTTGCTTGAATTTTTAATCAATAAAAAAATAGATTATGGTAAGTCCAGTGTCAAAATTACGGTATTTTATTGGCACCGGCGGGGTGGGGGGGGGGGGAACAGGGGCTTTTTTTTAATCGCTTGGCCGTGGCGCTAACATATTTGACAACATTGTGGCTAACTCGCTAAGTCAAAACGAAATTGGTGCCAATTCGTGAAAGATCATATGACAAAATAGAATCAGCGAAACGTTAGCTACATTGAGACCAAGGCCCAAAGGAAGAGAATTTGTCAAAAAACCGCAATGCCAAGAAACGGCCAATTCGACGAACTCCGATCGCCCACGTCCATGTGACAGATCCCCTCTGCATCCCATCAACACATTGGCGCGATCCCGAATCAATTTATTTTTTTTTGTCAGAAAACTTCGAAATCAAGCTGTATAATTCTAAACATCCACAAATATGCATATTGATTGGTGAATCATCAGATGCTCCTAAAACTGCGGGGACAAAATGCTGTGTTCAAAGTCTAATAAAAACAGCCAACCCTTGTTTCCTCTGTTTTCAGCTGGATCAGAAGTGATCGTTTCTTCGCGCTCTCATCGCAAATATAAATGCCGTCTATTTGCCTTCTGACAAAAGTAAAGAACAAAGAATAAGAATAGTACTAAGAATTCTCAAAAGAATATTAATAGTTCTAAGAACTTGAATTTTTGATAAATTTGTACGTTCTCTTATAAAGTGTAGTTTTGAGAGAAGTTTGCTAGCAGTGTTTATCCAACATGTTCATCAGTGTAGCGCGTGATACTCCACCAAAGAAGCAATAATAGAATGTGAGACAGAAATCATGGTGATGAAGTTTAGTCTGGTGTGTACTTTTTCCTTTCGAAACGTATAAGCATTTCTTCTGTTCTCTCCAATTGTTAAATCTATTACTGCCAGCGTTAAAGAGTGAAGAGGTTTGAGCGATGGTGGCGATAAGAAATAACGACGTTATCTTCGAACTGAATGAGCAATAAAAGATTGATTGATGAGGAGGGAGAGAGAGAGAGAACTTATCGGACAGATAGACCTTCTCCCAACTGAACCCAAGAATTTCGTCATATCACGAATTTCACATTCACGACGTTTGCGTGGGTGTTCTAGCTAACCTTCGAAATGGAGGGAACAAGATGATTAGCTCTTGAGAATTATTATATGTTTTCCGTCGAGAAAACATGCAAATTACACGAACAATTAGTTCAACGAGCCACAAGTCACTTGAAGACCCCATAATGTTGGGCTGTATCGTACAGGCTATTTACCGCCCGCTTCTTCCCTAGTTAGAACTACATAGTTCCGGGCAAATCAAAGTATGCGTTTTATAGCCTTTATTTTTGGCTGTATAATATATAACTGACATCGAGTTTCGGGGCCGGTGGAGTCGGTAAGCGTGGCCATCGCGTGAAGAAAGGATCCCTTCTGATCCGTCGGAAAGGAAGTGGAAACAAGGGCTCCTATTCGATCACATTCACTAGGCCGTATTTGACAACTTTGTCACTAATTCGTTCAATCAAACGATATCGGTCACAATTCGTGAAAGATCGTATAGCAAAATAGATTCAAAAGTGAGACCGACGTCCAAAGGAAGAGAGTTTGCCAAATAACCGCAATGCCAGGAAACGGCCAATTCGATGAACTCCGAACGCCCACGTCAATGTGACAGATCCTCTCTGCATCCCATCAACACATTGGCGCGATGAGCAAAAAAACTTTTATTTTTCAGGATACGTCGAAATCAAGCTGTAGATTGGTAAAAATCTACGGACAAGTCCGTTTGAATCATCAGATGCTGCTAAAACTACTGGCAAAAAAAATGCTCTGTTCAATCAAATGAAAACAGGGAATCATTTTCGGGGATCAGAACGCTCTCAACGCGAATAAAAATGCCGTCTATTTACCTTACGGCAAAAGTAGAGAACATAGAACAAGAATAGTACTTAGAATTCTCTAAAGAATATTAATATTACTAGAAACTAGAAAAAATCTGATAAATGTGTACTTTCTGTTGCTAAGTGTGGTTTTGAGAGAAGTTCGCTAGCAGTGTTCGGCGAACAAATTCATCAGTGTAAACTGCCGCCAAAACTGTCATGACAGATTGTGAGACCGAACTGATGCGGATAACGTTTCGACTGGTGTGAACTTTTTTCTTTCGAAATGTTTTGTTCTCTCCAATTATTACACGATCTCTAACTGCCTGCATTAGAGGGTGAGAGATTTATGGGCGATGGTTGGGACAACGAGTAACGACCGTTATCTTCGAACTGATTCAACTATAAAAGAATGATGAGAAGAAAGGGAACTTATTGGACAGATAGACTACGACAGTGTCAGAGCATGTGGTCAGCCTTTGGTCGACCGCTTATACCTACCGTATGCAGGGTAGACTTCTTAGATTTGCCTTATGCATGGGAAAATGTCTTAACTTGGCTGACTCGTCATTCGAATTCAGTTGTATCCCTATTCAATGTGTCTAAAGTTTGAAACATGTTCATAATTCTTGTTCGCGACTTTTGACGTTGTTGTCACAGGCTGGCTTCATATAATATACAGCCCTGCTAATCTCCACTTTTACTCATATGGATGTTTAACAAGAAACATTTAGACCCTTATCTCGTGATAAGGAATGCCGCACTCATCGCCGTTCCCTTCCGAAGAGATCCGCGAGGAGACGTTTCAAGAGAAGCTGTTCAACGCCATCCGGGAGCACATCGCCAAGGATCCGGCCAAGATCGCTGCAGTAAGCCTATTTGAAAAAAGTTTTTTCTAACTAACTAGAACAAGTAGTAGTTTTTACGGGTTAAATGCGTTTCGTTAGTGAGAACAAAAAAAGATCCATTTTGAAAAGTACGAAAAAGAAAGTATAGTTTTATAAATAGATTAGGTTATTTTTCTCAACTTATAGGAGATGATAAATGAATGATTCGTTTCCTCGTCATCAAAACTTCTTACAGATTGACGCGCACAATGAAAGTCGCCGCCTGAGCTACGTCGACCTCCTCGAACAGTCCCGCCGCTTCCAGGCCTTTCTCCAGTCAATCGGCATGAAACAGGGCGACATTCTCACGTACAACATCAGCAACTGCATCGAGTTTGTTGGGAAATGGACACTGAATTGTAGACCGTTGTTTAGAAAATTTTCTTATAAACTTTTTGGCTGAATTTTAGCATAAAAAATATAATATAACTTTAAAAGATAAACCTTAGATGCCTCGTAGTCTTCCTCGGCACGTGGCTCGCAGGTGGAGCGATTTCGGGTGCAAGCGCGACGTTCACATCTTGTGAGATCAGATATTTACTGAATATATCTTTATCCATATACATACATACATATGTATGTACATATATATATATATATATATATATATTTATGTATATATATATATATATATATATATGTATATATATATATATATAATTTATGTATATATATATATATATATATATTTATGTATGTATACATATATAATGATTATTCTTCTTGCAAAGACGAACTCGAACGCCAGTTATCCGATTCTCGAAGCACTTTCATCGTGTGTGACAGCGCACATCTGAAGAATGCTCTCGAAGCCCAGGAGAAATGCCACTTTGTTAAGGTTCAAAAGAACTTTCAGTTTTAATTTAAAAAAATTTTTCTTTACAAAATACAGTTGAAATAAAAATTATAATGTTGATTTTTAGACAATAATCTGCATTCGTGACGAGGACTCTGCGCCGCTTCCCGAAGGCGTTATCGACTTTGCGGATGCGCTCAAATGCAAACCAGCGGCCGAAGACGATTATGCAAAGCGTAAGCAGCAGCAGAAAGAACAACAAATTCCATATTTGATTTGAACGTCACTTTCGTTGTGACAAATGCTTCCACTCAGTTTTACGGATTCCACTCAGTTTTATGGATTTCAGCAAGCAGCCTCGGTATTACGGTTTTTCTTTCGCCAGAGCTTCACACTCTGTTTCTTCTCTTTAGCCTGCCCCCGATCAATGGCGTGCTTGCCGTACTCGTCGGGCACCACCGGCCGTCCTAAGGGCGTCATCCACTCGCATATTGCTATCGGCACAAGCGCCGCATTGTATAAAAGGCAATTCAATTTCAAAAATGCATTTTCCTTTTATCTTAATCAAGTTTCATCATTTCGAAAATTAATTATGTAACTCCCGTTATTTCTCCAGGTTCTTTGAGTTGAGCTTTGGACAAGTTCTCGATGGCAAGAACTTCACTTGGAATTCGGTATGGGACTTTTTTCTTTCATCAAGCAATTTACTTTTTTTCATTCGACAAAAGGAAAGTTCCATGGCCCTTTAAAGGAAGTAGCCATTGGACAATTATACAGTAGAGCTAAAGAACCACTCTGAATGCGCGCGTTCATAAAGTTGCCTGTCGCTCGAACAAGAGAGCATGTGAAATTGGAGGGCGACTCTGTGAGCTGCCTTTCCTTTCATAGTCAGTCATAGTAAGTCATAGTCAGTCAGCCTTTTTTTCACCACATGATAGTCAGGAAATTGAAATAGATTGTGGTCACACTTTGTGCTATTTAGAACAGACTTTGTGCTTCACTCACTTTCTCCCATTTCATGCAATATCATAAATAAATGAATATAAACAGATACATACATAAAATTAGTAAATAATTGCTTAATACTCTCTTGAAAATCACAAGATAATTGTGCGTTTGTTAGGAGCACTTCGTGTTCAACATGCCCGTGACGCATGTCTTCACTGCGAGGACGCTGAACACGTCACTACTCTCCGGCAGCACGGCAGTGATCATGTCCCGCTTTGATCCCAAGCTCTACCTTGCGACCATCCAGAAATATCGAGTATGCAAACTAAATTAACACATTTATGTAAATATAAGAACTCTTAATGTCTCATTTGGTCACTTTCTGTCTTGATGAATTTATCTGTTTTTCCACTCTTTTCTCCCTCCCTCTCTTCTCGTCTTCTCTAATTCTTTCTTACTTTGTAGCACTCTCCTTCTCCCGTTTACACTCTCTCTCTCGCTCTCTATATCTTTCTTGTTCAGATTCGTGTTCTCTACATGTCACCAGTGCTCCTGACATGGCTACTCAAGGACGCAACTCCGGACTGTTACGACATCTCTAGTGTCAAGGTAATGAAATGCATTCACAAAGATGAGGAGAGAAAGAGAAAGAGATCTGAGCTGAGAAAGGTACCTTCACCATACTGCGGCCCTTCGCACTCTCTGCTATTTTCACGCAGCGGTTTGTGCGACCTGCGAAATAGCACGTGAGAATGACAGTGAGGAATCACAGGGCAGACGCGGCATTTCAAACCTGCATTAAATATTTTTCAGTGATTGCCCTACTTTAAGCATTTCTTGTAGAGAGTATTTATAGTAATATTTATCACAATCGTAACTTCGAAAAAAAGGGTGTTAAAGAACCCAAGTAAATATCGACTTTAGCAAGATCCTTCCTCCATCATTCATCCATTAAATCCCCAAGAATGGGCGTCTTTTCGTGAGGCTCCACGGAGTTCACTAATCCATGGAATAAAGCGATTTGAATTGAGAGAGAGAAATAATGCTTGAAGTCCCAATTGTGCAGATTCTCGCAGTAGCTGGCGCGCCCGCGAGCGCCGCCGTCTGCGACCGCGTTCATGCGCGCTTCCCAACTCTGCGCCTCATCGCATCAGGTACATTTCTAGAATTTTATTTCTTTATTTAGTATTGTTTTCTCTTACTTTCACATAGTTCTTTTTTTCTTTAGTCTATGGCCTGACCGAAGTGTTGGGAGGCACGAACATTTCCGACATCTCGCTGGACAAGCCATACAAAAGCGTCGGTCCGCCGATTCCCAACTTTGAATGCAAGGTCAGTCGATGATTTCGTTTCAACGATTGGACATATAAACTATCTGTCTATTGGTAAAAAGGTTAAAAATAATTTCAATCCATAAAATTTTCCTGGAATTGTAGAAGAAAGCCTCCTGTGCAGGTGATTGACATGGAAACGGGCGACGAGCTGCCCGATGGCCTCGTCGGCGAAATCTGCATCCGAGGTCCGACGCTCATGACGGGCTATCTGAATCGGCCGGACGAAACAGCAGCGATCATCGATTCCGACGGATGGCTGCACACGAGTTGGTCGCGAAAGAAGATTTAAAAAAATAAGTCAATAAAACGTCATCAATGAATCATTACTATCGCTTTAAAGGATAAGTAATTGTTGAATTAAAATAATTAAGTTAAACTTAGTCATCTGTAGGCGACTGCGGCTTCAGTGACTCGGTCGGCCGTCTCACGCTCGTTGGCCGCAACAAGGAATTGATCAAAGTTCGCGTCAACGCCGCGGCGTCCAACCAGGTAGCCAATTTGGCACTTCAACCTTTGGGGCCGTATTTTGGTCAAAATCGCCTGTCAGCTCCACTTAGGACCACCATCTGAGACCCATTATTGTCAGGTGTCACCGTCCGAGATCGAGGACGTTCTCCTGTCGCATCCCTTCGTTCGTGATGCGGCCGTCGTCGGCATTCCTGATCCGGACATTGAGGTGGTCCCATCTGACTTTCGAATTTGCAAGATTCAGAAGGAACGGTATTTCCTTAGGGTCTCGAACTGATTCGAGCGTACATTGTGAGAGAGCGCGAAGCGACATCGATGATCGCAGATCTTCTGCATGAACTTGTGAAAGGTAGGCGATCACTTGTTGAGAATTAATTCTTTTTCTTCTACTTCTACGACTATGTTCTTGCCGGGCATTGATTTTTTTTTCATAATTTTTGTTTATTTTTATAACTAAGAAATGATAAAATTAAGATTCCGTAAGATATGTGAATTTTCCTGACTATTGCTATTTCTAAATTCTATGCTCTCTCGTCCTCGTCTTAGGCAAAAGGCGCGAATTCAAAGCAAATTTTGGCTCCTTTAAAGAAAAGCTCGCCGAGTTCAAGCGCATCTCGGGCGGCATCTTCTTCATCGACGAGCTGCCCAAGAACCCGACGGGCAAAATTCTGAGGAACACGCTGAAGGAGAAGTCGTTTGATCAGACGGCGATTGGCGTTGCTGCTTCCTGATTTTGCGAAGTATTATTATATCGTTTAACGTATAAGTGACGGTGGAACTTAAAACCACATGCAATTTACTCGTTTTACGCTGTCTTTTCTTAAAGACTAAGCCGAATTTTTGTTTTTTTTTTTGTTTCTTTTATATTTATTTAAAATACCCTCGCCTCTTGCTGAATAGCAAGGTTGGGGGTACACTCTAATGGCTCCTGACTTTAACTACGATGTGTACATTTGATCAACTCAAGTGCATATTGCACTGCTAGATGGTATTCACGGTTGATTCCTTCCACATTTGAATCGCCTCCATCTGAATACTCAACTATTGTCTCAATTTGACATTGTTAGAGTAACTGATATATGTGTATATAATCTTCACATTTGTATCGGCTTCTTCTCTATAAGTCGCACGAGCTATGCTAAATACTCAACTATTGTTTGAGATTGTTAGAGTGACTAATGTATGTATGTACATATATGTAATCTAACTAGATGCCATTCTCTTCGAGCGGCCCCCTACCCTCAGAATTATCATGCGAGTTCTTTCCCCTCTTTCAGTTCATTCTGGATTTATTCCTCAATGGACTTCCATAATCTCATGATATTCTCGAGTTCTTTGCCAGGTGTTGTTGACACATTGATTTCCTGTTAATCGATGAATGTTCAGTAAATAAAGTAACAAAGCAGATTCATTGCTGAAGTCCACACTGATAACCGCAAGTTGACCAGATGACTTTGGCGGCAAGAATGCAAATGAAATAAGTGAACGATGGAAGAGGGAGAGAGAACGCAAATATTGGGGGAATATACTCTCCCCTTTCTCTCACTCTTTGTATGTACTTGATAGTAAAGATATATATATATATATATATATATATATATATATATATTTTTGTTTATGATAATAGAGAGATCCTCTAACCAATTGCACCTTTCCTCCAATATTCTCACATATTCACAATGTTAAAATGAATATTCCGCGACAATCGAGTGTCTCTTCTCTTCTCGCTTGCTTTCACTTTCTCTCTCTCTCTATCTCTGCCTCTCTCTCCCTATTTTGTCTCCCTATATTTTCCCTCTCTATGTGTCTCCCTCCTGTGACTCTCAGTCTCTGCCTCGCTCTGTGTTTTTCTCTCCGTGTCTCTCCTTCTCATGTCTCTTTCTTTATTCAACTAAACTGCAAATCGATCTTTGCTACCGATTCGCAGCTATGTACATATTTGAATTCTCATGCACTGTCCAATAAGTTCTCGCGCTCTCTCCTCATCATTCTTTTGCAGTTTAACCAGTTCGAAGATAGGGTGTAACGAACGCGAGATATATTTGGTATGCGTGCACTCATTCACGAATTGTCAACGAAATTTCTTGATTAACGAGTTAGCGACAAAGTTGTCACATTCCGTCACGCCAAGAATGCGATCAAATAGGAGCCCTTGTTTCCCCCGGCTTTCCGGGGGATCAGAAGGGATTCTTTCCTTGCTCAAATATGCCGTCTATTCGCCCTCCGGCCCTACGGAGGGCACCGGTCCTTAAAAGATTTCGGAATTGTAAAACAGGACTTACCATAATCTTGTGACGTATCGATTAAAAATTCAGGCAACTGGTAAATTGCCAAAATTTTGACAATTTGCCAGCAATGGAAAGTTCTCAACAATTGCAGCCGCGGGGTGGGTGCTATAACTCGGCGTGAGGATGACAAGAGAACAAGACGAGCAAGGAGAACGAGAAGTATGTTTCAGCAATTCAGTCATGCACAGTACAGTGTGAACTGTATTAAAAGGTAATCACTCACAGAGGAAACGGAGGTTGAGGCGAGGAGCTCTCAGTCTAATTCTGAAGAACTTGTGAGTTCATCAGCTGAAAGAGTCGACTTCGTGTTGAGAATAATGTGCACAATGCACAAATTGAGATCCTTCAAGAGGAACAGAATAAAGCGATTGAAAATTGACATGAACTCTTTGCATAAAGACAGTTCGAACTCGAAAACGAGCACTATCAGAGTGAGATGATGCACGCGAGAGAGTACAGAGATGATGCTTCAAATAATGCTAAAGGAGACCGGAGAGAAACTTGAGAACGCGCGAAACACTGAAAGGATGCTAAATGAGTACGTTGTAAAATTTTTCAAAAGGAGAAGTTAGAGAATCAAAACATCATCTCCGCAAAGAACAAGCAGATTACTACATGCATATCTCCAAGAACGACGTGCGCAGAAAACACACGAGAATCACTCTCTGACATGGTCCGTTCAGAATTGAGATTAATTCATTAAGGAAAAAAAACTACATACATATATGCATGTATGGATGTACTTTGTTTGACGAAGAGAAGATTCATATTTATTAGACATGAATGAATGAAAAAGAGTCTTTCAAATACAGTTCTCAAGGGGACGATGTGGCCGCGCTCGCCGTGTTGCTCGGAGGCGGGGGCGGGCTGCTTGATGGCGGCGGCGAGCCGCTTGCTGCGGCGGGTGGAGGAGTGCTGCTGCCTCGGCAGCCATGAGGAGGTGGACTGCGCGGGGACGGGCGCGGGCCATGCTGACCGTGCGGGCCATGCGGTCCGTGCGGGCCATGATGGCCGTGATCGGCACCGCCGTGTCCATGGTGGCCCGGGAATCCGCAGCCAGGTCCATCGCTGCGTCCAAATCCACCGAACCCGCCTGGACCTCCATGGTTACCTCCAAATCCTCCCGGACCACCGCTAAATCCTCCCGGAAAATGCGCAACAGCAACGCCGATTGCGATCGCAAGGCAGACGAAGAGAACTTTCATGTCTGCAATAATAATAAAATATTTGTAATATTATGTATTTGATAATTTAAACAAATTAATTAGTCACTGTGCATTTTGCGATCAGAACTATATAAGTATATATGTAAAGAGAGACTAAATAAATAAATTCATAAAAGATGATTTTTAAAAAAATTAAAAGAAGAAAAGTGGAACTCGCTGAGAGAAGACAAAGTGTTGATATCCTCCGAGTGCTTCCAGGCTAGCTTTTATACTCACCTGAGGAGCACTCACAGGCTGACTCAGACGTACTTTGTTATTCCAAAAGGGTATTCACGTTAAGATGATCACGCACAATCACAAAGGAATGCATTAAAACCAGCGCGTTTCGTGATACCATTCAGCTCCACATTTTGCATAACCGTTATCATTCTGACCTCTCTCTCTCCTCCCCTGCTCTTTCAGATTTCTGTAGGTATTATTGATAGGCTGCCTTTCTTTGTCAGAGTAGTGACACACAACATCGGGTGGATTCTATTTGCGCGCAGACACTTGCGCACTGACACTTGCGCACACGGGACATTTGCGCACAAGGACAGTTGCGCACAAGGACAGTTGCGCACAAGGACAGTTGCGCAAAGAGACATTTGCGCACCGACATTTGCGCACATGGACACTTGCGCACGTAAGCGCAGATTGTAAATTATATATTCATATAAGTAAATTTCAAATGTAAATTATATACACACATACAATATGCAAACATACATTTTTAAAGTCCAATTTTTATAAATTTCGTTCAATGCTGTTTACTGACTCATCGCCATTAGATTACCATGGGACATCGAAATTGAAGGTTTTTGACTGCATATGTGCTTGAAATTCTATTTCTCTTTCGTTTTGCTGATTGATAACGTTAATGATTAGGATAAATTTTTGTGGGTCGGAACATTGTATTTGTTTGCTTGATTTTCGTTCTCCACCGAATCAATGGAATAATGTGCTACGAAATGAATCTGTTTTAATGTGCACTTTTACGATATTTAAATCCTTCTGGTTTAAATTTTTCTTCAGTGATTGCTGGAGGAAGCTTGATTGTTAGCGCAGTCAGGAAGGTGAAATGGTGGCGCCTGGACGGTGATCTGTTCTGTGTATTTTTTCCTTTGATTATGTAGTTGGAATGTTTAAATGGTTGTGTTTTTCTTAGTGTGCCCAGCTCTACGTTGAGAAGTACTAAAGGAAAGAAGATATGGCTCGACGCTAATCTGTTCTCCTACCGATTTGTACGTGTCAGAACCGACGGTTCAACCAGTGTCAGGTTCGAAATTTTTCTTTAGATTTCTTGATTGCTTTATGCCAATTCTCATATTTCTTCGTCAGGAAAATTTTTCATTACGAAAAAAGTCTATTCAACAAGGATCCTATCCGTTCAGGTGCATTGTGAGAAACTGCTCAGCGATAGGTGTCATAGAAAATGACGCTGTTTCTCCTGGTGGAAAGCCTCACAACCATCCCCCATCGGATTTTCCAGAGGAGGTTACTAAGTTACTTTTCAAGAGCCTACTTCTCCTGCTGACTTTCGACTGGCAAGGGTTTTACTGATGAGGATGTATGTTATGTAAAATGTGGTTAGCCTAGTTTTTTTTCCGAAGAGTCCAAGGATAGTAGTCGACCCCGGCGCCGAGGCCGATATCGAAAGCCGGGGCTTAGTTAGCACGAATGCATGAGCCTGATATTTTCCGACATTTTATGAAATTGCCCGTGCCAGGGGGTGCCCTGCCCACTGGCAATTTCATAAAATGTCGGAACATTTCTCTTGAAATATGGCAGTTTGGAATACTGTAATAGTGTTCTATTGTTTCAGACTTACACCGTCCGAAAGTTTGCAAAAGTTTATCGACAGACGTTGCCGACAGCTGAATCAGTGAGGCTTGCTGTTGCAAGTGCACCTGCTCATGTGGCTCCTTACCTGCCTAGTAAGTGTGCACTTACAAAGGCAACTGCACGAGCAGCACGAAACCGAGGAAGTTCGTCAGCATCCTACCCATACAGCCCGGTGCAGCCACTCTTTGATCAAAGTGGTAAATAAAATTTAATACTATTTATTTGCTCGTCGGGGCACTCATGCAATACACGGTAAATAATTAATAAAATGGTACATTCAATTCAATAGGAAATTGTTAGGTTCTCCATTCTGTCGTCACAATTCTTCCACCTCGGGCAGTGATGGCTTCCTCTTGTTCGCTACATCAGAAGGTTTACGAAGACTGGAAGAAGTTCACGCTTGGGCCGTCGATGGAACATTTCGGATCACGCAGACTCCATGGAAGCAATGCTTCATCATTGGAGTAATGGTTGGTGACCCACGATAGTTAGTAAGAAAAGACTTGGATATTATATTATGGTTAAAATTTCTCGAAAATCGCGATTTTTAAAGAACAGGTGCTCATTTTACTTTTATTTCAAATATTTTCATTTGCAGATCGGAAGACTGTTCGTGCCGTCAGCCTTTTGTCTCCTTCAGGGGAAATCTGCTCGAGACTACGAGGACGTGTTCCGAACTCTTCTGACACTTGGAGTGCTTAGCCCGCCAGACACCATCTCGTGTGGTGAGTGAGTTTGTTATACAATTTCGTTATTTTTCATCGAGATTATAGGAACTGATTTTATATTCATAAATTACTTAAGAATTGTTTTTTTTTTAGATTTTGAAAAGGCCATATCTTCTGCTGCTTCAAAAGTGTACCCAGCCGTGGAGATTCGACGCTGCTTCTTCCACTTTACACAGAATGTATGGAGATGTGTTCAGGTTGTGATGTCGGTTTTGCATTAAATATGTTATCATTATTATTATTTTTCTACATTATCTTATTGAAAGTTATTGCTAATAAAGTTAGAAGTATTATAATAAAATCTTAAAATAATTTGTTTGGTTGGTAACCTTTTTAGAATTTTAATGCCCTTTTTTAGAGAGAGGGGCTTGTTCGGTCTTACAACTCAGTCGCCGGCAAGGACATCATTCGTTCATGCTGTGCTCTCGCTTTCGTGCCCAAGATGGATCTGCGGAATTACTACTCGGAGCTGTGCGGTTATGCATCAACTACTCTCCCGGCATTTAAAGGTTACTTCATGAATTTCATTATTTTTTAGAAACAAATATTTTTAGCACTGCTTGACTACGTTGGACGCGTGTACGTCGGAATGGTTAACGGAGCGCCAGTCACTGCGGACTATGACCCGGACGAGTGGAATGTCGAGCTGCGGATACTACAAAACGAGCCGCTGACAAACAGCCCGCAAGAATCATGCAATGCTTCCTTCTGTGTCAGTACTTTTAAAAAAATCTTTCCAGATTATTAAAATGATACAAAAGACAATGTTGTATATTCGCACACCAACACTACTTTAAAAGGACATATAATTATCATTCCTTTTGCGCATATAATATAATTATATTTCGCAGCTAGCTATTTATTGTTTGGTTTACAGGATATTCCGGCAAAGGCAAGTATGAGGGAGTTGGCTGAAGGACTATTACGTCACGCTACAAAGTGTGATACGGAATGCAAGTGCGCGGATTCCCAGAATCTTCGACTCGACCAGTACAAGCATGAAAACGCTACGATGATGCAGAAGATGAGACGGCGACGACTTGCTGTGAATAACGGACGTGGCACCGCTTCCCGTCTTCAACATCTGCTATCATTGTCTCAGTTTGTCAAGCTCTCAATTGGATCCTTAGTTTTTCGTGATGATTTTGACAAACTGTGAATTTGATGATTTCGCCAAACTGTGAATTGGAAGATTAAATGGTAAACAATAGGATGATTTAGATAACTTGTGCATTGGATGCATAGGGTTTTGTGAATTGGATGATTAGAAGATTATGATAAATTTTCTTTTTTTTAAAAATGATCCTTCAATGAAATAAAAAAAAATTGGTCCTGATATGTCTATAAAGAAAAAGTGGCGGATCTAATGAACTAAAAGAAGTAAATCGCATACAGTACTCACAAAACGGTAGAAATTTGATTGACTAATATCTGGGACGAAAGTACATTGTGAACAAATGTCTTTGCGCGCAAATGTCCATCTGCGCAAGTGTCCGTGTGCGCAAGTGTCCGTGTGCGCAAATGTATATGTGCGCAAGTGTCACTGTGCGCAAATGTCCCTTGTGCGCAAGTGTTTTTGTGCGCAACTGTATGTGCGCAAGTGTCCAAAATGTATGTGTGCGCAAGTGTCTGCGCGCAAATGTAGTCCACCCACAACATCAGGTTCATTCATAAGAGCCCTGCGTATGTTGGTATTATGTACAGTCCGGCCCAGGATCTTTCATATGTATATGTATGTACATTTATGTATATATACATACATACATACATAGCTACAACGGGTTCAGACGATTCGGAGAGTTCCAAAAGCATCAGTGCTTTTAAATAATGGCCTGGAAACGAATAAAATGTTTTAAATGGTTCATTAGTTTACTTTTAGGGATCGAATACAACTGTCAAAAATCAAGAATTTCTAACTATTTATAGAATGCTAAATTCAAAAAAAAATTTTGCAGGCAGAACAGTAATACAAAAATAGAGATTAAAGAGTAGGCATTATGATGAAAGGTCATGTGTTGCGAGGCAATTTTATGCCATCGGAAGCAGCTGGACAATGAATCCAAAAAAAGATGAGTGAGTGAGTGAGATAAGAAGAGAGATAGAGAGAAGGAGAGAAATGGAGAAAGAGTGAGAGAGTAAGGGAGAGAGAGAAAAAAGTTCTAAAATTATGAAGAGAGGCAGTTCCTCTAGAAGAATAAGGCTTGAAGAAGGAATCGCAGAAGGGAATGAAGAGGAAGAGTTTGGAGAGGGCACGACGAAACAGATGGCGCCTCTTCACACAAAAACTGTTCATTTACTCAACTGCCGCTGCCGCCTACAAACCGAATGTGAAGGCATGAGATAAAAGGGTCACTGCTTCAATCCATGCAATTTCACTTCCACGGGCTTTAGTTAAAAATTTCATTGGCACTTGTTAAATTGAATATTTTATAATTGAATTTATTATGGTTGGCCGCCAGGAAAGAATGCGTCTCGGAGTGGTCGTCGTCCCACTTTTGGTGCTGTTTCTAGTGCATCCAGCGTCCTCGTGGATCTCTGAAATTGTCGACAAATTTAGAGACGTCTTCCAGACTCATGTCAATGGAACCGACGTCGCGGTCTGTATTTTTCTTCATTACTTCTGATTCTTGATTTTTGTTTCGTTAACAATACGAATTAAAATACTTACGTACATATGTATGTAAGATTTTCAATAGTTTATTTGTACATTTATCCCATAGGATCTGGTGGCCGCGAAACTGAATTCGACTGAAGGTGACAAGGAATTGCTAGGCAAGCGGCTCAAGGAAATCCGCAAGATGGTCATGGAAAAGCTTGTGAAGTCGGAACACTCGAATATCGTCGGAGCTGCGCAACATAAAGTTTTGCTGAAGAGCTTCATCAAGGATACTTCCTTTAATCTCCTACTATTCCTTCTACAAATATTCATTACCATTAATTTTATTCACGGCATGAACAATATTCAATTGGGATTCAGAGATAATTAAATAGCCATAACTTTAAGATACAATCTGGTTGGACTTCTTTCAGAAGATTCGTGGCCACTTTCCGGCTACTGAGGATTCCGTCGAAGAGGTGAACGAGAAGGCGAAGGTGGCCGAGAAGTTCTACCAAGGCGACATGCTTCTTGCCAAGTCTCTGCTCTTTCTCTCTCTCTCTCTCTCTTTGCTCTCTCTTTCTCTCTCTATCCTACTCCTTCTCTCTCTCTATCTCTCTCTCCCTTGCTTTCCCAACCACACATTTTCTCTCTCTTTCTCACTCTCTCCAACTTCGCTCACTCCTCCAGGGAGCAGTTGGATCTGCTGGATCCCCTTGTGTCTGAAGAAGAGAAGCTCGAGAAGCGTCAAGCATTCCGAGATGGCAACTACACCTCCAACATTGTCTACTACAACTTCGAACCCTCTCTCCGTCAGCTCTTTGCTCTCATACAATCTCTCTGTCCTTTCATTTCTCTCTTCGTGTCACTCTCTTTCTATTTCTCTCTTTCCGTGACCCTCTCTCACTCAATTTCTCAATCTCTCCATCTCTCAAAGTCTACTATTCTTCCCTTCAGCTCCAAAGACTGTTCGCGTAGCCCAACTCGCGATGACCTTTTGGCAGAAGAACACCTGCATAAACTTCGTCCAAAGCGCAACTGCACCTAATAGAGTCTGCCGAAAAAAAAATGAGAAAGAGACAGAGAGAATAATAGAGTGAGACAGACAGAGAAAGAGTTTGGCAGTAAGACAGAAGAAGAAAGAGAGTGTAAAGATTCATCGAGTTACAGATCAAGTTCTTCCAAGGCGAAGGCTGCTACTCTTATGTCGGCAAGATTGGAAGACCACAGGAGCTTTCCCTTGGACCGGGATGCGAAAATGTCAGTGCTTGCGAGAGAAGCGAGAGAGTGCGAGATGGAAAGAGAAGAAGAGAGAGTGTGAAGAGCGAGAGAAAGAGAAGGACAGAGAGAGAGATAGAGATAAAGAAAGATAGAGAGAGATGGAGAGATAGAGAAAGAAAGAGAGAGGGAGAGAGAGAGAGGGAGAGAGAGACAGACAGTGTTGCAGTTCCGGAATGCAGCTCACGAGCTCGCCCATGCCCTTGGATTCTTCCACGAGCACTCCCGCGTTGACCGAGACACTGCCATTACTGTCCAGATCGAAAACATCGCTGTCAGTTCATTTTGATATTCTTCCTTCTGGCAGTATCTCTTCATCTGTCTCTTTCTCTCTCCATCTCTTTCTCCCTCCTTCTCTTCCTCTCCCTCGCTCTTGCTCTCTCCGTCATACTTCTGTTTAGCCGAACATGATTGAACAATACGACAAGGAATCATCGGCAACGAACTACAATTACGGCCTTCCTTATGACTACGGAAGTATCATGCACTATGCAGCAACGATGTCTGTTGATTTATCACTCATTTACTATGTTTCACTTTCTCTCTCTCTCTCTCTCTCTCTCTCTCTCTCTCTCTTTCTACCTCTCTCACTCTTTCAATGATTGCAGTTTCTCTAAGAATGGTGCTCCTACGATGGTTGCCTGCATGCCGCAGTACCAGGATACGATGGGCTCACACATCGTCTCCTTCATCGACATATCCATGATGAATGAGCACTACAAATGCAAAGGTGGCAACTATCATTTCGAGGGGGCATCCATGACTCCAACAATTCGACATCACTGACTTTCCTCCTCTCTTCCCCTGCCCCCCCCCCCCCGTTGACATTCCTCCTCTCTTCCCCTGCCCCCCCCCCCCCGTTGACATTCCTCCTCTCTTCCCCTGCCCCCCCCCCCTCCCGAGGGGAGAGAAAGGGTGTGAGAGAGTGAAGGAAAAAGAGAGAGAGAAAGAGAGAGAGAGAGAGGGAGAGAGAGAGAGTTGAAAGCGGAAGCAGCGGGGTTGTGTTCAGCCGAAGGGCTGTGGTGTGACACTGACTGCGACGTCGACACCTCAGACACTGAGTGGAAATGTCAAAGTGGGAGACTCTGTGCAAGACATGTTCGTGTACTGCAACTGGCTCATTCAGGTATCGGAGAGGAGAGAGAGAGAGAGAGAGATTGAGCGAGAGCGAGAGCAAGAGAGAGAGAGAGAGAGAGAGAGAGAGAGAGAGGGAGAGCGAGAGGTGAGGGAGAACTAAAGTTTGTATAGAAAATAATTTATATAATTAAGGCTCGGGCGGGTCGTAAAATCAAGGCAACAATTAGTGTGTACAAGGACCATGTGTGCTACGAAGGATGCGTCTATGGGGGAGTCGAATTGAAGTGGCAAGCAAACCCGCAGCAGACTGGCTCGCGGTCTGCACTTTCATCTCGTTCTTATCTTATTTTCTCTCACTCTCTCGCTCTCTCTCTCTCGTTCTCTCCATCTTTCCCTCTCTCAATCTCTCTCTCTCGCTCTCTCTCTCTCGTTCTCTCCATCTTTCCCTCTCTCTCTCTCTCTCTCTCTCTCTCTCTCTCTCTCTTTCTCTCTCTTTCTCTCTCTCCTTTTCTCGCCTCTTGAAATGTGATATAAAACGTGCAGCTACTGTTGCACGTCGGATGTCGGGCAGTCGGTGATTTCGGAAGGCAACGTCATTCCGATCATTGGCTTTAACCGACTGTGGACTGTGCAATTCAGCATTCAGTACGTCCTTGTATAAGGTGAGAAAGTCTACTCAAAATTAACTTTAACTCATTTTCAAGTTATAGAAATAAATTGTTCTTAACTTTTACGGTTACTTTTAGATGCGGCCGGGCAAAATGTTGCTGTGACATTCTTCCAGTGAGCCCTGTATTCACGATAAATCCTTCTCTATTTATCATGAGATATTTATAAATGTAGACGACTGAATAAAGAATGCAAGAGAAAAGGAATGATCGGGTGTGGAGTGGTTTGATATGAGAAGAGGTGGATCTAGAATGCAGCGGCAGTGATGTAGAGACGGAAGAGGTTGGCACGGGAGGCGGGCTGCCCGGTCAGGGGCAGCGGCCTATTTGGCAGGTGAAGTTGTCGATTCAAGAGAAGCAGAGCACGAAGCCCAAACACATACATAACAGGTCAATAGTGCCACAGTGCCGAGTCAGTTCATACCTCCGGCGCCATTTGTGAGGAATGTCGGGTGCGGAAGTGAGATTGGTATGAATGAGAGGAATGTAGGGCGCGAAGTATGCATGTGTCAAACGATTCAATGTCCAATTTTGAGGTATTTTTGAAACTGCTGTATCTCTCCTTAGACTTATCGTATACACATGATTTATAGCTTTAATTGATGCAAAGATCAGGAGAACACAGCTAAGCTACACATAACCTCATTTTCTCAGTTCGAAGCTATCTAAATTTGTTTCACTTACTTCAACTTACTGCAACTTCGTCTACCCTAATTCTATTGGTTTCTTTCTTTCTTCTATGCTCTACTATTTTAATCTGGGAACAAAAGTTCGACCTCGTATATTTTCATTTTCACATAGAATTCAGTTTCAAAGTTCAATTACAATACATACGAGTCACTTTATTCAAGTTTTATTTCATATTTTAAATTTGAAATATAAAGAAGCGAAATATAAAGTCTATTCAAACGCTTATTATTTTTGATGAATTATATTCAACCCGCCCGTGTTTTTGCTCCACATAAGCATATTTACGGTTGAAAACCTGGCCCGGGCCCGGGCCGGGCCTTAGAAATCAGGGCCCGGCCCGTCCCGGCTCGATAGGCAGCGGGCCGCCCCGGGCCCGGTTCGACATAAATTTTTGGAAGTAGGGCCATGGCCGGGCCAGGCCTACGAATGCAGGCCCGGCCCGGGCCCGACCTGAACCTTACCTGGCCGACCCGGGCCCGGCCTGACGAGTGGTGGGCCTGGCCCGGGCCGGTTTTTGCCCACCCCTGATCTAAAAGGCAGCGGCAGTGAAATAGAACGAGGTTGGCAGGGGAGGCGGGCAGCCCGGTCAGGGGCAGCGTAATTTTTTATTGGATGAAGTTGTCGATCTTTGCGGAAGTAGCACTTTTATTGGGCCATATATAATATAAAATAATATAATATAATATAATATAATATAATATAATATAATATAGTATAATATAATATAATATAATATAATATAATATAATATAATATAGAGAGGTCAGGATTTGGAAAAAAGAATGCTTATTACCGTTTTCTCATTGTTGTCATATGTAAATGGAACAATAGAAATTACTCTATATATGTAACATGTTTCAAATTAATGTGTGTCGGGAAAAAACATCGGTTATTGTTTAATATAAGATGTAAATGTATCTAATATAAAATATAATTTTATATTATATATATATAATATAAAATAATATAATATAATATAATATAAAATAATATAATATAATATAATATAATATAATATAATATAATATAATATAATATAATATAATATAATATAATATAATATAATATAATATAATATAATATAATATAATATAATATAGAGAGGTCAGGATTTGGAAAAAAAGAATGCTTAATAGAAATTACTCTATATATGTAACATGTTTCAAATTAATGTGTGTCGGGAAAAAACATCGGTTATTGTTTAATATAAGATGTAAATGTATGTATACAGACGAAGTAGAAATTTCAGTGACATTCCAAATTTATTTTCGTACTCATATTCGTCTCTCTTGTTCTCTCACTCTCTCTCTCTATATCTCTCACTTTTCCTTTTCTTCTTTCTCAGTTTCTCTCTCTCATCTCATCTCGCTCTTTCCCTTCTTCCCTTCCTTCTGCTGCGTCTTTCTATTCTGCCATCTCTCGATGTTCGTGCCAGAGGTTGCGGCTGAGCGGCGTCGGGGAAGCGGGCGTCAGGCTAGATTTCTCGGGCGCCACTTCGCTTTCCTTGGGCGCCAGAACGTGATTCTCATTCGCCGCGCCATACTCACTGGCCACACCTGGAAGGCAGCATCTGGACTGTGAGAGGACGTGCCCAGTCATCTTCAGAGACATTCCGCGTTGGAAGGAGTTGTAACGAAACTCATGAATATTGCAACTTCGCGGCCGACCCGGCACAGTGTGCCTAAAAAGATCCTGCGTGGAGCTTCAGGCGAAGAAACAATTGTACCAATCACATTGCCCGATGTACAAAAAAAAAGAATATTGAAGCAGACAAAGATTGCTGCCATTCTGCAAGAGCACTACAATAATAAAACGGCTAAGATTTAAGACACATTTGATAGGGCGGGCTTTAAGAAAAAAAAACAACCTTATGATAACAACTAGTAAAACACACACAATAAGAACAAAGGCGTATTCACAGAATAATCTAATACATATTTGACATTTCTCTATTACAGTACGAGAGAACGAAGAAATTGACTGAACAATCTCAAAGAGGAAGTAAATTATTTGTTGACATCGTAAGTCATGGGAAAGAGCAGCATCTTCTGAATGCCGAGAACTTCAAGAGGAGAGGAGGTGCCTTCTGATGAGCGCTGCCTGGATACGACGCTCTTGCACTTCTTGACGATTCCTCAAATCTTCCATCGCTTCGACGGCGGGCAGCTTATGATGGATTTCGGCCTAAAATAATACTTTTATTTTTCTTTATTTCTTTGATCAGACATTTTTCATTGGGAAATAGGATAAGGTATATTTTAAATCGTTAAAGCATCATCATTATAAACATTGCACCTACAGGTTTCTTGTCGACTCCGAACGCGGGCTGTTGGCTTGATCTTGCCTCGTGAAAATGTCCAATTGAGTATTCTACCGACACGGATCCGTCCATGTAATAGCGCTCCTTAAAAACAGACATAATACATATCAGGAAAGAAGTTTATTTTCTCTCTCAATTTGACAGACGGCTAAAAGAGAAGATCCATATCAGCTTGCCGTGCAATGTGACGGGCAGATGAATTCATCCTTGACAAAAGAAACGTCTCGATGAGTACGCGCACGCTCGCTTTTCTCCCACTTACATCTCAGAAATCTCACAAGCACCTGAAAAAACACATTTCAAATACCTCATCACAAGTACCTGAAACTGGCATCAAAGAAAGAGGAGAAAGAAAGCTAAATAGATACTTGGAGCGTTTAAATACCTTCTCCCTTTAAATTATGTTGGCCACCAGAAAGAAAAATATATTCCAAAAAAATATTCCGAAAATCTGATGATTTCGAGTGTTTTTATGCATTTTTTCCTGAGGATCCTTAGGTTTTACAGGGTGATTTTTCGGGAGGATCCCTGGCAAACGTGAGACCTATTTGAGCACTGCTGAAGACAAAGTAATGGCTTCTGAATACCTTCTTCTGATAGTGGAGAACCTTGCGACGGCAAACCATCGACCAACTTTTGCAGCCTTCCTTGTCGTCATCGAGCCACTTCTGAAGAAAACAACACGTCAACATAGCAGAAATGCGCTTCTGTCCACTACGCCTCCCCGCCTGGTCTCCAAAGGGGGGGGGCGTTCTCCATTTGGAGACTAGGAGGAACCCAGAGGAAGGAGGTTTGAGGGGACGGCGGACACAGCAAATTCATATCTTAAGTATTGCGAATATGTTGGATATGATTCTTTTAACCATGAAGGCTGACTGAAATGTTTTTTTGTCTAGGCCGCCGGTTTTTATAGAGCAATGCTTCCTGCTCACCCGGTGCTCTTCGGCGTTTCTGAACTGCGCGCGCTTCATGGAGAAGTCACCCAGTTCAGCGTGCGCAGCAGCTGCATGATCACAGAGATCTCTGGAAGCATACGCCATTAATAATCTAAAGATTTGTGGGAATGAAAACCATTGAAAACGTGAGCATAAAGGAGTGGAAAAGTAGAAACGAACGGGTATGCCACGCCCATCCAAGGACATCCGAGAACGAAGCACGGCATGGAAATGCCATCCGTACAAGCGGTGATGGCTGCTCCGTTGTTACTGTGCACTCTCTTGAAATGGCTGTTCAGGTTGCACCTTTTGCCAAATGCCTTCCCGCACAGATCGCAGCTGACCAGTCTCATCACTAAAAAAAGACAGACACGCTTTAGCAATGGTATTTAAAATTAGCACTGCTATTTCATGTTAGCACTGCTATTTCATATTAGCACTGTTATTTCATATTAGCAATGCTATTTCAAATTAGCACTGAAATTTAAAATTTTTAGTGCTAAATTCCAACGTTGCGACTGATTTTCTCACTGCGCCCCTTTTTCCCAAGAAATTGAACCTTGTCGATGATTCTGCATACGAACTGCGATCGCTGCTTCGTGTTCACCGTGCATCTGCTTGAGATGGCTGTATAACTCGCCCGGTTTGTTAAATGTGCTACTGCACAGATCGCAGCTGGCCATTCTCGTCGCTGAAAATAAAGACGTCATGCAAAGAAATTCCATGTTTTTCTAATACTTTAGCTAAATTGACTGTTTAATTGAATTAAAAATGAATTATTCGAGAGGTTTCCGTGAGCGCTCTAAAGCATTCCTAGAAACGATTAAATTATAGGGTTCATTATTGGCCTTATGATATGGAATAATTAAAAATCCTCGATTCAAAGGTGCTTCACCGACAGGAATTGCTTAACTGTACCCAGTCAGGCTTTCCTTATCACCTCTTATTTATGTTGTTCGAAATGGTATTCCTACCCTGTTTACCTATTTTTCCTATCATCTTCCCCCGCTTTCACTTTCTCTCTATGCTCGTTCTCTCTTTCTCTTAAGCACTTAACTTTTTCCTATTATACATAAAATAAATGCATTACTTTAAAGATACCTTGATGATCTTGAATTAGGCGCGAGTATTGCCGCGCTAAGCGCGGAGAGCAAAAAAGCCTTCAGATCGGATCAGACTAAGCGTGGCAGCGAAGAGGAGAGTCGACCGGTCGCCGAGAAAGAAGCTCAGATGAATGAGGAGGAAATAGAAAATAGAGTTGGCGAGAAATTATGAAATTATTTTCCCGTAATCATGCAAATATATCAAGTACAAATCGAGTGCATGATTTATTGATTTAGTTACAGAATTACAGCAATTTACATGGGACAACAATGAGAAAATCGGTAACAACCATCCTTTTTTTCAAATCCTGACTTCCTTATATTTCATATATACATATATATAGTTACATATATATATATATATATATATATATATATATATATATATGTATATATATATGTATATATATCCTATTCCTCCTACTTTTTTGTGATCAAGGTCTGCCCTAGAAATTATTTTCGAGTCTACTCACCAAAATCGATTACAGTATATAACTCGACGTGACTAGCAAATTATGCTAAAACAGTTTCGAATGCGGTTTTTGGCCACATTATGCATTTCACTTTCATTTTCACAAAACCGCTCCTGAGTTTTTTTTAAAGCACATGAAATTTGCTACAACATACATATGTCTCTTTCAAAACAAATAAACGTCTAGCACTTACTTAAGTTCCCGAACGCTTGAACACCAGTCTCTTGAATGTCTTGTCCCATAAGACTTTCTTGCCTGCGCGTAGAAGTGATCATTTATGTGTTTCTTCATGAATTCAGGTAATTTGAGGACATCACTCTTTTCGCGTTTCTCATGTCGAATGTAACGGTTGTGAACGTGTTTAGCCATTAGAGGCAGACGTCCGAAGTCTGCATCAGGCTCATGCTTTTGCAGATCACTGCGGCCTGAAAAAGTTTATGTCTTGATTAAGATGACTGAAACACCCATGAATGTGGCAATAACTTTTAAGTACCGCCGACCTGGTGGCGAAGGCAAATGACGAAACAGATGACGATGAGTGAGTCAGAAGAAGACAGTGATGCGCAGAGGAATCAAGCCGCCATTGCCGAGCACTCGTAATCACGAAGGTGGAATTTACGATGGAAGAGCAGAAAGTATAAGAAAATTTGAAGCTAAATAATCATGTTAATGCTAATGCGATTGTAACTTTTTCTTAAATGTTTTCTTACCATTAGAGTGAGTTTTTCAAGGATCCAAACTCGCCTCAATTAGGCCCGCACAGTATTGTTGGCCTTAATATTTTTGTTATAGAACTTTTATCTCTAAAAATATCCTTTGCTTGATTTTTGCAATATGTTTTCTTCAGAACATAATGGAATGCATACAAGTTATGTTTCTTTTGTGAACTAGAACAAAATAATGACTTTGTCAAAAGAAAACCTCTTGCAATTAGGGACGGAATATTTCTTCACTGTTTAGGTTACAGCCTCAAATCCATACCTGCAGAGGCTCGTTATAGGTCTCGTAGAGCAGATGCGGGTACTTGCCGTAATCTTTAGTCATTTGTTTGAAGAAGTTATTGGCGTCCTGCTTGTTTTCGTGGTCGTGTCAGTCGATGATCACGTATGTAGATGCACCTCTACGGCGGTGCGCACCTTCGCAAGTTCGCTCCGCTTGTTTGCTGAGGTAGCCGCCATAGTCGACGCGCCCATCAAGGCGCGCACCACATTCACGCCCCAATGGCTGGCGAGCGCGTTAATGGTGTCCTTGGTGAAGTATTGTCCCATCCACTGAGAACAGCGATATTCCGATGAGTTGTACGGGTCGGCCGTTGGTGCCCACCAGCTTCGTGCCTTTCACTGAGAGCTGTCCGAATGGCGGGTTCTGCGGTCTTAGCGGCCAAAACCAAAAAGCTGGTAGACAGAAAGTACTGTCGTTCCTGTGGCGTTAAACTGGCGTTTCCCGACTCCAGGAAGGCCTCTTTTGGCCTCAATCGGGATTATTTGTACAGCTGAGGTACGCGGTCTGTTCGGTGCAGTTTTCAGATTTTGTAGGCAAAAAGTGCCTAACATTCATACATATGTAATAACATTCATACATATGTAACTACAAGGTGAGCACCTGGATCTGGCCGCCGAGATCCTTTTTGCCAGTCAGCTCGACCTGGAAAAGTGGGCCTCGTTTTTAAACTGTTCAGTTTTTAATACATAAAGCTTTTGTTTCGATTGGATCAATTGTCTCTGAACAATGTTGATCGCTTGGAAGTGCAAAGAGCTAGACTCTCAACGCCCCGATCTACCTTGGAGTACGGGATGGAGCACTCGACGACGCTGTTGTCACTCCAGGCGCGTCCATGCACCGGCTTGCCGTGCTTGTACCACAGCGCCACGTACATGTTCTGCTGGCCGGGCACGCGGACCTGTAAAGGGCGAAAGATTAGGAATAAGGTAATGAATGGGTTAAGGGGTAAAAATTTGTTAGGCAAAGGAGGGGATAGAGAGAGGACGGAGGATAGGGAATGGAAATTCACCGGCTTATCAGGGAAAGGCGAGCCGATGGGCTGGAAAGCCCAGGAGTCTTCTTGAACTGCAGCAGGCTTCCTATGAGAGCGAAGACGGGAATGATGGGAAATGGGCTGGAACACGTCTTTTATAATCGCCGAAAACCTCATTTGCATACTCTTTTCCCTTCTAGAAACTTCGATAAAGATCCAGAAAAGCACTTTCAACGTGAGAACGAGAGAAATCGGTGCAAATCGCCAAGTTCAAACGCAATTTGCATCCTTTGTTTTCTCCTCGAAACTATTGAAATAGCACTTGGAAGCACTTATAACGTGAGATCAATAGGAAACAGTTAAAAATATTTAATTTGCATTAATCTTTTGCATTCCAGAAACTTCCAATACTTCTAGAAAATTTACACTTTAATCGTAATAGGAATATAAAGCGGTTGAAATCAGGGCAAAAATATTATGAAATAATAATTTAACAAAGAAGAACGGAAAAGCAGAAGCGAATTGTGATTGTTTACCAAAAAAAGAATGAAATAATTTTTTTTTCGGAAAACTGCTTCGCAACAAAAATTTTTTTGTATTTTTTTTACCTCGAATGTTTTATACTTATTTAAATCTAATTTTCGTTTTTAACAGCAAATCTGTTTGAAAACTTATGCGAAATTTGCTGCCTCTGATTCAGATTCTTCGATTCGTCAGAAATATTTCAAGAAATGCACATTTTTCTTTGCTCCCAGAAACTTCCCTCAATATCAGAATCTACATTTGACACGTGATAAGTTCAGACATCGGCATGAAAATTTTTAGTCTACGAAATATTTCGGCTCTTTCCACTTAGGGCAGCAAATTATAATGCTATTTTCGTCAATTGCCTATTCAATTACAAGTGCAATCTGTCTGAAGTCTGAAGAGACGAGTCGGCCGCGTTGAATTCTTCAGCAGTTCGACTAACATCACCTGCGGTGAGCGGCTTGTCTCCTTTTCTCTCTCCATCTTTTCCTCCCTTTCCCCTCTCCATTTTCCACCCTTTCAGGCGCTCACTCTTTCTTCCTCTTCTTACTAATTTAATTATTTTAACTTTTTTTTCTCCAATAATTGAATCCTTTCCAGCCCTCCGCTCTCCTCTCCTCGTAATGGCTGCCTCTAACATCTCCTTCATCCTCTTCTCGCACTCGGATGTGCCCGAATCGCGTCGACTTTTTCTTCGTAACAAGACGAATTCGGACTTTCTCGTCAAGGTACTGAACGTCACCGAGATATCCGGAGATACCATCCTTTTATCTAGACGGTTACCTCACAATCTGAAAGCTAAGCTGAAAGAGGCAGCAAATTTCGCATAAGTTTTCAAACAGATTTGCTGTTAAAAACGAAAATTAGATTTAAATAAGTATAAAACATTCGAGGTAAAAAAAATACAAAAAAATTATTTCATTCTTTTTTTGGTAAACAATCACAATTCGCTTCTGCTTTTCCGTTCTTCTTTGTTAAATTATTATTTCATAATATTTTTGCCCTGATTTCAACCGCTTTATATTCCTATTACGATTAAAGTGTAAATTTTCTAGAAGTATTGGAAGTTTCTGGAATGCAAAAGATTAATGCAAATTAAATATTTTTAACTGTTTCCTATTGATCTCACGTTATAAGTGCTTCCAAGTGCTATTTCAATAGTTTCGAGGAGAAAACAAAGGATGCAAATTGCGTTTGAACTTGGCGATTTGCACCGATTTCTCTCGTTCTCACGTTGAAAGTGCTTTTCTGGATCTTTATCGAAGTTTCTAGAAGGGAAAAGAGTATGCAAATGAGGTTTTCGGCGATTATAAAAGACGTGTTCCAGCCCATTTCCCATCATTCCCGTCTTCGCTCTCATAGGAAGCCTGCTGCAGTTCAAGAAGACTCCTGGGCTTTCCAGCCCATCGGCTCGCCTTTCCCTGATAAGCCGGTGAATTTCCATTCCCTATCCTCCGTCCTCTCTCTATCCCCTCCTTTGCCTAACAAATTTTTACCCCTTAACCCATTCATTACCTTATTCCTAATCTTTCGCCCTTTACAGGTCCGCGTGCCCGGCCAGCAGAACATGTACGTGGCGCTGTGGTACAAGCACGGCAAGCCGGTGCATGGACGCGCCTGGAGTGACAACAGCGTCGTCGAGTGCTCCATCCCGTACTCCAAGGTAGATCGGGGCGTTGAGAGTCTAGCTCTTTGCACTTCCAAGCGATCAACATTGTTCAGAGACAATTGATCCAATCGAAACAAAAGCTTTATGTATTAAAAACTGAACCGTTTAAAAACGAGGCCCACTTTTCCAGGTCGAGCTGACTGGCAAAAAGGATCTCGGCGGCCAGATCCAGGTGCTCACCTTCGACGGCAGCTACGAGACCAAGGGATTCTGGTCGGTTTTTAGATAATGATTTTTTAACCAAAAGTAATGCTATTTTAAAAGCTTCGTTGGTTTAAAAGAGGAAAAAATTCTTAAAACCTTCAAATTCAAGGTACAAATGGCTGCCGATCTCGACGAAGAACGAAGAGAAGAAGCATCTCGAGCTGGTTCGCTGCGGCAACTCAGTGCCCATCATCATGCGCAGCAAGTTGGAGTCATTTCAAGAACTAACAAAAGGATCAATTCACGTATCTAGAAATGGACTTAAGTATAGAAGAAACGAATGGAAAATCATTGAAAATAATTAATTGCAGGAGGGCAAGGATTTCGTGGGCTACTACGACCTCTCCACGGACATTGCGATGGTCAGCTACGACGGAAAAGCGGAGCAGAAGGCTGGAGGAGAGACCAAGGTGATCGGAAAGCTTCGTTGAGCAATCAGCGAGCAGTTTTGGGAAGACTGAAAGGGCATCAAGAAGAATATAAATTAATTAATGAAAATAAATATATAATAAAACTTTCAGACCCTCCTCGCGCCCTTCCGCAATCTGCTGCCGCCGCCGACGGGCGTCAAGATCTACGATGACGTCTGGGAAGACCTCAAGTACCGCGACGCATTCCCGAGCCTTCCTGTCCTGGTTGGAGACAAATTTATAAAATAAAATTCAGGAACAAAATTGAGAAATACAAATAATTTTTAATTAAAGAAAACATACAATACATTCAGGCGGACAACCGCGAGCTGCGCACCCCTGGTGGCGGCTCGATGAAGCAGTACGTCGCGCTGTGGTACAAGCACGGCGAGCCGGTCTTCGGACGCGCCTACCCGGAAAAAAAAACCAAAATTACGAATAGATTAGTACCTTCGAATGAACAATTGCCTAAGTTTTCCAGGTCATGGCCAACTTTGCCATCAACGGCCAGGAGAACGCGGGCGGGGAGATTGGCTCCTTCCAGATGATCACGCTTCGTCCGCCCGGCAACGTGCGATTATCAACATTAAAAGATACGAAGCCAAGTTCACTTCTTTTCTTTTCAGCAGGGACTCGACTACAAGTGGCACCCCTTCTCGGCCGCGAAAGCGGGCGCTGGCGGCTATCAGGTCGTGGCAAGAATGATCGATCATTAAAATCAATCAATAATATTAATCAACACTTAATGTTTTTGAGGCTTCAAGATAACTTCGGTTTCAATTAAAATGATATCGTCGTTCATCGAAATAGAAATCATAGAAAGAATCTCAGATTGTCCACGTCGGCGACTCGGTGCCGTGCATCTTGGCCGATGGCGCTGGCGAGGTTCTCGGCAATCTCAACATGGCCAAGGAGGTCGCGACCGCCGGCCTCGGTGGCAAGGAAAAGGTTTGATTAAAAGTAAATTAATAAATTATTGAAATATTTATGTGAATAGGTTAATCAATATGAATTATTTATTTCAGAAAATAGTCGGCCCTGCATGCGGCGCTCTGCTTGTCCTCACCAAGCGCAAGATCTAGCCTGCCCCAACCTCTGACCTTCCCTACCCCGTTCCCTGTGCCATGGACCCCCTTCTTACCACGATAAAGACATAAAGTATTCCAGTTTGTTGTCGCCCTTTTTGACATCATTAGTTCATATGAACAGAATCGTACAATTTGGAATGACAAAAAGGTATTGAATAAATAATTGGCGGGAGAAAATGGAAGCTGTAGTTCGGTTTGAACGTCTATGGACTTGCTATAAGTTAGCGTTCGTAAGCGGGCGCGTGAGTTTATTTATGGGTTTCGAGAAGTTCATTGGTACTCTCATCAGAAACTTCTTTAAAGATCACGAGAAGTTTCTGAACGAGCGAACAACAGAAAACGCAAGTTCAAGAGCTGATGTGTAGTTTTGCCGCGAGAAGGAAGGGCACTAATAACAGCACCCTGTTTGAATATCAGGCGTTCATCTTCCCAGATACTTCTCACACACTCAACAAGCAGCGGCAAGCTACATGGAGTAATTTTATACTTGTCAGCTTCATCCATAAAATTAAGAGTGCGAAAGAAGTAAAGGATAATTGCGATGATATCTAAATGTACATATTGTTATCGTTTTCTATATCACAGTTATGAGGGAGTCATCACATGAACAAGAATCTTTTTTATGATCACTACAAATATACAATCACAATAAATTGTACCAAATTTAAGTTAGAATTAATTTATGATTAGCTATACTTGTGATCGAATTAAGAATAGATGCTTTGTGTCAAGATTGTGTCGCGTTTTCGTATTCTGATTCAGTTGAAAACATACTTATTATATCATCGTGTATGTAGTATGTAAATGCCCATTAACAGCCAGATTACGAGTATAATCAAGTGAGAAAAAGACATAGAAAGATTGTGTGAAAGAGAGAGGCACAGTGAAAGTGAATGTGATAGCGAGAGGGATTGAGAGAGTGAGAGAGATATGGAAAGAGATAAAGAGAGATAAAGAGAATGGGATGCTTATGGTTAGCGATCATATATTATTATCGAGAGCTTTTTTTGTATGAAGAGTTAACAATCCTCCGCGGTCACTCGTTTGCTTGCCAATTCTGCACGTATGTATGTATGTAGGCTGCTCATACAATTCATCAGGCTGTCTGCCTTTTACAACTATGTATCATTGAAAAATACGCATATTTAATAAGAAATTAAAAACTTCCACAAGATTGAATTTTCTCAGAGATTTCTGTATTAAATTACAATTTTTACCAAATATATTCCTTTCCATTGACTGATTGAAGTGTTTTCTCAGATATTTCTATTCCAAGATGGCTCGCGAGTTTCCGCGCGAGATGCTGCGCGTGCTGCGCGTGCTGCACGGTGTCATCTGCTGCATTTGTGTTGCCCTCAACGCCGTCGCCGCCTTCGCCAGCCTCCGCCGCAGCGACCGTCGAATGGGCGTCTACCGCTTTCTGCTTGCCGCCCTCGTTGTCTCTGCATTTACCTACTTTTTTTCCAAAAATAATTAATATGTGTATATTAGTAGAATATGTGACTTTTTGATTCAACAGAAGTAGGATTTATCATAATTATAATATCTTCACTATTAATTTCCCGATTACATCTTGAAGTCGAGTATTCAAGTTAGATACACATGACTCCACAACACGCTTCAAATATTTTTACGGAACGTACCAACTATTTCCCTTTCTATCGATCTCTCTTTCTCTCACACTTTTTTTAAAAACAATCTCTTACGAAAGATAAGCCAGCTCCTGAATGACGTCACTTTCGACCTCTTGGCTCGCTACACCTTCTTCCCGCCTCTCTTCTGCTTCTACGTCGACAGTTCGATCTATTTCCCAGCCATCTGGCAGCTGTCACTGGCCAGGCTGGTAAGTGCGCATCCTGATAATACTTATGTATGTATGTACATAAATGTATGTATGTACAATAATTTAAAAAAAAATCACCGAAAATCTCAATGTAAGTCAAATATGCACTCGTAACCTTTTAGCTCACTTGCTGTGCTTCGTTTTGAAGCTTTAAGTCAAATCAATCAGTCAATTCCACCAGTCATGTTGTCTACAGATCTTGAGTTTTACGACGGCCGCATCAGGCCTCGTCATATTTGCTGCCTGTTTCATCTATCGGCACCAGGTATTTTTTGCCTAATATTATCATCCCTTTTGTTTTAATAATTTTTTTATATATTTTAATCTTGAAAAGAAATTCGTTAGCATCTACAATTGCCTGGCTCCCGCTGGCGTCTATCCAAGTGGCCGCTGGCGTGCGCCTACGGCGCACCCGTGGCTATGATATCTGCGGTTGCTGTTCTTATGACCCTCATCGCGCGTCCCATGTCGCCACTTCAGCTTTCGTCAGAACATGTTGGTATCTTCAGTAGCGCCTTCGTAGCTTAGTCCGGTGTCCGGAAGTTATGTAAAAGGCACAGAGGTATCAGGAAATGTTCGCCAACTTTACTTATGCTACAGCGTGAAACCTCGGAGGTTCCCTCGACCGCAGCTGATTATGCTCAAAAGCGCTGAAGAATCCCGGAGATTTCTCCGACTTTCTAAATAGTGAAATATAACGCTGATCAGCTATGTATATCATGAAAATCTCTCTTTCTCGCTGAAATGCCTCCTTGAGGTTTCTCCAACATTTTCGATAGTCCCTCCTTTTTTGACAGTTAAAATGGTTTGTATTGAAGAATTCTTGTAGGGATTTCACAGACCAGGCGACCTGGAAGCCAGCCAATTGCTGTGCATGGACCACGCTGGAATTCGTGCGTGGTCGGGTACGAGGTCTTTTCGTATGCTTGAATGCTTAATTTGGTGTGCATTTCGAGCAAACAACTTTTAATAACGACATATTCAACGAGTATTTGAGAGACGCACCAAATGGCAATAATAGATCTGAATAAAAAATAAATTTAAAAAAATTCTCTCGCCTCTTCTTTTTTTCGGCGCACTAGTGCTTTCGCTCACAATAACGACTGTCTTCGTAGCCGCGATCTCCTTCCACATCCGCTGTATCATGACGTCAGCGTCTGCCGCCGTCAATTTGTCCCCGAGTGGACTCGCCTTCCAGAAGCGAATCTTCCGCAGTCTCGTGGCTACGGTAGGAATGAGCATCCATGAGAAAAGGCGAGAAATTAAAGAAGAAAATGCAGATAGCGGTGCCGTCGACTTTCATACTGTTTCCAATCTTCACCTTGATTGCACAATTAAATCTCAAGATTGAGAACAACGGTATGATGGCATTGTATTTTGTTTATTTAAGAGATTGTTTATACGATTCAGTTAATAAAAATAAGTAACGTTTTGTCCAATTGTCCGTATTTTATTCATAAGAAAAACGTTTGGAAAGGTAAACATTTATTTATTTTTAAGGAGAATATTCATTTCTTTTAAACTCATTCTTAGCACCTAAATTCAGGTAGAACTGTATCACGCAGTGAGAAAAGAGTGTTTTTATGTCACATGGACTATGTAATTATTTAACCTTCTGAATGCAGCTCTCGCGGCCGCGTCGATGGTCGTGTACTCCTTGCACTCGCTGGCGCAGTCACTGACCATCCTCATGACCACCACCAGCTACCGAAGATTCGCTGGACACCTTTGCAGACGACTCTTACGTCTAGGCTGGCCTCGGAAAAGAGTCGTAAATGTCTCGACATGATCACTCGTTGCAACATTATCTGAATATCGAAAACTGGTTTTGTATGCAGAGTTGGGTGCCCTCTGTGGACATATGCGTCTAGTTGCCAATCTTACTTACATATTTTCTCGGTTGGCTTGTTATATTAGTCGTCAGATTTTGTTCAATTTAATACTGACATTGAAAAATACACATGCATACATATAAGAACGAATTTCGCAACCGACCTTTTTATAAATGTATGCTGTGTCTGGATTGCTCAGTTCATAATATCACTGTTTTTGCAATCAAAGACTTCGCCATCAGAAGATCTTAAAAGCGGAAGTAAAATTGAAATACTAGATGTTTTGAAAACATTTCTATATTCATACATTTCAAATAATATATACTTCTGTCGAGACCTCAAGATATATAACATGGTATGCTGCAGTTGATAATTTCGACTATAATTTATTTGTCGTAAGCCTCAAAAATCTATCTATTTCCAGTCTTTATGTTTGGCAACTACAAAGGAACAAGCTTGAAAAATATGGCTGGGCCAAATTTTCTTTACTATATATATATACATATGTATGTGCATAGGTGCTCGTGTTTATCACACTCTAATGAAAGAAGAAAAATGGGCCAATAATAAAAGCGTTGGGATTAAATTTTTTATTGAAATTTTACCAAACTGATATTTTAATGTACAAATTTTAACCGGTTTGTTATGCTCTCACTTTCAATGTGCGCTTGTTGAGTGGTTGAGAATTATCTGGGAAGATATTTAAACAGTGTACTGTTATTAGGGTCCTTGTCGCGACAAAACTACACATCAGCTGTTGAACTTGCGTTTTCTGTTGTTCTCACATTCAGAAACTTCTCTTGAAGGAAGTTTCTCACAATCAGGAAAATTGCAAGTCATTTTTATTTGCAAGTCGAACAACTGCTCCCATTTTCAATCGTCAATTCTTCATTCAATACCTTTTTGTCATTCCAAATTGTACGATTCTGTTCATATGAGCTAATGATGTCAAAAAGGGCGACAACAAACTGGAATACTTCATGTCTTTATCGTGGTAAGAAGGGGGTCCATGGCACAGGGAACGGGGTAGGCAAGGTCAGAGGCTGGGGCAAGCTAGATCTTGCGCTTGGTGAGCACAAGCAGAGCGCCGCATGCAGGGCCGACAATTTTCTAAAATAAATAATTCATTTATTGATTAACCTATTCACATAAATATTTCAATAATTTATTTATTTACTTTTATTCAAACCTTTTCCTTGCCGCCGAGGCCGGCGGTCGCGACCTCTTTGGCCATGTTGAGATTGCCGAGAACCTCGCCTGCGCCATCAGCCAAGATGCACGGCACCGAGTCGCCGACATGGACGATCTGAGAATCTTTCGATAATTTCTAATTGCTATCCCTGTTGGGGGGCATGATTTTTTCCAAGTTTCTAAGGAATGTCTTTGTTTAAAAATCATGCCCCCCCAACAGGGATAGCACCAATTTCTATTTCGATGAATGACGATATAATTTAAATTTTTTCTATATAAATTTAAATTTATATATATATATATAAGTAATGAAACCGAAGTTTTCTTCAAGCCTCAAAAAATATAAATTATTGATTGATTTTATTGATCGATCATTATTGCTACGACTTGATAGCCGCCAGCGCCCGCCTTCGCGGCCGGGAAGGGCTGCCACTTGTAGTCGAGTCCCTGCTGAAAAGAAAAGAAGTGAACTTGGATTCGTATCTTTTAATGTTGATAATCGCACGTTGCCGGGAGGCGGAAGCGTGATCATCTGGAAGGAGCCAATCTCCCCGCCCGCGTTCTCCTGGCCGTTGATGGCAAAGTTGGAAAAGACCTGGAAAACTTAGGCAATTGTTCATTCGAAGGTACTAATCTATTCGTAATTTTGGTTTTTGGAGCGACTGAATACGAATCTGCTAGCTCTTCTCGCTGACCTTGCCCGCCTCGTCCGGGTAGGCGCGTCCGAAGACCGGCTCGCCGTGCTTGTACCACAGCGCGACGTACTGCTTCATCGAGCCGCCACCAGGGGTGCGCAGCTCGCGGTTGTCCGCCTGAATGTATTGTATGTTTTCTTTAATTAAAAATTATTTGTATTTCTCAATTTTGTTCCTGAATTTTATTTTATAAATTTGTCTCCAACCAGGACAGGAAGGCTCGGGAATGCGTCGCGGTACTTGAGATCGACCCAGACGTCATCGTAGATCTTGACGCCAGTCGGCGGCGGCAGCAGATTGCGGAAGGGTGCGAGGAGGGTCTGAAAGTTTTATTATATTTTTATTTTCATTAATTAATTTATATTCTTCTTGATGCCCTTCAGTCTTCCCAAAACTGCTCGCTGATTGCTCAAAGAAGCTTTCCGATCACCTTGGTCTCTCCTCCAGCCTTCTGCTCCGCTTTTCTGTCGTAGCTGATCATCGCAATGTCCGTGGAGAGGTCGTAGTAGCCCACGAGATCCTTGCCCTCCTGAAAATATAAAGGTCATTTATTGGTCTTCATTTTTCTCTCCTTATTTTGCCTAGAATCGTTAATTGGTCTCTTTGATCGCTCGACTCCACCTTGCTGCGCATGATGATGGGCACTGAGTTGCCGCAGCGAACCAGCTCGAGATGCTTCTTCTCTTCGTTCTTCGTCGAGATCGGCAGCCATTCGTACCTTGAATTTGAAGGTTTTAAGAATTTTTTCCTCTTTTAAACCAACGAAGCTTTTAAAATAGCTTTACTTTTGGTTAAAAAATCATTATCATCTCAAAACCGACCAGAATCCCTTGGTCTCGTAGCTGCCGTCGAAGATGAGCACCTGGATCTGGCCGCCGAGATCCTTTTTGCCAGTCAGCTCGACCTGGAAAGTCGTTTTAAGCTGTTCTGTTTTATATACATATCTTTTGTTTCGATTGGATCAAATTTTGCTGAAAAATTCCTCCGGATGTTGATCGCTTTGAGTGCAAAGAGCTAGACTCTCAACGCCCCGATCTACCTTGGAATACGGGATGGAGCACTCGACGACGCCGTTGTCACTCCAGGCGCGTCCATGCACCGGCTTGCCGTGCTTGTACCACAGCGCCACGTACATGTTCTGCTGGCCGGGCACTCGGACCTGTAAAGGGCGAAAGATTAGGAATTAGGTAATGAATGGGTTAAGGGGTAAAAATTTGTTAGGCAAAGGAGGGGATAGAGAGAGGACGGAGGAGAGGGAATGGAAATTCACCGGCTTATCAGGGAAAGGCGAGCCGATGGGCTGGAAAGCCCAGGAGTCCTTTGGAACTGCGGCAGGCATCTTATGAGAGCGAAGACGGGAATGATGGGAAATGGGCTGGAACACGTCTTTTATAATCGCCGAAAACCTCATTTGCATACTCTTTTCCCTTCTAGAAACTTCGATAAAGATCCAGAAACGCACTTTGAACGTGAGAACGAGAGAAATCGGTGCAAATCGCCAAGTTCAAACGCAATTTGCATCCTTTGTTTTCTCCTCGAAACTATTGAAATAGCACTTGGAAGCACTTATAACGTGAGATCAATAGGAAACAGTTAAAAATATTTAATTTGCATTAATCTTTTGCATTCCAGAAACTTAAAATACTTCTAGAAAATTTACACTTTAATTGTAATAGGAATCGAAAGCGGTTGAACTCAGGCCTAAAATATTACGAAATAATAATTTAACGAAAAAGAACGGAAAAGCAAACAGGAATTTTATTTGTTGTCCAAAAAAAGAATTAAATCAATTTTTTTTTCGGAATTTTCTTCGCAACACATGGCCACGAATGTTTTACACTTATTTATATATAATTTTCTTTTTTTACAGCAGTATCGTTTTCAGCAATACAAAAAAACTGTTTGAAAACTAATGCGAAATTTTCTGCCTCCGATTCAGGTATCAGAAACTACATTTGACACGTGATAAGTTCAGACATCGGCATGAAAATTTTTACTTTACGAAATATTTCGGCTCTATCTGCTTAGGGCAGCAAATTATAATGCTATTTTCGTCAATTGCCTATTCAATTACACGTGTAATATTTCGCAACGAATCTAAAGAGACGAGGCGGTAACGGAGAATTCTTCACCAGTTCGACTAACATCTCCTGCGGTGAGCGGCTTGTCTCCTTTTTCTCTCTCCATCTTTTACTCCTTTTCCCCTCTCCCTTATTCCACCCTTTCACGCTCTCACTCTTTCTTCCTCTTTTTCCTAATTCAATTATTTTAACTTTTTTTCAAATGATTGAATCCCTTCCAGCCCTCCTCTCTCCTCTCCTCGTAATGGCTGCCTCTAACATCTCCTTCATCCTCTTCCCGCACTCGGATGTGCCCGAATCGCGTCGAATTGTCCTGCGCAACAGGACGAATTCGGACTTTCTCGTCAAGGTACTGAACGTCATCGAGATATCCGGAGATATCATCCTTTTATCTAGACGGTTACCTCACAATCAGCGTATAAGCTGAAATAATTATTCAGAATTAAAAATATATAAATTTACGAAAGAAGGATGAAATGAAGTGTAAAATTAGTGCAAAGTCGAAAGCAAAAAGTGCATATGTGTAATACCAGGAATTGGTATCTAGTCGGATTTCAACAAGGATGACCTCGAGCTTCAGACAGAAAACCTTCAATATACCACCCAAGGCCTTTGCTCAACTTCGTTCAACCCTGCCTGCAACGCGAGAAACAAAGGGCAGAAAAGAACAAAGTTTATTTAAAAGCAAAGGCTTAAAAAGAAAAATGTAAGGCCAAAGAGATAGAAGAAGATGAACGAACAAAACAAACAAACAATACTCAAATCGGCACCTTAACTTGTCCTTGAACTGGCTGGCTCTTCTACGACACTACGCTCCTTGCTGAGCCGCTTCACACCCGCTCTTCCACGAGCTACCCGCCGCTACACGCCTCTGACCCGGGAACCACTAACTCTAACCACTCATCCAGTCAGAAAAATAAAGAATGATAAAAAATTACACCATAAAGCAATCACACACTAAAAGTCACAAACCGAAATAATTACTACGCAAGGAGGAGAATAAATGCACCTTATAAAAGCTAACTGGTACACTAAAAGACAATAAAACATTGATAAAACTGTAGAAGAAAAGGGGCCTCCTTGACATCCCCCCCTTCTCAAGAGCGCCGTCCCGGCGCTTAGTAGAGGCCGCGACGATGGTTGATGTGGCCGATGTGCTTGTTGTGGTGGATGGGGTTCATTCCACGTCTTATCTGCGTACCAAAACCACTTCCTCTGCCTCCGCGGCTGTAACTGGAGGGCATGCTCGATCCTTTCCATGGCTGTTGCTGCTGGCATGTTCTCTCTCTTGGAGCTCCTCCGAATGGCGTCCTGATTCCTCCTCTTGGGAAGCTGCTCTTCTCTCCAACATGCTTGGTCTTCAGGTAGTCGACATCCAGTCCACTTGCCTTCGAGACATTCTTGACGTGCTTTAGCAGCTTCCATTCGGCTTGCTTCTCTCCTCTCTTCACCGGGCCTTGCAGGAGATAAACTGGATATGCGCTTCCTTCGCTGCACGTCTCCAGAGTGGCCACCGTGACCCTCCTTCCGGGCTTAAAGACACCACCTAGCAGCTTCGCCATCTGTTCCTTCTCGGCGAGAGTGACGTCATCTGGTGGAAGATCTGGCATTACGACGACTTCTCCTTTGATCTTCTCGGCCAGGGAGTCCACTCTTCTCATCTGGTCTTGGATGGATCCAGCCAGTCTTATCCACTCCTCATCCCCTTTCCAAGTCACTCCCATTACCGTAACTCGGCTCTTGATGTAATGGACTGACTTCAAGATCTCGAGAAGATCCTCTCCCTTCTCGTATCCAATCACGGTGTCCTGCGTCCGTTTCTCCAGTCCCTTCTTCCACTCGACTGGGACTATCCAAGAGACGTGCCCTTCCCACTCCAGAGGATGCTCCGATCTGAAAAGGATGTTGATTCCTCTCTGCATCCTTTTTCTCTCCTTTCTCTCCTGTACTTTCTCCTCTTCTACTTCTTCTCTCACCTTCTTAAGTTGATCGAATGGCAAAATTAGCACCTCATTTTTGCTCATATTCTTCACTTTTGCTGAATTTGCACTCACTTCCAATACTCGAAAAGGCCCCTGCCACTCCGTAACCAACTTTGGAATCGCTGCTGCTCTCTTTTCTGCGGGTACTTTCACCATTACTCGATCACCAATTTTCGGATAGTTCTTGTTTTCAACTCGATTTCTTTCGTCATACTGCTTTTTCATCGATTGCGCCGCTCTCTCTAAGTTCTCGCGCGCAGATTCGTGGGCAATTCTCAGATTGTTCACTAGATCTTTCTTATACTCTTCCGTCTCTTGGTACTTGTTTTGCTCTTCTAGTCTCAGATTCTCACCAAGCGGCCTCGGGTCTCGACCATGCAACAGAAAGAAAGGGGATTCGCCCGTACTCGAATGTGGGGCGGTGTTGTATGCGTACAGCACGAAAGGCATCGATTCGTCCCATCTCTCCGGCTCTTTCACTTTCTTCTGGAGCAACTTAATGATTGTCTGGTTGAATCTCTCAACTAGGCCGTTCTCTCGCGGGTTGTACCCCTTCGTGGTGATATGCTTAACGTCTAGCATAGTCAGGAGTTCTTTTAGTACTCGATTTGCAAATTCACCACCTTGATCTGACAACAAAGTTTCTGGCAGTCTTCCTTCTGCCACCCAGCAACTCATGAACTTCTCCGCGACCTCCTTCGCACTCTTACTCTCCAAAGGAATCGCGCTACGGTATTTCGTGAATGCGTCAATGATGGTGAGCAAATAGCGGTTTCCATTAACTGACGTGCCAATCTCAAGAATATCGATTCCAACAATTTCAAAAGGCTCTTTCGCAAGAATGCATTGCAATGGCGGCGTCATTTTCTCAGCATTGTTCGCTTCTCCGCAAATTCTGCAAGACTTGACATAGTGATCTACATCTGCGCGCATTCTCTCCCAATAATATTCCTTCATTTTCTTCAGCATTTTCTCCGTTCCCCAGTGTCCTCCTAGCTTGCCATCATGCCACTGAGATAACGTCTCCATGCGCAGCGACTCCGGAACGAAAATTCGCTTGCCCCCACTGGCTCCTTCTACTCTCAAAATTCCGCCTTCTTCTGTCCAACGAAATCCTTTTTCTTGCACCGCCTTCTCCCGACTCTCTCTCACTCGCGCCAACATTTCTCGTCCTTCTCGGTCTCTGCTCTCCACTTTTCCCGTACTCCTATCAATGTCACCGTTCTCACTACTCGGCTACTCACACATTTCGCGTTGGCCTCGCCCTCCGTCCGAGACAAGTGGTTCACCACTCTCTCCACCTCAACCTGCTCGCTCTCTGGCTGTTCTTCCACTCTCACCGGCGATCTCGACAGGGCATCTGCTACCTTGTTCGCGCTCCCCTTCACATACTCGATGACAACATTCGCGTACTGGATCTCTAGGGCCCATCTCAAAATGCGCGCTGAGGTGCTTTTCTGTCCGAATAACGCTTTCAAAGGTTGATGATCTGTCCGAACAACAATTTTCGTGCCAAAGTAGAATGGTCGGAACTTCCTGAGTGCAAAGACAATCGCGAGCGCTTCACTATCCGTGACATGATAGTTCTTCTCGGCGGGACTCGACTTCTTCGACGCGAAATACAAAGGGTGTAGACATCCGTCTTCCCCTTCTTGGCACAACACGGCTCCAACCGCTTCTCTACTCGCGTCCGTGTACACAATGAACGGTTTTTCTCCCGTTTTTGCTGCTTCAATGTTCGGCTGAACTAAAATCGGTGCACTCATCAGGAGATTTTTCATCTCCTGAAACGCCTTCTCCTCACTCTCCGTCCATTTCCACTCAGTCTTCTCACTCGTCAATTTCGTCAATGGCAATGCTTTCTCGGCAAATCGATGAATGAATTTTCGATAGTAAGAACACATTCCAAGGAAACGTTTCATTTCCTTCCTATCGCGCGGCGCTGGCTGATCTCTGATCTTCTCTACTTTTGCTTCGTCAGTGAGGACTCCCTCTCCCGTTATCCTGTGACCAAGATACTCGACTGAACTCTGTGCGATTTTGCACTTCTGTGATTTCAAGCGAAGTCCATGCTTGTTCAATGCTTCCAGCACCTTCTCCAACTCTCGCGCGTGTTCTTCCTCGGTCTCCGTGGCAATGAGAATATCGTCAATGTAAACGTGTACTCGAGACGACAACACTTCTTCCAGCACCTTCTCCATCACTCGTTGATATGTTGCGGGTGAGGTGGACAATCCAAAAGGAAGGACATTCCACTCGTAATGCCCGTCCATTGTAGAGAATGCCGTCTTCTCCTTACTGCTCTCTTCCAGTGGAATCTGCCAGTATATACTGATCAAGTCAAGAGTCGAAAAGACGCGCTTTTTCTCCAAATCAAGCAATGTCATGTCAATCGATGGCAATGGATAAGCGTCATTCTTCACTTTTCCATTAAGCTTCCTATAGTCTACGCACAACCGCAGCGAACCATCCTTCTTCAATGCAATGACAAGTGGCGACGACCAAGGCGAAGAGCTATCTCGAATGACTCCCCTCTTCTTCATTCCTTCCAACTGCTCTCGCACCTTGTCCTGAATGCCAAGCGGAACTGGGCGCTGTTTCTGCTTGATGGGGCTAGCCTCCCCCGTGTCCACGTAATGCTCTACCAAGGTTGTTCGACCCATCTCTTCATCACAAAGCGCGAACACGAAATGCATGGCGTCGACAACCTTCTTGCACTCGTCACTTTTGATCTCCCCGTTCTTTGCTATCTGTTCTAGTACTAGTTTCGCTCTTTCACTCGATTGCTGCGACTCGACTCTCTGTTCTACTACTTCACCTTCTTCCTGACTAGAACTGTTCTCCTTTTCTACACTGTCACCATCTCCGAGTGCCATCCAGTTGGCCTTCCTCCACTCGCCAACCTTCTCGTTCTTCTTCAGTCTCAGAGGATACTCTGAGACATTGTGAATCTGCACCTTTCTCGTCTCTCCCGTTCCCGTTACTATCCCTTCACATGCGCCTCCCTTCACTTCCACCAGCATGTTCATCTGCTTATCAGTCGGCTTCATGAGCATCACTTCCGTTCTAGCACGCGGAGGAATGTACACCTCCTTCATGACAAATGCGGGCTCTCCTTGGTGCTCGTTCTCCTTCCAAACGCCTACTTTTCTCTCCCAAAGTTTCTCTGCATTCCTACCCAGAAGCGCCTTCACTCCTTTCTTCACCACATAAACTCCAATCAGTTCCTTCTCACTCTCACACTCTACCGTAACAAGCGCTTTTCCCAGAATTTCGATTCTACTCGCTGCCGCATCGAGAACTTCACCCTTCACCATATCGCGCCATTCTACTGCCCCTGCTGCTTCGATTCTCTTCATGACATCTTCCGGCACCGTAGTCACTTCCGAGCCAGAATCGACAATTGCCTTGACTTCGACTCCATTCATGAGAACCGTGACGCTGCTTAAAGGCTTCCAGAACAACTCTTCTTCTTCCTCCTTCTCTGGAATCAAGCTATTCTCTTCTTCGTTCGCGCGCTGAATTCTATTCTGCGTTCTATTCTTACAGTATGCTGCGAAGTGTCCGATCTGCTGGCAATTATAACACTTGGGTGGCGGCTTACTCACAAAGTTGTTCCCCTGGGAACGACTATTCAGATTCTGCGGCGGTCCGTTCAACTGCTGTGCATTGCCCCCAGTTGCCACTGTTTGTCTCTGCTCAACTTGTCGTGCACTCTGAACGTCTTGAACTTGACGGCTCGGCTGCTCCGTTCGCCAATTCTCCGCATCCGATGCCATTCTCTTCTGCTCCTCTGGGCGGTTTCCACTTGTAAATCCTCCACGATGCGAATGCTTCTGATACGGTACTCTACCGTATCCTCGATGCTCTGCAGACTGCTTGTTCTCGACTCTGTACTGCTCTCGACTGCTCCGACCGTGGCTCTGAATCCCCCTGGCACCAAGCTTTTCACCTCGTTTCTCTAACATCTCCATGCGCAACGCGGCCTCTTTCACTTTCTCGTACTTCTCTCATTTTCTCGCTTCTTCCATCACCTTAATCAACTCTTCGTATTCGCGCCAATGAGATAGGTGAGCAATCAATTTCTTCGCCATCAGAGAGGAGAGACACTTTTCCGGGAAATCGGGATGCGCCCTATACGCCAGTTCTTCCAAGTCCAATGTGAAAGATGTGAGATCCGCGTCGCGTGCCATTGTCAATCGCTCCCAACTACCGGTCGACTCGTACTCGGACAATGTTGCATCACCCTTCATCCGCGCGCGCTTCTGTTTGACAATTGCGGCATACGACAACTCTCGATTCCTAGTGACCGACTCGAAAACGCGCTTTGCATCTCCTACCAAATGCGACTTCAGTACAGTAACCATCTTCGCGTCTGACAGAATATCAAGGTACTTCATGTCTAGTTGCTCTAGGAATTCATCGAACAGCTTGGCACCCTTCGCACTACTGAATTTTTGCACGCCGGGCAACGCCTGAGAAGCAAGCACATCCATTTGGTACGCCTTATAGCTACTTCTATTCGAGTTGTTCGATTTTCTGCTTTTCTCGCTCTCCCCACTCTCTCTGGACTGACTTCTTCCTGCTGGCATGCGTCGGTGTGCATCGTTGGTAGGAGACTGCCTTCCCCTCTGACTCTCCGTGTTCCTATCCTCCGGATTCCGTCTCCATATCTCCTCCTGTAATGATGTCTCGTCATAGTCTCTGTTTCTCGTCATCAGTTGGCTTCTTCCCGTGTTTTCTATACCAGTTTCACGAATGAAATGTTCTGCATGATTGAACTGACCTTCCTCCAATTCCTTCACTTGCTCTTCTAGTTCCTTGATCCGCTTTTCCGACCTCTTCTTGTCCTCTCTCAGCAGCTCGATCTGCTGTTGCGCCAGTGTCAGAGCTTCTTCTGTCCTCTCTAGGTCACGTGTGAGCCGCTCGTTGTTCTGCTTCATTCGGCTCGTGCGCTCGTTGCCCTGCAATTCATCATTCGCATTGATATCACGGATGTACAATTCGGCTAGCTCTCTCAATGCCACACAGAATGAAATTCGTTCGTTGTCAATTTTGGTCATGAATTCAATTGCATCGTTCAAAATGGTTTCTTTTCTCGTTCCGTTAGTTTGTGTTTTCTCTTTCAACCTTACGATACTTTCATTCTCATCTCGCACCTTTGGTTGTTCCGCTGTGGACAGCGCGGTCATACTCTTCGCCAGCTGCTCCGTACTTCCAGCAACCGCTGCTGCCACCATATTACTTGCCAGGACCGCTGGCTCAATCGTCTGCTGCTCGTTCTCGTCCATTCTGAATTGACAATATTATTCTCAGTACATTCACGGCACAGTAAATACTTCTTCAATTAATAGCACTCCTTCTATGCTACTCAACACTCGTGCCCGTTCTTGTCAATCAATAGATGCCTTGCCAAAAGTCACGTTCTTTACTCCCGAATCGATTAAGTTTAGCTCGCAATTGAAAATCGGGCAGCACTTCCCCTATGCAGTGCACAAATTCAATGCCAACACTCCTTTTATGTTGGTCACTTTACGATTCAATGGCAAATAAAAAATCGGGCAGCACTTCCCCTATGCAAATCACAATCTTAGTGCCAGCACAATTTTTATGCTGCTCACAGCCACGAATTTAAAATTCGGGCAGCACTTCTCCCGTGCTCTTCACTTCTTCCGAACTCCTTGGCCTTCCTTGGGTGGTTTTTCTCGTGGTGGCACAGTTTTTATGCTTCACTCACGGCGACTCAACAGTTATGAATCGCTATTGCTCGAGGTCCTTATCAGTTCGCAAGTCCGGCCCCCATGTAATACCAGGAATTGGTATCTAGTCGGATTTCAACAAGGATGACCTCGAGCTTCAGACAGAAAACCTTCAATATACCACCCAAGGCCTTTGCTCAACTTCGTTCAACCCTGCCTGCAACGCGAGAAACAAAGGGCAGAAAAAAACAAAGTTTATTTAAAAGCAAAGGCTTAAAAAGAAAAATGTAAGGCCAAAGAGATAGAAGAAGATGAACGAACAAAACAAACAAACAATACTCAAATCGGCACCTTAACTTGTCCTTGAACTGGCTGGCTCTTCTACGACACTACGCTCCTTGCTGAGCCGCTTCACACCCGCTCTTCCACGAGTTACCCGCCGCTACACGCCTCCGACCCGGGAACCACTAACTCTAACCACTCATCCAGCCAGAAAAATAAAGAATGATAAAAAATGACACCATAAAGCAATCACACACTAAAAGTCACAAACCGAAATAATTACTACGCAAGGAAGAAAATAAATGCACCTTATAAAAGCTAACTGGTACACTAAAAGACAATAAAACATTGATAAAACTGTAGAAGAAAAGGGGCCTCCTTGACATATGTCGCCATTTCCAGCTCGTTCCCTCGTCGCCGGCGGTCGTCCAGCTCGACTCCTCTCGGATGATCATCCGCGCTCGCACCTTCGCCATTGTCCGCATCACGGTCGTCTCCGACAACATGGGTGTCCTCGAGGTATACTGTAACACCGAAAATTCACCCTTACAGTAATCCTATTCGAGGTGAAGGGTAGCTCAACAGATAATACTCTCAGTTCGACACCCACAAGGTCTCCGTCTACGCGCGTCCGATCACCCGTGCGAACCTCTCCCAGCTTCGGTGCGCTCCCTACAAAAATGGAAGCACGTTCCAGGGACCCCTTGCAGCACCTGGATCGCAGAGAAGGGGACGGAGACGCGCCGCGAGTGCGTCGTGGACCTGTCGATTCGTCTCTCGCGCGACTTCTCGCCGCCGCTGACGGTGCTCGAGTTGCCGGGCGCCGCCGCGGCCATTGAGGCCGTGCCGGTCGCGACCAAGGACGGCACTCTCGATGTCGACACCAAGACGGCGATGCGCTTCGATCACGGTTGGGGCTTGGAATGTGCTGCATGGCCGAGTGGTGGAATGCTATCAGCTGTAATCCGGGCATCGAGGGTTCGGATCCTCTTATATACAATTGCTTAATCGATCGGAAGTCTTTCAGACACGAAACGGCGATGGAGATGGAAGACGCCGAGGGTCTTCTGCACGGCCATCGTCTCAACGAGAAGAAGCAAAGGGCCGCCGCCGATCACAAGTTTGAATTTTTTAAAATGAAATATACTATTCAATTAAATAATAATTCTCCCTCAGGGCGTGGACGCTGGCCGGCCTGATCGAGTTCCTCCTTCCGACGACGGTGAAGGCGTAGACGAACTGCCGCTTTCTCCCTCCCTCTCCACCCTCTCCCCTCGCCCTCCTCTCCACTTCCTTCACTCGAACCCAATATAAACAGCGTCTGAAAGATATGGCTTGCGAGTTATGAATGCAAGACAGCTTGAATTTTTTGAAGAATTGAAATGAGTAATTATGAGCTTAAAAGGAAAAAAAGATGTGTTAAAACTCTAATACATCTCACTTTCCGCATTCTCATAACCACATCGAACGATTTGAAATTCCTTATATTTTAGCTAAAATATTTAAATTACTATAATTCAATTGCTTGATATTGAGAGCGATGAGGAAATCTCATGGTCAGTGTTTCCTGGCATTGCAATACTGCATTGTTGTTGGTGGCTGTCCGATAGCTGGCCAGCCAGCTGCGCAAATAGTATGCAGGAGAAGGATGTTAATTCTCTCGCACCCACTCCCATTTTCTCTTCCTCCCAACATCCTCCATCCTTTCACCATCTTCTAGACTCGCGATTCGCCGAATACAATTCGCCAAGCTGTATTGTATCCCTCTCTCTCTCTCTCTCTCTCTCTTCTTTCTCTTTTTCTCTACCTGTCTCCCCTCTTTCTATCTGTCTCTCCATTTCTCACACTCTCTTTCTCAGCTGGCAATGCTGACATGACTCACAGCGCATTGACATATCAGCTGATTGTTGTAGTCTACAATTTAGCATTTCGTCTGGTAACTCCTGTCGTTCCGTGTTTTGTATTTATTCGAATGTTGTTTCCTCAACACCCCTTTCTCTTCTTTCTTTTGTCCCACCCTAACCTCGAATGGTAAAATAGATGGAGATGAGAACGAAAGAGATGAAAAAGTGACGGAAGAGAAGGAACGGGTATGCAGAGATAGAAACTAGAGATAGAAGAAGAAAGAGAGAGAGAGAGAGAGAGAGAGAGAGAGAGCGAGCAAGCGAGAGAGAGAGAGAGACAGAGAGAGAGAAATAGGAGGGAGGCAGACAGAGAGAGAGAGATAGTGCGAGAAACGAGAGAAAGAGAGAGACAGAGAGATACCTTCTGCCATACCATCAAACCGGCATCTGTCTTGGCCGAGTTTACTTGTCGATTGTCGGTCGGCACAATCACACACTGACAACCGGCCATCTTTGCGCTCGCATGCTTTTCTTCCTTTTCTGTCTCGACTACTTAACTATGGGTAGTAAGTAAGTAAGTTATGCTGCTGATGTTCGTTCTCGACTGCACTCGACCCGGGAGGAATACGATGGCGACATGGACTTTCCTTGTCCTTATCCATTAACACTTGCCAGTGTGCTGCCCTCAGAGTACAACGAGCGCGCACTCGCTCTAGTACTGTGTAGTTTAGTACATACATATATGGCAATTCGATTGGCTGACTTGTTTTCACTGCCTCATCTCTCTCTCTCTCTCTCGTCCACTATCTCTCGTTCATTATCTCTTTCACCCTCTCTCACTCTCACTCGTACTTTCAATCTCTCGCTCTCACTTTCCCTCTCTCGCACTCTTCTCCTCGTCATTTCTATCTTGTTTTGCCACACATGTCATCCGTGTTCTTTCATATCTTTCATAATACGTGATCATTACTAAAGTTTACTTTGACATTAAAGAGAATATGCTCATCTTGGCAGCCATCGTTCTCTTCCGCTCCATCACAGATGCGCAATTTACATGTAAGTTTTCTGGTTGAATTTTTCTTCCTTTCAATTAGCGTTGATTAACAAAAAAGAGCCATCTAGTTTACGTACGTATGCACAAAAAAACATTTCTGCCATCCGAGAGCCATATCCCATCTGGATATTGACAAGCAAATTCTATCTTTTTTTGCTCTTTCCACCATGTTTTTTCCGAGACGACACAAAGATGCCCTCTAATGCACACTCTGTGCTTTCCTAAAGCAGTAGACATTTATTCCTTGGATCAGAAATGAAAACACCCAAAAGAAGATCCTCTTTCCAGCCTTCAGCTCCTCGTCGTCGTCGTTCGGGCCGAGCGCCTTCGGTGGCAGTGGATTTTCGCGCAACGGATTCACCGGCGGAGTGACGTCATCGTCATCGTCGAACACTGCATTCAGCTCATTGAACAATGGCGGCAGCGGAACGACATTCCGCTCGTCCCATGGCGGCAATGGATACGGCTGCTCGACTCAAGGAGATACGGTAGACGCACTAAAAATAGAAGGAGATATGATAGACGCACTAAAACTAGTGGGAGTATGGTAGGCGCACTAAAATATTGCATTGTCACCTTATAGTTAGATTTTTTTTCCTTTCAGAAGAACTGATAAAAAACCATAAGAGCATAAAAAGGTTTTGCTAAAATCTTAGTTCTCCATGTTCCCCAATATGTACTGATATGTATATATCGCAACAAGAAGAAAATGATCAAGGCAATTTTTTTTACTTCAAGCTAATTAAGAAGATATCACTCTCCAAGGTGCTCGCGAATGGCTATCCCGTACGCAAGATGACAGCGCAAGACAATTACGCCATCGAAAACTACGGCCGTCAGATGCAGGAATATTTTCAGGTTCTTTTTGCTCATGCTTGCCCCAAGATTGGGCAAAAAGTAGTTAATCTTTTAATTAATTTTTTAATTAGGCAACAACTTTTTTTCTTTCTACAAATGAGTCCTCTTACATACATACATAATTATGCCCAGAGCATGTTCAATCCCATGTGGTTTCCGTTCTTCCCGCCTACGCCGAGCCGGCCGTTCCCCGTCTTTCCGCAGCTGTGCACGACGGCTGACTTTGCTGTCAGTGTGCAGTGTCTTTTTGGCTTTGGATTCCAGAAGATAAATAGTCATATCTTAACAATCGTTGCTTTATTTCGAGTGAAAGCGAGAGAGAGTGAGGGAGAGCGAGAGAGCGAGAGAGCGAGAGAGCGAGAAAGCGAGAAAGCGAGAAAGCGAGAGAGAGGAGAGAAGAGAGAGAGAGAGCAAGCGAGAAAGAGAGAGGGCATGAGCGAGAGAGAGATGGCATTTGAAGAGCAACTCAGTTCTCGTTTAGGCCGCAGGGCAAGAGGCCGTTCGCGGTCAGCCGGCGCCCACCATGGCGACCAACAACTGGAGCCAATCATCGAACATGCCGGCCAACAACAACTGGAGCACGTCGTCGTCGGGCAGCAGCAGCTCCACCGGCTGCTCCATCTCGAATGGAGTGGTACGGCTTCTTTTATTTATTAGTGCTTTTCTATTGATTGGGGCTTCTATTCATTTATAATATTTAATTATTTACATAATTCAGCTTTATTATTATTTTTCTTTTTAATTTAATAGATTACTAAAGGCTATTATTCCATAAGAAGACCTTAATTTCGCCACAAGAAAAAATTGGCGGGAAATTTGAATATTATTGCACGGTCATTTTTGCTGTGTTCAGGTCTTCGTGAACGGTCGCCGCATTCGGCCACTTTCGACGCAGGAGCAGGCCGCATTCACGCAATACGATCAAGCCATGCAGGACTACTCGGTAATATTATAGCTATTATTGTAGGCAAAACAATTTTTTTTCTTAAAGTCTGATGGCAAATAGATCATCAAATAGCAATATTCATCCAATATACCTTTGACTTTATACAAGGAAATAGCAATGCAAAACGCGTCTCTCCTTAAATCTTACATTAGGGTGCCCAAAAATTAGTAGAGAGATGCCTCCTTATATTGTAGTGTGTCTCTTACAATTAGCAGTTAGCAGCCTAGGATGCTAATATGTGTTCTGTCCACGACCGGGTTCTAATCGCCTCTTTACAGCGTCAGCTTCAAGCGCACATCGAGGCGCAGGTGGCGGCTGCACTCGGCGACGGCGTTTCTCCTGGCGACCAGCCAATGCCGCCCGTCGCGCCCATCGCGAGCATCTGCCAGGGCGTCTCATAAGTATTGACCGAGTATTGACCGAGTATTGATCGATTATCGATTGGCATAGGATATTCTCGATATCCGGCTTAATTCAACGAATGCTCCTACACACTATAAATGCCATATATTATACAAAAATCAAAAGCGCTGGGACCCGACGAAAATTTTTTTACCACCTGATTTCGCTTAAACATAATGTTTAGCTACTTTCTGATATGGAAAACTAATTTTTGGTATTGTTGACTTTTAGCCCTGTCCCTGACCCTTTTTTATTCTCGAAAATCGGTATGTAATCAATAAGCAAATATTTATTCTACAGATCTTCCCATTGTTTGTAAATGTTCACTTACTGGCAAACATTCAACTAGTCCAATTGTTGGATGCTTGTACGTTCTGAATCATATAATTATGGAAAAAATCTACTTGTTGTATTTTTTTATTTGAAGTATCGTGAGTAAGACATATTAAAAATTACAGGAAACGTTATCGACGATTTGGAATAGGGAGCTCCCGAATATGTTGACCTGTCTCTAAATGGCGAGACATAGCCTGCAGTGCTATGCTATAGTCACGTTTCTATTAGAGCCCTTACGAGCAAACTTAAGTGCGCTGTATAAGGCGAATTAGGCAGTAATATATAGCCATGTTGGTACAACAGACAACTTACAATGCTGCTTTCAACCGTTGCTCCATCGCCTTTTTCTTCTTCTTCTTCTTCATAGCAGTCGCCGCCAGCGGGTTCGCCGTTTACTCCCAACGACTACTGCATGCCATTGCTTTATTAAAAGGTATGTAAATCTTTCCACAAGTTGCAATACTGAGTGCACTTTAGCACCTTGATGATAATAATTGGCAATAATGCATCCCCCCCTTCCAAGTCGGAAATATCGGCTCTCCAACTCTAGCAAATCGGCAATAATTCTGTAATAATGCTTCATGCGGGCTATCGGCAATAAGAGCACGTAGCCGTCTAAGACATTTCCAAGACAGGGGTCTTTCTGTATTAAAATAGGCAGAAGTTGATGTATTCCAGTCGTGTCCTGTACAAAAACGAGTTCGTGGACTGGGAGTAGAACATGAAACAGAACAGTGACAAGAATGAGTCAATGGAATAATAAGTTCCGTGATGATTTCACTCCTTCCTCGACATCCACATCAGTTCCAAAAAAAAGTACGAACTATGGTGTTTTTCTAGACATACGAGCAACGTCAGAGGCTGATTATCGGTCGGTGTACATTCCTTTATATGCTTTTCTTTCACTGTGTATCTCTCGCTTCTCTCTCGTCTGTCTCTTTAATCTCCCTCCTTCCTCTCTTTCTTCTGAAACCATCTCGTTCTCTCCCTGTCTCTCTCTTTCTCTGTCTTTCTCTCTCTCTCTCTCTTTCTCCTCTCCCTTGCTCTGCCCTTTAACCGCTCATCCGCTTTAATTGTGCCAGCTTGGAAAGGCTATAGACCACTTTAAAACGTGATGAGGTAGTTCGAGTAGTTGTGAGTATGCGAAGGATAACATGACGAGCGTAGTCCGGAGCTTGTTAGTTGTTAGCATAATCTGTCTGTTCCACATGATAAAAGGCGTGAGAATGAGAGAGGGAGAAGAGATGCTCTCTTCAGGGTTCCTCCTCCTTCTGCTGCTGTTGCTTCCTCTCCTCGCACTCACTCTTCCTAGACCAGCCAAGTCGAAAGAAGATGAGGAAACGGTTTAGTTTTCATCCTTTCATCCAATTAAAAAAAATATTCAGCATGCAATGCAATTCACTGCAATTCACAAATTTACCTGCAATTTGAAATTCTTTGGAACCTTTTTTTTTTAATGTAAACATCTCCTTGAAAGAACGAGAGCAATTCAATTTAATAATAAAAAATGTTTTCAAGAGCAAAAATGACGATATCTCGTACATGAGAGAGAAGCTGGTGGTGATTGGAAAGAGGACGGCGGAGCAGCTGAAGGAGCAAGAGGCAAAACGGACTCCTTCCGTTCGCACTTTCATCGATAACGTTATCAAGGTCACTAAAATCAGAAAACTGTTGCACAAATATTATTATAATTGCTGAAGTTTTCTTTTCTTACATTCATTTTTGCAATGACAATTAGGTAATTAAAAAAGAAGGGGTTTTTTTAATAAGAACAGTCATTTTTTTTGGAATAAAGAAACTGCGAATGTTGAAGAAGGCGAAGGAGAAAGTGCACCGGACGGTTCTGAAGACGGGCGATGACGTGGCAGGAGTGAACGAGATCGCCGGAGTCTCATCCAGCTTCTACGGAGGAGACATTATCCTAACCAGGCACTCTTTTCACTTCTAGTGAAGCATCAGCTTCACTTTCTCATTCTCATTCTCATTCTCAGAGATCAGATGGACTTGATCATCTCGGCTGGAGAAGAAAAGGGAGAAGAAGGCAGAGAGCGTCGCCAAGCCTACCGAGACAGTAACTACCCAAACACCATTTGGAACACCGGATTCTACTACTACTTTGACAGCACTACTAGTCTGAACCTCTTCTTTGCTTTTCTATTTCCTTTCACTCTCTCCTTTCTCTCGCTCTCCATTTCTCTCCTCCTCTCTCTCTCCTCTCTCTCTCTCTCCAAAAATCTCAACATTTTTCTCTCGCTCAATATCTCGCTATTTCTCTCTCCTCTCTCTCTCTCTCTCTCTCTCTCTCAGAGGGCACCCACGTGGAGACTGTCGCTCGCCGTGCCATCAAGCATTGGAGTGACAACACGTGCATTAACTTTTACGAGAGTTCGACTGCATCACAAAAAGTTCTTTGTTTCTTCCTATGCCTTGCTATTCCTGATTATGATAGAGAGAGACTACTGAGCTGCTGCTCCTCAGGTGAGAATCACGAGGAACACGGGCTGCTGGTCATATGTCGGCCGGACAACCCTCAACGCGACGCAGAACTTGTCTCTCGGCGAGCATGTCAGAGAGAGAGAGAGAGTGGAGAGCGTTAAAGTATCGCTTTTCCGAACTATTTTCTCTCTTCCACACGCACTATTTCCACGCGCTCTCGCGTGCTCGCTCAAAGTATGCATGTCGAGTACTTTCTTACAATTAGCACCTAGAGAAGGTAGAGAGAAAGAGAGAGAGATAATGGGAAGAAGAGAGAAAAGGAGGGCGAAAAAAAATTTTCTTCTGATATGCACGTATGTACATTCGCTGGAGGAGCGGTTTCTTTAGTAGTGGTGAGAGAGAGAGAGATAGAAAGAGAGAGAGAGAGAGAAAGAGAGAGAAAGGGAGAGAGAGATTTCTATTCTTCCACTCACAATCAGGTCGGCATCGCCATGCACGAGATCGGACACGCTCTCGGCTTCTTCCATGAGCAGGCGAGACACGACAGAGACTACTACGTGCACATCCAGTCGCAGAACATTCAGGCTGGTCATCGAGACTCTCTTTCTCTCTCTCTCCCGTCTCATCGCACTCTCTTTCTCTCGCTATCTCTCGTCCCATCGTACTCTCTCTCCCTCCCTTTCTCGTCTCATCACACTCTCTTGCTCTCTCTCTCTCTCTCTCTTTCGCCTCATCGCACTCTCTTTCTCTCTCTCTCCCTCTCTCTCTCCCTCTCTCTCTCGTCTCATCGCACTCTCTTTCTCCCTTTCTTTTTATCTTTCTCTCTTTCTCTCTCTGTTTCTCTTTCCCTCTTTCGCTATCACCTCCCCCTCATTCTCAGATCTTACGGACTCCACATTGTAGAGTGGCGCTAGCAGCCAGTTCGACAAGCAGACGACCGCCACCAACTACAACTACGACCGAGTCTACGACTACGGAAGTGTGATGCAGTACAAGGGAGCGGCGTACGTTCTTCTTACATATTGAATTGAATTCAATTTATTACGGTATCATGTGGTAAACAATTAAATAATACTAATAGCAATGGTAACATGCATTCTATACGTATTTTCCGGCTGTCATTTCAGGAATAATTATATGTTTTGACTCCACTCAATGTTGACATTGTCAAAGGGAAACGTAATTCGGGAAACAAACCTGGCCTGAAAAAAAGAAAATGTTTTTTTAAGGTTCTTTTCGAACGGCTCGCCCACGATGGTGGCCGCGCGGATTCGCAGCAGCAAGAGACGCTCGGCTCGTACATTCTCTCCTTCCGACACATTGTGGAGATGAACGACCACTACGGATGCAGATGTCAGTTCATAACTTCAGTCTCAACCATACGAAAGAGTCTAGAGAGTGCAGAAAGAAGTGGCTCTGGCTTTAGCTCACTGCAACGGCTACAGCACGAAATGCTACTACGACGGCTTCCCGCACCCGCGCAACTGCAGCTCTTGCCTCTGCCGACTCGGCTTCGGTGGCAGCGACTGCTCGCAAAGAGTAAGAGAAGAGTTGGCGACCAATCATCATCTGCCCTTTTTCGCTGCTCGGAAGTGCCTTTATATTTTGTTTATCATTGGGTCGTCATATAGTTTACAGATGGATGTAGAAAAACAATTAACAATAAACAACACGAGACTACAAAACGGATTGCAGCCTGCCGGGTGTGGCCAGACCTTCTCGGCCACCACGAGCGGCGGCTCCTTCTCTGGCACCGTCGGAGACACTTCCACCACAATCTACGATGACTTTGCCTACTGCATCTACTGGATTTATGTATGTCAGCTGCAAATATGTACATAATACTGATCTCGTATTTACAGAGGGGAAACATAGTAAATTCCTGCTAATGCTCGATTGATAATTGTTAAAGAAGGGCGATCACCGAAAAATTATGTGATATTTCAATTTGCCGCGGCCCTTCTCACTCTAATTCGCGCATGCTATTTTCACGCAGCCGGTTTGTGATAGATCCCCGTGTATTCCATCAAAAACACATTGGCCCGATAAGCGCGAATAAAAGGTTTGTGCGACACGAGAAATAGCACGCGAGAATGAGAGTGAGGAATCACAGGGCAGACGCGGCAATTCGAACCTGCATTAAATATTTTTCGATGATCGCCCTCCTTTAACACCAAGATTAAGCTTGAAATCCAAGATTAGGCGCCAGCAGGGATGCGAGTGAAAGCGACGTTGTCAATCTTGAAAACGACGCACTGCGTGGGCGGTTGCACTTACGGAGGAATCGAGTTCAAGCAGCAGCCATCGCTCACTGGGCCAAGGCGAGTTTCCATCTCACATAAAATCATCAGTCTGGGCCTTTTTTCTTTTTGGTCTATAGAAGTGAATCCATCGGTCATTCATCTCAATACCCCGAAGCTAGGGGATTAATGATGCTTCTGTTGTTTGGAACGTAAAACCGGCCCCCGACTCGTTTACATACAGATTCTGCTGTGACACGGACGTCAACAAAGTGATCTACTCCAATTCGAATGTAATGCCAATCATAGTCTACCATCGCTATCATTATCTCCAGTTCGGCGTGACCTATGTCGCGTTTTAGCAGAATTTTAAGATGAAGTGCATACATTCTGGCTCATAAATCATATTTGCCCCGCATAGAACAACATGAGAGAACCGACTGATTACAATGGCAATTTGCCGGAACACCAAGAAAAAAATTGTCCATAAAATTCTAGCAGCTCGCATTTATGGATCGGGAGGTGCAGGCGGTGGATGAGTGATGGGGAGAAAGAACAGAGCAGAGAGATGGCGGCTTTCGAGACCAAGGAATGAGGAGTTGAGCCATCCTTCTTATCAGAACTCGAGGAGACTTCGAAGACGATTGCGGCGTCCTGAGGCCACAATGAATGAATACTATAACGATAAGAAGGAAAGAAGTAGCATAACCAGACAAGATAAGAGATAAAGATCAAGAAATAAAGACGAGCCCCTGCGCCTCTTCGGGTCGGCAGAGAGCATCTCGTCTGCAATGGCCGCTGCCTCCGCTGCCATCGCGTTCGCCTTTCCAATGTCATTCATATCATTATTTTAGAAATAAAGAATGATATATTTTTTATATAATTTAATTTTGAGATATATAAAATAAAACAATCATAGAATATGTAAAATATATTGAACAGAAATGAAAAGAAGCATGAACCATGAAGTAAAAAGAGTCGTCCTCCGCAGAATCCGCTCTCTCCACCGAAACCTCGCGGAAACGCTCGAGTTGCCGGAAAAGACTGCGGAGGCTTTTGCACTGCTCGTAATCGCCTAAATACTGGACGATAGAGAGAGAGAGAGAGCGAGAGAGTTAGAGTGGGAAATATAGATTGTGATTGAGAGAGAGAGAGACAGAGAAAGGGAGCGAAAGTGTGCAAGATAAAGAAGAAATTGGATGTGGATGGCCGATTCCGTTTCCAACCGTCCACGAAGAAGCTGAACTCGTGAATGAGCGGGTCGAAGTGTGTCCGGATGATAATCTTCTCGTTCCTCACAAGAACATTCATAAGTAGCATACATATGTACATGGACGACAATTTACGTCCTTTATTATATTAATCAATCACCTTTTTTATCATTTTGAATTAAATGTAGGCAATGGAAAAATGGATTCTGAATTCTCACTTGTATTCTGGCCAGCGGGCGAGTCGCCAGAGAGTGAAGCGGATTGCTTGGACTTCCGGAGTCAGTAGCGCCTCAAAGCACATTTTGATAATTGTTTACCATATTTTAACAGTAACACATTTGGGTGAGTTAAACGTATATACATACATACACGTGAACGGAGGAGTACCTGATAAGGGCGAGACTGATTGTGAGCAGAGGGCAGAAGGGGGAAGCAGAGATTCAGGGGGTGATCGTCTTCCACGAACACGCCGATTCCCATTCCAGCATTCTCTCGCTCACAACGAACGCCATCGGTGTAGATCTGAGAGAAATGGAGATAGCGGGAAAGAGAGATAGGAAGGCTGAGAATGAGATTGAAAGAGAGTGAGAGAGACAGAGAAAGAGAGAAAGCCAGAGCCAGGATGTTGCTGATATATGTACTGACAATGAGATGTCCTGGGATAGAGTCGGGATCCCCGAGGGAGTTCGAGTAGTTGCGAGAGGGGGCGGTGAAGAGCCGGTGACAGCTTCCTTTCCCTGCCAACCGCGCAAGACGAGTAATCATGATAGGAATGAATGGACTCGTGATAAATAAAACGATGACGGGGAATTAATTGACTTTGGTTGAACAAATTTTTGGCATTGAATAACTTATACACAACCTCCAATTTCAGTTTTCAAACTGCATTTTTGCTAGGATTAATCATTTCTCAAATCAATATCAGAAAATATCATAATTTTCTGTGCAATTTTCACATTCCATGCTTTCAGCTTTTTTGATATTATTTATATAATATAAAAAAATCTAGTAAACCCAATTTACTCGATTTTGGCGTACATACATTTTATTTTTTAGGTTGAATCCGTCTATTTTCACAGACTTCTTTAAATCTTTTAATTATCTTGAAGGAATCATCAAAATGTTGATTAGATAAATCGCAGTGGACAATTCCACTTTGGACTGTGCACTTTGCCTTGGACGATTTTTTACCGGTGATTAGAAAAGCAACTTTATTACCCACAAAAAATTTACATACGAATGGGTCATTTAATGCTCTTTGTGTGATGCAAAATGATATTTTTATAGAAAATAAACGGCTAATAAAGGAGATTCCAGGAAGAATTTCACCAATTTTCCCTTTGCTCCGAACTGCGAACGATTACAACTATCCATTCAGCTCAACGCATTTAGTCGAAATAGCAAGGAGGGTGTTGAGAGGGGAAAGTAAGGGTGATGATGGAAGCGTAGTCTAGCGACCGAGTTAGACCGATGGGACGACACGGCGGATCTCCTTGAGCTTGCTCTGCAAAAATAGTGTTTAATTATTGAATTTTACAGTCCTGCACGTTGCATACAAAATCTTGATTGTGAAAGTACCTCACAATCAGTGCCGTTGCCGACACGAGGAAACTATAACTTATGCTATAACTTATGCTAACTTTCAATTCAGATCCGGAATCAAAAACACTTCTTCAGACGGAAAAGTTCATGGTAAAACTAAAAAAAAAGAAAAGGCAGATTTCAAATTTAATCGAGTTTAAATTAATTTTTAAATTCGCGCCTTTTTGCCTGACACAGGCGCGAGGGAGCAAACAAAGACAGGCGTCAAGAATAGTCAGGAAAATTCAGTCTAATTACGATTGAGTTTCGTGTTTCGCGAAGGCGCCACTGATGATTTATAAGACTCAAATTATCATCGCTCTCTTCATCCTTTGCAAGGAGAATTGCCTTTTTTTTTACACCAAATGCACAATTTATGACATAAGATGATGTGGCCTTTCTGAAGTGAAAACTTTCTTCTTTATGCCTTCTGAAATCTCACTAACATATTTCTCCTTTCGAATGGAATCTTTTCACATGATGGTACACTCACTAGCAATTCGAACAAAGTTTCCATTGACAAATTGGGATTTGGCAAATATGAACAGCGTGTCCGTCTCTCGAAATCACATGCTATTTTCTGCGTCTGGCTAAAAGGCTTTGAGTTATTGATTTACTTTAAATGGATATCACACATCTAATCCTTGCAGCAGCTCTTTACCACTTGCGAGTAAGTTCTCTTCTTCCGATTCGAAATCGAGGTGGTAGCTCTTGGCAGTATTTGTTTGGTATTCAGTCCTCCTCCATAGAGCTCATCTGTGCGATATCTCATTGTGGCAGAGATTTCTCAAAACCGATATTAAATCAAACATTCCTCCCTATTTGTCGATTTAATGCGTTGAATTGCTTGGCGCTTAAAGGAAAAGTGTGACGGTCGTCCTTTCGAAACGAAAAATAAGTCGATTTGAGAAAGCATAAAAAAGTAATAGGTTTTCACTGCGCCACATACCACTTCATCTGCCACTTCATCATTCAATCTGTCGAAAGTTTGAAATCTGTTCGGAACAATCTCGTTCGCAACATCGGCGTTGTTGTCACAAGCTGAGAACAAGCTGATATATCACATTCGAAAGAACATAAATGTGTAGTGGGCAGGCCCACTCTAGAAACCCTGCGCCCACTCGTTCCAATATGTAGTTCCATTGTATAGCGCCCCATTGTAGTTTAGTGGTTGTTTCTGAAAATGCCTAGTGTCTTTTAAGGTTTCATTATGTCACGTAGCACTTGTCATTGTTGGTGGTTGTGCTAGGCATTTTCTAGTGGGCGGCCGTTGCCGCCTTCCATTCCACTCAGGATTCCAGTGCCTCGTTTGTGATCGAATTGCTGAAAGAGAAAGAGAGAAAGAGAAATGGTTAAGAGAAAAAGAGGGAGAAATGCTAGAAAAAAGAGAAGGAGAGAGAGAAAGAGAGAGAGTGATTAACGAGAAACTGATGCAGTTCGGTGGTGGTGTGACCGGACGGGCCAAAGGTGACCAATTGAGGAATTGCAGAAGAGCGGTTCGAACAACGCTAAAAGCGAAAGTTAGAGAACGATAGGGAGGGAGGAAAAGAGAATGAGAAAAAAGAAAGTGAGAAAGAGAGAGAGAGAGAGAAAGAGAAAGAGAAAGAAAGAGAGCCGAAGATCGAACGGGGCGGTAGATCACTCGTCGACCGTGCACGAAGCAGTCGTCGATGGCCCTCGGGCCTTCATCAGGGAACTCGAACGGCTGCAAGCACAAGAGCCACTTATCGTTTGTTTCTATCCACAAATGAAAGTGAGGAGGGCTCTTCTCAAAGGAACGCAACTGTCAAAGACGCTTACTTCCTTTAACATTCCGCTGGTCAACACCACCGGGCGAGGGTAACCGGGAAGCGCGTTCACTTCGCACGCTTTGTCACGGTCATCAAAGAAGACCACCGTCTTGATATATGGCTCGTCGGGCCTGGAGAGAAAGAAAGAGAGAGAGAGACAGGGAGATAAAGAAAGAGAGTGAGAAGGAGAGACAGGGAGAAAAAGAAAGAGAAAGCGGGAGAGAAAGAAAGAGAGAAAAGGAGTGGAAGAGGCAGATAGACCGATGAAAAGAGAGAGAGAAAGAGAAAGAGAGCTTCTATTAACACTGCGGAAGGTCCGCGCAGGAACCTTAATGCATGTGCACTATCCCGAGATGAGAAGAGCCGGCACATGCCAATCGGAGAGTATAGAGAGAAAAGTCGGTACTATTAAACTATTCTTATCCAGCGGTAAAAAATTTGGAAATAGTTTTTCCCGCTAAAATTCACCTCAGGGAACACGAATACCATATTGATTTCTGGTCATGATTTCATTTTCTTGAGTTACTTTTTCTGTATTGTAAATGGCCTTTCTGCTCCAAACTACGTGTAAATCGTGAATAAGCAACATGAACAGTAAATTTGTATTCTTCTTCGAAAGCAACACAAGGACATGATTTAAATTAAAAGCAACATAAGGACTTGATATTCCTCTTCCCCTCATCATAAAACCCCTGGCAATGAGGTGAATTTCAGCAAACAAAACTTTTTTTTTAATCGGGCTCTTTATGGAAATAGCTTAAGAGAGCCTCTCTGTAATGATCAAGGAGCGTCTGCCCTGAGGAATTTTTGTTTTCTTTCACCTTGAAAACTTTATGAGGGATGCATCCCTTGTTCATAACGAAGTCTAGGCGGTCAGAAAGTTTAAAAAATTTTTTTTCACTTAGATATAAGTCGTAATGTTCATAACATTTGGATGACCATATCTAACGTTATACTTAATATTTCTCAATATTCTTTTCACTGTTCGAGTCCTTGTCGAAAACTACACAAAAAAGTCCTATATGACCATATTCGAAAAATTAAAATTTTTATAACTTTTGGTCAATTGAATTTTTTTAAATGTCGTTTTCAGGCAATAACTTTTTTTATTATTAAGACTTGCAGAAAACTGAATCTTCCATAAGAAAGAGGAGAAAAACTTAAACATAATATGTGTCTACGAGGAAAAATCTCCGATACATTTTTTGGGTATCTGCATTTGAATATGGGTTTCTGAGCAAATTTCGGCTTTGGCTGCAAACCATAATTTCTTTCAAACTTCATCAATTTTAAACGCAATAGTCCATTCGATGTAATTTTTTATCCTCTTTAAAATAATATATACTTTATTTGCAAAAGAAATTAGTCTAAAGGCCTAAAATTGACTTTTTGTGTTTTTGGCCTATTACTGGTGTTAAAATACTCGTTCTTTGGACCATTAATGGGTCATATAGACCGACTTTCCACATAATATTTACTTTACAAGAAAGAGCAGTTAAAACTGAGTCGGATACAGCTTTTTCATCAAACTCTGAGGATACATTTTTTGGGAATACGTATTTGAATGCTGACTGTTGAAGGCGATATTGCTGAATATTTTTTAGCAAATATTTAAAATTAGTTCTTTTGAAATATCTAGCACCCAATAATGGCTATTCCCGAATTCTTTGCAGTTCTTTCATGATCTACCACTCAAAAGTACTCAAAATGTCAAGAAATTTCATTTTTACGAGCCAAGATGGCGAAATAAATGTACGAAAACTCCTTCAAAGCCAACTATCAGGTCATTTGTGAGCCGGATTGCCAGAAAGGTCATAACCATTCCAAAGAGCAGAGACTTTTACATAATATATCCACCGATGAAAGAGCAAAACCTGTACATGTTTCAGAAATCTTGAAATTTCGAAAAAAATCGACTACAGGATTCGACTATTTTGAGCTGTTCTGCGAAAGCTGGTAAAAATGGAAACTATGTTCGGAAAACTCTACAATAATGTTTGTTGAGACGAGAAACATGAATTTGATGTTCATTTTCTACTTTTGAGTACCATCCATGGTACGCTTGATCGAAATGAAATTTTTTTGCATTTTATATTTCATTCTTCTGGCAAAAGTGAGTTACGTTGAAACTGCTTGAATATTGACTAATTAATATAAACAATATTATTGATTAATTAATAAAAATGTTAATGTCTCATTTCTGCAGTACTACCGCCAGCTATACGGCGGCGAGTTCGAGCGCGCGCAGCGGATTGTGAACGATGCGGAGGCAATCGACAAGGTGAAGACGGCCACCAGAAGGAGAAGGCCGAGTGAGGAGGGGGAGGGAGGGCGAGTTGGCTGTGTGCCAAAAACCTCGGCATCCCGAACCCCATTCGAATTCGACCTCCGAATAAAGCAGCGCTGTGTTGCATTGAACTGTGATTCTTGTTGAAGAATAACAATCTTTTGCATCTTTATTGATTGAGGTTAAAGACGTTGAAAATATGTAAAGGTTTCCTAGTACTTCCTACTGTTTATTTATGTTGTGGTTCTTTAACAAGATGCAAATGAAAAAAATGATGAAAAAGAAAGGAAAAATGTCATATATACATAAAAAGTTGGTGACTATATGACGCGATTTGCGAGAGAATCAAAATGGCCGGGGACCCGGCAAAATTAGATTTTGCTCAAAAGCTCTTTATAGGTACTTTTTAACACGGCGAAACGATTGGAATGGGTCCGGGAGTCTGAAATCGAAATTTTGGCGAGCTGTGCGAGGTTTAAAATTCGAGAGCCCGATGAAACTTGCAGAGAAGGTCGCACATTCGCGTTTGTTGTTTCGCACACAACAAAGTATTATTCGTGAAAATTTTGTCATAAATAGACAAGATGTTGCTTTACAAAACTAATAAAGTAGAATTTGAAAATATTCACTTTTATGGTCTCAGCGGTCTCTAGAATTTGGAGAGGCGCCATTCTCTTATATGGAAAAATGTCACGGGTTTTCTATCTTAAAATGTAGAGCAAAAAATTATCATTCCCAATGAGCTATAGTATGCCAGGTCTTTTATGTGTCCCAGTCATAAAACTGTTGAAATACGCGCGGTTCAGTGCCTGTGCATCGGCATGCCCTTTGTTTAGGCGTTACCAACGCCGAAAGTGAAACAAAAGCGATATACCAAAGAAAGTAGTCTAGGGAATTTATGTAGGTTTTTATGTAACTGTTTAAATAAAATTTAAAAGCAAAACAAATTTGTTAATTGCCGGGCAAAACATTCCGCTCGCCCGGGGCATCGAACCCCGGACGTTTGTATTGCGACTCCAACTCGTTCGCACTACACTAAATCATACTTCCCGATCTAAGTCTATACTTTTCTTCTTACTTTGCTCGGTGCATAGGTCAAAGAAACGCTGAACCCGCGGATTTCAACAGTTTTATGATTAAGAAACATAAAAAACCTCGTCGATATCTGGCATACTATAGCTCATTGGGAAGATAATTCTTTGCTCTACAATTTAAGATAGAAAACCCATGACATTTTACCATATAAAAGAATGGCGCCTCTCCAAAGTCTGAAGGCCACTGAGACCACAAAAGTAAATATTTTTAAATTCTACTTCAGTAGCTTTGTAAAGCAATATCTTGTCTATTTATGACAAAATTTTCACGAATATTGCTTTATTGTGTGCGAAACAGCGAACGCGAATGTGCGACCATCTCTGCAAGTTTCATCGGTCTCTCGAATTTTAAACCTCGCACAACTCGCCAAAATGGCGATTTCAGACTCCCGGACATATTCCAATCGTTTCGCCGTGTTAAAAAGTACCTATAAAGAGCTTTTGAGCGAAATCTAATTTGGCCGGGTCCCCGGCTCTTTGGCTTCCTTACGATTCTCTCGCAAATCGCGTCATATGTATATGAGGCTATATAAGCAAGTCTCTCGTTCACTATCCCTCTCATTCTCTCTCAATCTCTCTCTTTCTCTTTCTTTCTCTCTCTCTCTCTCTTGCCCTTAAAGCGTACTTCTCACAGCAGAGCTAATCGCATAAAACAATAAGTGCAAAACCTACGTCTCTATAAGGGACCGAACCACAGAGCACGAATTCTACAGGTCGAATCGCAACCAATACACCACTGCAACACTTGTTAACGACAGCCGGGGGATGCAGACATTTATCATTTTCAATATCATATTTATTTATTTTATTTTATTCATACATCAATTTAAGATGTGACAACATATTCAAATAAATGTAATACCATGTCGTGCTATCAGTGCAGACTAAATGAAAAAAAGGGGAAGGGGTGAAGGGAATGGCTGGCAACACTGAACCTCCTGGCATGTGGCGTTAAGAGAGCGGGGGGAGCGACTTCCCGAGGGGTGGGCCAGGCCCCTACAGCACTTGAGGAGTGTGCTGGCGCCACACACCAAAAGGAGCAGAGTGCAGCAAGGGAGAGAGAGTGAAAGGGAAAAGATATAATATAGAACATGTACATAGACATGAAAATGCAAACAAATAAAATGCTCTGCACTGCTTAATAGAATAAGAAAATATATGCAAAACTATAGATTAGCATGATCTATTCGACAAATGTCTAAAAGTGGTATATTGCCAATATGTTTCTTAAAGATTGTAAGGCTGCGAGATTGTACTGCAGAAGAAGGGAGAGACATATATCGACTAGGCAAACGGATGGCAAAACTATTATGACGAATTTGCAGCTTACAACGGGGAATATGGAAATTATGGACAGATACCCGACCATTTGAGGCCTTGAACGTAATAAACTTACTAAGTTCAACATCTACAAGCTGATGTAAAATCTTAAAAAAGAATGTCAGATCAATACGGGTGCGTCTAAGCAAGAGAGAAGGAAGAGAGAAAAGTCTAAGACGGGCATCATAACAAGGAATGTCCGAGAACGATAGTGGCCTAGAAACGGCAGAGCAGCGGATATAAAGTAATCGTGTGAATACATGCTGTACATTTTCTAACTTCCGAATCAACTGCTTCTTATAAGGTGACCACACAATAGATGAAAATTCCATAATCGGTAAAACATAAGCATTATAACACCTGACATAAATCAGAGCAGTTTTAGATTTAAGATGTATGTTGGGATGTCTGACTGGCGAGCGAGAGGTTTTCGTGTAAAAAGGAAAAGAGTGAGAGAGAGAGGTGAGAGAGTACTGGAAAGCAGAGACTGAGAAAGATGCAGAGAAGATGAAGACGAACAAAAATCACAGGTTGGCACGTGAATGGCTGCATCCTAATGTTGTTATTTGTGTCTTTTTGTTTGTTATAATAACTTTTTCATGATTTTAGCATGTAATGGATGTCCGCGCCGTGTCTGCGTCAATTAAATAAATAGTCATTTCAACCTACTTGTTCGAATTATCTCGTTTCCTTTCTTCTTACTCTTTTGCTGAAGTTCCTATTTTTCGCTCTTTCTTGCGCTACACTTCTCTAACTCTACACACGCCGCATTCTCTCTATGCTCTCGCTCTCTCTCTTTCTCTTTCTCTCTTTTTCTCTTATTCTCTCTTTCTCTCTCTCTGACACTATTTCGTATACTTTTTCTCTCTCCAT